>JBAMNC010000198.1:0-332978 GCA_037902135.1 Cetoscarus ocellatus
CAGGGCAGGAAGTGCCAACATGGCATGTGTTCCCAAACCTGACCTGAACGGTAGGATCTTTATTTCCAATGATGTGGGAAGATGTTTGGTAACAAGACTGAAAGTAAAATCTCTTCTCTTCTCCATCCATCCATCTATAGTGCTTCTCTCTTTTCGGGTCGAGAGGGAAAAGCCTAGAGCCTATCCCAGTTGACACAAGAGGTGGGGTACACCATGAACTGATTGCCAGCCAATCGCAGGGCCACATAGCGAGACAGACAACCATTCACGCTCATACTCAGACTTAAGGGCAATTTGGAGTCACCAGTTAACCTAATGAGCATGATTATGTTCCAGCATTGTTAGTTTATTTGGGTTTCATAACCCTGACATCATAATTGTATTTTTTAAAGTAATTTATCTAGAAATATATAGATATATATTCAATATGGCCATTCAGCTAAAAAGCATGGGAATATGAATTTTTGTCCATATCACCAAGCCTGAGGCCTGATGGTCTTGATCTTGTTTGAACAATGACCTCCAATATCTAAATACAAAGGTTGATCAAAATCTCTCAAGGTGTTCTTGAGCAAAGAATGAGCATGGGGCACAATTACACTGACCTTTGACCATCGAAACTAATCAAATTATCCATGAGTCAGAGCATTCTTGAGTTATTAAGTACAAAAACATTGGACAAGCAGCACAAGCATCACTTTACTCTTGAGTCTCTGAGTTTGAAGGCGAACCCTTCAACGCTCTTATGGACAGACAGCTGTCAGCCTGAAGTCATTCTGCCTCTGGCCCTGACTATCACTGCCACAGAGGCAGAATAACCGGACCCTGCTTCATATGAATGTGTATGTGGACAGGAAGACTCACGCTGAGCTGGTCTGCTGGGATCGCTGTGGTTGCTGTCGTTGGATTGGTTACTGGACACGGACGACACACTGGAGGTCCGGACGAAGCCAAAGGTGGCCAGACGGGCGGCTGGCAGGGCGGAGAAACCCGGGGGACGGAGACCAGACTGACCTGGTTTGAGCAGGAGGCTCTTAGTATTTGTCTCTGTACCGCGATCCGATGACCTCTTTTGCTCCGCTGAAGGTGGAGAGAAAAACAGAAAACATAGTTACAGTTTAATCCCGTTTGAGAACAGAACAATACTTCATTTTAATTTTAAATAAAAATCTCCTGGTTTTTAATAAAGAAAATCCCAAATTATAACTTAAAATACAAACATACATTTTAGGACATCTTGATATTTTTCTGACTGAGATATAAAGTGAAACAGCATCGTATACATGGATACAGATCATGTTGATGCTGATTTTATAAAGTGGCTACAAGACTTACAGGAAGAACCACTGGCAGTAATATGCTTATTTCCCACAAAATCATACATTTTAAATCATTAGTTTTTAAAAGGAACTTTAATTCTATTCATTTATCTTATTCAAAAACATTCATACTATTGGTCAACATCTGGAAGGGAAATTCTGTTTATTGTCTATGTTTTAATGTACTTGTTTCTACCCACAAATACATTAAAACATTAAAATATAAAAGGAGCAAACGTTTCATTGTTCAAACAGGGTGGCAAGATTTGAAGGGTTTCATAGCACAAAGGCGCTGGAAAGAGCTGGAAACATGGTCCATTTCCAACATGTTCTGCTGCAAGTTTGTTCTATGCAGTGGCTTATGCTTGTATTTTACACTGCGGCAGTAGCACCCTTTCCCAAATGGACTAGTGAGATATATCGAACAGTCCATCTGTTGTGTCAGGTCAATGTAAACCAGCTCATGCTAATGCTATTGTTTTCTTCCTGTAAACCAGGTTCATACATCTAAAACTGACTGAGCAGTGTGTGACAGTGAGTGTATCAACAAGCTGTTGCACACACTGTATTGTTGCACATCTTATTGTCCTGTTGTTGCCTTCACTTGTTGTTGGACATCTGTGGAAGTTGTCTGCTGCTGGCAGTATATGCGATGTATTTTGCAAACACATATTACTGCTGCTTTTTGTTGGGTTTTATTCATGACAGTCGACCTTAAAAGTTCTGAAGTCAGACTGTCTAGGTCTTTTGTTTGCACTGCATCAAACAGATGAGAGTTTAAAATCCTGGCACTGTGACAATCTGTTATTTCCCTTACAGCAAATGAAGGTTTAAATGAAGTATATCTATTTAATTAAAAAACCATCAAGGTCTTATTTTGTATCCATATCACCAAGCACCAATCAGAAATAAGATGTTACTAATCAGACAACAAGAAGACTGCTGAGATCTACAGGAGTCACATATGCTCTGATGAGAGCGCTTCATGTCACAGTCACTGATTTCATGCTGCTCTGGAGACAGAAAACATATGACAGCCTTCACTCAGGGAGAACACATCCATTAATGAGAGAACTCCATATGCTGAGCCTGACTCAAACAGAAGGAGAGAAGACAGAAGTATGTGGTGCAAATTTCCCCGAGTGTTGGAGTTACAATTTCAGAAATAATTTGCACTCCAAAGACCTTAGGTGCAGAGAGTCGCACCTCATCCTTATGCATAACTGGAAAATGAAGATAAATCATTCTGCAGGAAAACTTCATTGCAGCTCAATAACAAGGGAGCAGGGTTTGTATGGAAGAGCAAAAGAGGCAGAGGGGGGAGACAGCTCTTATTAAATCTTATTTCTGCACTGGGAACATAAAAGCATACACCTCGTCTCATATATGAAACACTACTAAAACAGATTCTACCACGTGAAAGTTGTTACTCACTCTTCTCCTGATCCTAAAAACAAGTCATACACAACATGCTGAACCTCATGTACAACTAAAACAATCAAACATCACTTGCACTGAGTTTCCTCCAGAATTTCACCGTCTCACCTGCATGTTCCTGGTGGCCCTGGCTGGACGCTCCAACAGTCTGAGCGGGATGACCTGGAGCCGCTGCAGACCTCTGACCCGTCTGCTGACCTCTGGCCTTGGCGGCAGGCTGCCTGGTGACGGCCCCTAACCCCAGCTGAGGTCTCAGAGCTCTGGGTGAGCGGTAAACGCTGCCTCCCTCTTGGACAACATGCTGGTGAGGAACACAAGTCAATAATTACTGTCAGCGACTGTCACATTATGAACAACATTATTTTACTGCTAAGGTAATCAGGCAGCTTTATTAAGTGAGGCTGCAGGAGCAAACAGGAGCCTCCAAAACAAGAACAAGCCAAGAACGTGTTGGCTTTCTGCCCCTTTGAGGGCTACAAAACTGATTTAACTTGTTTTTAATTCATTCAACAACTGTGTGCAGGGCTGCCCCGTATCAGGGTCCCTAGGTGGCTCCAGGACATCTATGCAGAGTTATTTCTAACCCAAAACTTAAGTTCTACCCAGCTGTATCATATTTGCCAGGTTTTTGTGATTTATTTTTTATTTCTAAGGGGCACACAAGGATGCCAGTGCCAGTGATCATCTTTGTCAATGTCCTTTTATAAGATTGTTGTCTCTGACATACACCTGTTGGTTATTTTTCTAATGAATATATACATGGTTTGGTAGAGCACTTACCCTAAGACACAAATTAACTGTCTGATTCGGATTTCCTGTGTTCACCAATAACATAAATATTACAAAAATAAGTCCTCACACTATTTTAAACAGAGAAATTGGGTACACCTGTTGCTTTATTAAGTAATTTTAAGTGTTGATGTGCAGCCTTGACTGTGAGTCTATTGTGAGAATACCTGATGGCATGGACAAGAGCAGATTGGACCCTAATCTTGCAGAGCCCAGATTATGTTTTTTTGAGTTTTATTTACCCTTTAGAGTGTTTAACAAGTCTTTTCTATGTGACAGAGCACCTCTATTAACAAGACCAAAAGGTCTGCAGCATCAGGACTTCTCCCTCTCCCCCTCTTTACAGTGCCAGGTGTGGCTTGAAATGGCTCATTCCCCCATAGGACTGTCACCTTATACATGATTTCCAAATATCCGCTCCAGCATGGGGGTTAAAAGTCATAATGAACCGTTAATACACATTCGAACTGAAAATAAACTTCATGTCACAGTCACAAAAGTGATTAGATTTTGTTGGTGATCTGGATCCGGATGTGGATCTAAGAATGTTTTAAGAACTGCTTAGCAGATCGAGGTAGGGTAGTTTTCCTTGTTTTATGGTAATTACTTGTCTAACAGTGTTGGAAAGCCTTGGTGGAGGTTTGTGCTCATGCAGTACTTCTCATTTAAATTGATTTATTTTATTTAATTGTTGATGTTTCTGGTCTCATGTGATGTGGCTGGGGTCTGTCCTGGGTTGCCTTGTTCTCATGTGTTGCTGTTGTTGTATGTTGTATTGCGTGGGTTCATCTAACAGTTAACTCTGTTGCTTGGGTATGATTATCTGGCTTCATCTGGTTATAACTGATTTTTTTAAAGTCCATAGGTTGTTTCCTTTGAGTTTGGGTCCTTGCACTTTGTTCTTAAGTCTGCTTCTGTTCATGTCAATACTGTTCTGAACCACTGAACCAAAGTGCTACTGTTAATTACGTTATTATTGTTATTATTATTATTATTATTATTATTATTATTATTTTATTTCTCACCTCTTGAAGATATTTCTCAGGCGAGTCCTCATGAAAGCTGTCAGACTTCCCGCCCTGCCTCAGAGGTTTCATTCCTGTCACAGCAATGCCTCCAGGATAGATCCCCGCCTTCTGCATCTCCTGTCTGTATTTATCAAACAGCAGGTTGGAGGAACACAGCACCTGTGTGGATTTGGGCAGAGGACCAGCTTTTAGATCTTTCTGAGTGCTGGTGTAAGAGGAGAGTCTTAGAGAGGAGGTATCGAGCGGAGTGTCGGGTTTTACTTGAGGATTCTTTCGGACATAAGTAATGATCTTGGGTCTCACATTTTTAGGCTTCTGCGGAGGAGATCTCCTGGGCTCTGGATCTTTCTGCTGAGGGGTGACCGGTTTGGGGATACCGCTGTTTAAGTTCGTCTTAACTGCTGGTTTGACTGTTTGACCGAACGCTCTCTGTGGGGAGTCACTGCGCTCACAGCTCAGCGCTCTGACACCTGGGACTTTAGCCGGAGAGCCAGGAGGTCGTCTTTTAGGCGATGAGGAGGTAGTTTTTGGGGAAGAAGGAGTTGCTGGTCTACTGGGGCTTCCCCACGGCTTCCTCCTCTCCAGATTTGAAGAGCAGGAGGTGACCGTATTCTCAAAGGACCCCTGCCTCTTTATAGAGTTATCAAAGGAGAGCTGCTTCTTGAAGGAATTCTCAAAAGATGGCTGCTTTTTATAACTCCTGTCAAAGGAGTTTTGTTTTTTTAGAGAGGAATCAAACGATGCTTGTTTCTTTATGGCTTTGGATTCGGATGACTGCGCCCCCTTTGTGCCCGTTCTGGGTGGGCTGTAGTTCACATCAGGGGCTTCATCAGCTTGTGTGCTTTTATCCATTTTAGTGCTGCTTTCCTCGTGTGGTTTAGCTGCAGTGGTGTGCTTTTGATCACATTCCCGCTCTGAAATAATCCCTGCTTTATTTCTGTGGTTATTGTTCTTCTTGCTCTCATCTAGGACGTCCCTATTCAGAATATTTCCATTGCTAACTTGTGCCTGTGATGTCAAATCCTCTGAGTGAGTCGTAGTATTCAAATTCATGTCCACATCTTTCTTTTGTTTTGTGCTTTTTCCTGAAGAGCGTGAAGGATGATCCGTTCTACTCCGCTCTGTGATGACGCTGCAGGTCTGTGAGACTAGGGTCACATCTTCTGAGATGTTGTGCCAGGAGTCCGTCGTCTGTGTTTTTCCTGCAGTGTCCATGCTGGAAATGGTGGACAAGCAGGTCACAAATACATCCGCTTCTGAGCTCATCTCCGTCCTGGAGGCCTCTCTGCTCTCAGAAGCATTTGAGACGCTGGATTCCTGCTCGCTCACAGACTTTTTCTCCTCTGTGCTCTTATAATCCGCTGGTTGTTCGGCTCTGGCTTTGCCGCTCATCGCCTCCCGTTCTTGAAACTCCTTGTGCTCTGCCAGCCCCACAAAGTCCTCTCCGTCCTCAACAAGATAAGCCTCCAGCTCCTGGCACTCGAGCATCTCAAACTCAGCCAGCTCAGGGTCGTCAAACTGAGAGTCCGTACCCCAGATGATGACTTTGTCCTGCTCTGTTGTCTCAGTGAGAGTCCCAGGATCCCCCGTCCTCCCACCATCTTCCATCCCAATTTCATTGGCGTTGGCATCCCCATCGGCCAGCACACCCCCCTGCTGGTTGTTATTCCGTAACTCCCCCTCACCAAAGGGCTCTCCTCGGTCGCACATTTTGGAAACAGCTCTGAGTTTACGGCGCCCTCGAGAGCAGTTTTGGGTTTAATCATCCACGGCAGCCATGATGAGGAGTGTGTGTGCCCATTAAAGAAGTGTTAGTCGCACAGCAGGAGGCTGGAATTTATTTTCACATCTCGCTCCAATACGACAGAAATCAGAGCAGTGAATATCATCTCTAATGCTGAGGATGGATCGTCATGACATTCAGGGAGTTTAACCTGTCAAAAACAAAGAGAAGGAAGATGTCAAGAAGAGGACAGAGATTAAATAGAGGAAGTCTGTAAAAGCTTTTGAGTAACAGCTCTGATGTTTAAGTTTCATTCATGGAGTGATGATGACTTCATGAATGAAAAGAGAAATTTGACATTCACCTTTTATACCCTTAAATGGCTTTGAAATAATGATTTTTTTTCTTTGTCAAAAGGGAATATTCTTGGTTTGGCTGTAAAAAGGTTAAAATCAGGACACAAATGATCCTGATTGGGGGTGCACAATATTGTTTTTGTCAATATCTGAAATGCCAATATGCCAATTTTTCTAAACTTACTATCAGAAAGTTATCCACTGCATGTATGACATCATCATCTGACTGAAAGTGGGTACTGGAAATGGCCTTTTTCAATTTCGGAAATAGATGAAAGTCTGATGGAGTGAGATCAGGTGAATAAGGTGGATGCTCATCAATTCAAAGCCACAATCATTAATGGCAGCCATGGCAATGACAGACTTGTGAACAGGGGCATTTTGTCTATTTTGCAAAAGTCACTTGCCTTGTTTACTTTAGAGTGCTACCTCTTCGACATAAACTGACCAAATGACACCAGTCTTCAGGTACACAGCCTTTAATAGTCAGGGAATAGTAGAGCTGAAAAAGGACATCCCTGCTTATCTTCTTCAATACAAAGGCTCACAACTTATCAATCAGCCCGCGTAGATTTCTGAAAAAAAAATCCATGATAATGCACCTCGAGATTGAATAACTAGAGCATAAGCTTTAAACAGACCACTGAACTGTCAAGTCTAACAGCAATTAGCCCACCCAGCACTTGTTGTTTCTTGAAACTCTTGCCGATGCATAAAAGCCTGTCCAATATTTACTCCCATCCAGCCTCCTGCACAGTCTGTGTCTCTCTTTTTTTCCAAACCTCATAGTCCTCTTTTGTCTCTTTGCTGCAGCCATTGTGGAACACAGTGTAAAGATAGGCAAACTACCTCTCCTCTTGGCCAATTGGCTTCCTGTGCATGAGAGTAAACTATAAAAACTATAAAGCAGTATGGATTTCTGCACTGCCAGACTTACATAGTGCTATATGCAGGAGACTGTTGCACTCTGAAGGAGTTGGATAGAGGCCATTCTCTATCCAAAGTCACCTTTCAACTAGATCAACTTTAAAACTGCAGTTTGTTGGTGGAGAAATTTACTTTAAGAGATCTTAACTGGCTAATCTTGTCCAAAAAAAAAAAAGAAAAAAAAAAACATAAAAGAAGGAGAAAGACTGCAAACAAGAGAGCATTAACCCCTGAGTTCACAGAGAAATCCTTCTTTCATTGGACCATTCCAATAAAAACTTGGTCATTATTTTATGTGCATGTAAATGAGTTACTCTTACAAAACCGGGACATAACTGAAGCTGTCCTGTAGACATGCTTAACTAACCTTTTCAGTAGTATGAGCCTTTTGACTTTACTGTCCTAGAAAATTCCTCGTCTTGGAGCTAACAACAATTTCCCCTTTGCCCGTAGTATATGTGGCTCATTTTTTTATTTATAAAACAAAACTCTCTTTGTCTGTGGACTGCATATGAACCAATGTGACTTTCAAATGTTTTGCCCTTTGGGGCAGCTCATTATGACAAAGTCTTTTGCTTCAGCTTAGCCACAAGTCCATTATTGTGGTTCTCTCTCTCTGAAACCATGAAATCTATCAAATATGAAGCAGTTTTGTCACAACATCATTTGTATCCTTCAGCAGAGTCATATCTGCAAACCCTGGATGGGTCTGCATCAGCCCTCGCTAACAGTGTCATCAACCGCTGAACAGTTTCTGTCAAAACACTTCACACTCGATCCCTGAACGTGAAGTCGACAGCAGGTAAAGATACATCAGCCCGTCACTTTCTGATGTGAAAACAGATGTTTTGGGGTTTTCTTCTGAGGAGCTGTGAGGTCCTGACACAATGACAGCAGACGTGCTGTGGGACCGAAAGGAGTCTGCGACAACAGCAGCAAAAAAGGGTTTTAAATTTAAATGTTTATGTGACGAGTATGTCTGTGAGTAAAGTACATGTTTAATCAAAATTAAGAGATCTGCAGAGTTTAAGTCATGAGGAACCTTCAACCAAGTGTGAAAATGATGTCAGGATCATGTGGGACAACATGCGCCTCTGAGCTCATTATGAGAGGATTCATCTGCCCCGCTGTTATTTTAGTACGAGGCCCCACATTCTGCTGCTCGTTCATTATTAAAGAGGCAGCTTTTAAACTTGCTATTAAAATCCAGAGATTATTAGCAGCCAGATGGTGTGCTCACTTCTTTGGAATATTTAGAGTTTGGGATTTTGCTGCTGCTGTTCCTTTAGAGGAGCAGTGGTGCTTCAATGCTGGTGTTTATTGTCATGTCTTAACAAAGATGTCTCCAATTAACACATTTCCTCAGAGTAACATACAACAGACTGTCAGCACAATCTGCACATTACATTCACACCTCAGCACATCTTTGAAAATATCACACTGCTAAATATTACATTTCAGCCCTTTCATTTGTATATTACATTAAAAAAACATTTTAAAGACACTTAGCTAGCTCTACAATCAAATCTTTTTATAAAACAGGTACCTACACCATCAAGTTTGGTTGTCAAGTTCAGTTACATTATGTACCATGCATATATCACCATGTGTCTTGGTATTTTTAACATTATTACTCTCTTTGTGCTGTTAAAAACAATGTCTCAACATTCAGTTTATGCCATTTTATGTCAAATCAGGACACTGGATGTTTTATTTTGAAGTTTTTCAGTGATAGCTTTTGCATTCAGAAAGATTAAAGACAAACGAGCAGAAGAAAACTTGTAAAAACAGCATGGGTCATTCACAGAATTAAATTAATTCTCTGTTTGTCCTTGTTAGACTCATCAGAGGATTAGAATAAAACCTGACTGACTGCAGCTCCACCTCGTCTCTTTGCTTTCAGTTATATCCTCACAAATTCACTTAGGCAGCAGGAAACAGAATCTCATTTCCTCCGATAAAGACAAAACTGTTCTGTTTCTAAAAATGGAGTTTACTACACAGTTTATGTTGGAGAAATAGAAATAACTCACCATTAGATGTCTATGATTAATATTTTTGTTACTGTAGTATCAATCAGATATCAGTGTTGTTGGAGTTTATTTCCAATCCAATCAAATCATGTCAAAGGTTAAGATCCTGGTATTACAAACACAATTTCTCATTTTTACAGGGACAAACGTGAAGAATTTAGAGTTGCACATCAGTACAGGCCAAGATCAGCGCTTTTCGCCAACATCAGCCAATTTTTTCAAATTAAGGGGGGTGAACAGTTCTCAGTTTTCAGGTATTTATTTATTTGTCAAACCAATTTCATGCTGATATCTGGCACACATACCTGCTGATTTAGATAAAATGCAGTGAAATTTACTTTTTGGACAAAGTGATCTGCTTTCATGATTAGACACTGGAGAAAATAATGACATTGTGGGAGAATTACGCTAAAAGAGGAAATCAGAAAAACTTCTGTATCAGTATCAATATCAGCGAAACTTACGATTTTGAACATTGGTATCAGCACTGGCCCTGATTTTCATTATCGGTGCATCACTGAAAGAAATATATTGTAATTTTCTTTGTTACATATGGTTAAGCTCTGAGAAAATCCCTGACCGAGAGATGCAAAATGATGCAGAGACAAAAGTGTGTGTGTTTGCAGCAGGGACTTATGCTCTTGGATAACTGCTGCCTCAGCAGCTGCACTGCAGAACAGAGAGCAGTGAATCAGAGCCCGTCATACCCACAGAACCTCCCCGGACTCTTTAGAGAAACTCTTACAGGACCGCACAGTATGCAGAGGATCAGAGCCCTGAGAGTAACTAACCTTTCTGACGTCACCAGAAAGGTCCTTACTTCAGCCTGAAGAGCTGCGCAAATGTATAAATTAAGTTTTGTTTGAGTCTAAGCATCAGAATTATTCTGCTGCAGCCGTGATTTCTTCTCAGTCCTAACAATCGATTTGTGACCACAGATCGATGCAGAGCAGCCCACTGTGCAGACACATGAGCACAGCACACATCAAACAATGTTCAGCAGAAAACAGGTGACAAAATGGAGGCAAGTCACCAGCTCAGGAGTTTAAAACTGTGAGCTCAAACTTTTCTGCTATAATCTGTAGGTATAAAGACTAAACTTAAATCTCCATCCATCTTTTTGAGAGTTTCAAGAAGCATTTTAAACAACCTGCTGACAGACAGAGAGCTCGTTAGTGCACAAAAATAAACATAAACCATAGTAAGAGAGATTATACTTTCATATTACAAATAGGTCTTTTAATTAAATAACAGATTTGCAGAGCAGCTCTTTGACAAAAACCTGACAGCGTGCTAAAAAAAAAAAAAAACACTAAAGATAAATATGAGACTAGCTGTGGTGTCAACAATCAAACATCATCCCAGGAACACGCTGTGAGGTCGAACGTGTAAATGGACTCACAGTCACGCTGAGAGCTGTGGGACGTGTCCATCAGTGTGAGCCTTACATTCAAACACATTCATACATATCCCCGCTCCACTGATGCAGCAGTGTGAGCAGTTTGAGGTTAAGTGTCTTGCCTAAGGACACATTAACATGTGACCGCAGTAGCAGGAGAACTGACCCTTGACCTTTAAATGAGAATCAACCTGTCCCACCCTCTGAGCCACAGCAGCTCACAGCTGTAAGAAGGGTGAAAAATGATAACCTTGCAGTGCAGCTGGATTAGCATGATTCAATGTCTGTAACCAGGCAGATCGGTCTTGCAAAGCTCCAATCTACAGTGATCGTGAGCGGCCCAAAGTAGCACAGCCAATCAGAGTCCTTTAGAGCAGGATGAGGTGGAGCTATGATAGAGACGGCAGCAGGAATAGCTGCTACAGAGACTACAGAGATTAGCACTGATGCTAACAGCTTCAGTAGCACTTTTATCTGGACCGCTCCACTTCTGACATGTTTTGCTGACAGTTTGTTTTAAGAAGTGGCTCACGTTTTTATAAAGAATTCAGTTTGCTAATTTTATTTTTTAGAATATTAGAGAATTTGATGATGATATGGATATTCAGTGGCAGGTAAGACAGGATGGAAGGTGATTTTTTTTTTTTTTACCAGGAAGCTAAGAGTGCACCACGATGTTGACAATGTGTTTGTAATCCCTAAAAAATACCAAAGAAATCACATCTTTTGGCTTGACATTTTTGATCCTGCATAAGATCAACTCTTCCAAGCGACAGTGGCCGGTTTGAGTTTTGTTGTCAATTGACAAGAGAAAATGGCCTTCACAGACGTTTTTATGTTTTTTTTTTTATTTTATTTTAAGGTCGACAATCAAAAATAAAAAGGGATACACAAAACAACAAGCTAAATGCATTATCCTTATTTGTATAATTTACTTAAAAAGGTCCCAAATGTGATTCAAACATGATATTAATCTATAATGTGAGCATCTCTAAGGATCCCTGAATTCAGCTTTTGCTGCAAGCAGTCTATCTGACATCTTCTCTGCGTCACCTGCCCTACTTTTGACTTAATTTCTTTCTGTGGACTTAATTATTTTCATCCGAACAGTCCTGTGTGCTGGATTAAATTGAAGCACAACAGAGATAATTAAAAAATGTGATTTACTTCAACCTCTTTCCCTTTTAAAACCCCTGGAGAACGATGAGGGGGAAAGCAGGTTCTTTAATATTACAGCCTGAAAGAGACGACAGTGAGGAGACTGAGCAGCTTAAAGGACGCTCTTCACCTCCTCTACTACCAAACACGCTCACTACACATACAGTACACACTCTGCTCTTACTGTACATGCAGCCTTGTCTCCTCCCTCTTTAATTTACGCTCCCTGCTCGTCCTCCTCTCGGGGTTTCTCCTGCTGCTGCAACAGCTGATAATGTTCCTGGTTGTTGGATGGAGGAGGAGGGAGATTGAGGAAATTTATGTTCTCCCTAACAACATGCTTCTCCGAGCATGTTCCCCATCCCCCCATCGCTCTGCTCCTCACCGCCACCATCACCGCCACCACCTGCCTCCTGATATGCAGCTTGATGGTGATGGAGAGACCTTCATCAGGGCTTCTTGTGAAATCAGGGCTCTCTGCTTGAGGCGTGTTTGTGTGCAGGAAGCCTTATCTCTCCATGAAGCTGTTGCTCCTTCATGGTTTTAAAGTCAAAGATCTGAGGCTCTGATCAGGGCTTTCATTTGGTCACCAGCTGCTTCACTTGCTGCTCAAACTGGAATTCTCATAAAATATTGAGGCTGAGTGAAAATGGAGGCATCAGACTCCCTCCAATGTTCACGCTCCAGTGGCTATGATTTCTTTGTGTGAGCGACCAAGGCGCACGCTGGATCTGCTGCTGTGGAGAGTAAATGAGGAGATAGGAGGGGCCGACAATGTGTAGATCCAACGCAGGGGTGTCCAAACCACAGCCCATGGCCCAGGAGCATACGACAGCCAGTGGCCCTCAGCAATTTCCTTTAAGCTAAATCAAATATGGCTGAATTTAAAGGTGAAGTTTGTGCTTGACTGACAAATAATTACAGCAGAGACCAGAACAAAGTGTTCTCGTTGCTCCGCTCTCCGCTCCGTCTTAACTTGCTTTCATCTTTACGCACCAACACTGCTCTTCAGTTTTGCAGCTTTGTGCAGTTTGTTCTTGTTTGTGTCTGAATACTGAGATAAGCCATCAGCCCTCTTAGCTGTGCTCTGTGTTTTCATTCTGACCAGGGGGAACAGTAGTAAAGAGGGCTGAACAGGACCCAGGACCCCAAAACCCTGAACTTCAATAAAAGAAAGGTGAGGCACCTGAAAGTGACTGAGCTTCTTTGAATTTTCAGTTAGTGGCAAGAAAAAGATGTTTGAACACCGCTAATCAAGTGACAAGAGGGGTGAGCAGTATACAGTTTTTGGGTAAACTGGAGTACTTTCAAAGAAGGTGTTTTGTGATTATTTTTTATCAACTTAGATTTCTACATTTTCATAGCCCGCAGACGTATTCTATTACATTGGAAAGGCCCAAACACTCCTCCTACTACTTCTTGGTTAAGTGATTTAATGTCTTTTCTGTCTTTGGAAAATGTAAATGTAAACACCCCCATCTCTCTGGACCCCAACTGAATCAATCTGACACATTCATTTTTTTATTTTTGCCAAATTTTTTAGTTAGCACACTAGGCATTCTTTATTTATTTAGCTATTATTTTTTATTATTATTATTATAAAAAAAAAATCTCTTTCACCTCCTTTTTATATTTTATTTAATTTATTTATTTCCTTATTTATCTTTATGTAAATATTTATCTTCACCAACTAATTAATTATTTATGCAATTATTTTTATTTATTTGTGTATTTTTTTTATTCTTTCTTTTTTTCTCTCCCTCTTTATTGGGGGATGTTCTTTTTGTGGTTATTTTATCTAATGTACCATAAAACAAAAAACGGTTGAAAACAGCTGTGGAATAACTGTATATCTTGTATTGATGCTTGTAAAATGCTGGTCTCCAATAAAAAAAAAAAGAGAGAAAATAAAAGATTTCTGCGTTTTCTCTACATTTTTAAAAGTCAGGGACAAAAACTGTAGTCCTCAGCACCCTATATTGAGTATCTTATTTCTCTTAATTATCAAAACCTGCAGGCAAACTGCACACTACCACCATTAGCAGCTGAAGGGCTGAAAGGATTAGACGCAGGGGCCTCTTTCTCCCACACTTTTACAGATGCTCCCAATATCATTGTGAAATAAGGAAAGTGTTTTCAATTAATCAGTCATATAATAATTATTTGTTAAGCACAAACTTATAAAAAAAGTTATCTCCAGACACTTTACAAAAGAGTAGGGGGCAACCATACTCTTCATTTATTCTTTATAAATATATATTTAATTGTAAGTTCAGGTTGTAAAGAATCTTACTGTAGCGTATTGTCAAGCCAACTTAGTTTTTTGAGTAGCTTCAACCTACAGATCCAGCCGCTTCAATTTTCCCCTCCCAGCCAAATGCCAGCCAACTTCCAGCTGCTGGATTTTTTTTTCTTTGTTGTTTTTTTTTTGTTCTTAATTTCTGTACAGAGTGACATTTTTCTTGCTAAGCAAAACATTCATCTGTATATCCTTTAAAATATAAGTGGAAAGGGTTCATTTATTTTCTTAATCTCATAATTGCAGGGATCTCAAAACAACAATTAGGTGAGCAGGGCAGAGCACTCACCTGTCATCGACCAGCCAAGACTCTGTCAAGGAAATTGGGGAAAATTTACGCTCCATCTCTATAACTGAGTTAAATATGAAGCTTTAAGTAGCACCATGTACTGCTATGTACTGGCTACCGGTACATAGCAGTACTGGTAGCCGGTACTGCTATGTACTAGTAACATTATTACTCTCTACTTCGGAAAAACTATGACTGAGGGTCATAAAGTCTCCGTTTTTAAACCTCCAATTTATATACTAATGAAGATTTGATCATTTTAATCAGTGTTTTACTTTATTTTAGACAGTATATGACAATCTGTCTAGCGATTGAGCAACAAAAAGGAAAAATCATCCAAAAACCCAATGACGTGTTTCTAGTAGGGATGCATGATATTGATTTGTTTTTCCCAAATCCTTCCTTATTATCACTGATGTCGTTAACAATAGCAGACATTTTTGGTTAAATATATGCAGCCTTCAGTTGGCTCAAACTGACCAGTTGCTTTAATTGTTAATTTTTTTGTGTTAAAATGTGAAACTACAAAAACATTTGATCATCTAAAAATGATGCTGTTTATTCTTTCATGTAGACATTTAGGGATAATAAGACGACGCATACATTCATTCAATCTGACAATATTTCAATTGATAAAAGGGGTTTATCTGGCCGGCATGTTTGGCCAAAATATTGTCTGTAAATTTTCATATCTGCAGAATCTGATATTTAACTTTTAACACTATTATCTGGCAAACTGATGTCGCTCACACAGTTTAGTGCATCCCTTGTTTAGGAGTTCAGTTTTTGTTGTCATGTTCATAAACAGGTATCAGTGCTCTTTGATTTTTACTAGAACCACATTTGTTTATCCATTCCTGCTATTTTTCTGCATTTTCAGTGGCAGCAACTTCGAACACACAACACTCCAGCTGTTCAACGCTGTGCTGTGTAGATAAATGCTTCTGCATTTATCTACACAGCACAGACATCTCTGTCTCTCTTCTGCCATGATTATATTTTTGACTTCTTTGTTAGGATTTCTGCTGACTGCCTCTGATGAAAGCAAGACATTCGTGATTTGCAAGGCATGAATAGCGAACTGGGGGAATTGATAAGGGAATTGTTAAGCAAAAAGACTAATGGTATCGATTCCTCCAGGGAGCTGTAATCGATTCTTCACTGGAGTTGGTTCAGATTCCCAGCCCTACATTCATTTTTTACATTATTAGATGCAAAAAATTAAACTAGCTGCTTACATATTGAATTTACGCTTTCTCAAAGCTTTCCCTGATTCTTATTGAAGCTTCCTGATGATCCTCCATCTCACTGGAGCTCTTACATAACACAGATTTGGATGGAGAGGCTTTGGAGGACTGTGACCACTTCAGATGCACCAGCAGAGATGTGGAACTTCACCGTGATCAGCTCACCATGTTTGTTCCTCTTCCTCATTTTACAACCTCTAAAAATAAAGTCCACTCACATAACGAACAGACACGCATTGTTTCCTTTAGGACTCAAATGAATAACAAATGTGAAATGAGGAGGTGACAGAAATCCTCCAGGTTTGACCTGACAACAAGGTACTCTGAGGTGAGCTCACCTTTGGAGGGCATGCTGCCTGATTTTCACCAGCTCCTCTTTGAGCAACATCAGAGCATGCATTTATAAAAACAATTATCCATTACACATTAAATGCAGCAGGAACAACAGGATGATCCGCAATCTGTCAGCAGATGCAGCAGAGTCAATGAATCCAATTATCAGCACAGATAGAGACACAGAGGGGCTGAGAGCAGCTCCTGCAGGAGTCTGATGGAGCTTCTTACCGTTCAGATGGAGGAGGTCCTGAGAGGAGAGGAGATCCTCACTGAGCAGGAGCAGCAGGAGCAGCAGAGACACATCCAGGTTATCTGACTGATGAAGAGGAGGCTGCAGCAGCATCGATGGAAAAACAGGGAGGAGGAGAGCAGACCATACGCCCATGTCCACGCAGAGCGAGGACGCCCCCTGCTGGACAGCACATCGATGATTTACTTCGTCTTTAACTGCAATATTTCTCATTATTAACAATAAAAAAAAATGATAAAGGGTGCCTCGACATACATTTTGTTAACTACCTTGTAAAATTGTAGAAAAAAGAGGAAAATACTAGCAGAGTGGCATTATATTGGTAGAAAAACATAAAAATGATACAGAAAATAAACTTGAGATACATCTATGAACTAACCCCAGGAAATGTAAACCCTGTTTCCCACCAGTAAAAACTAAACATTAACTATAACATTAACTCATGCTAAAGCCAATTGTTCGTCGTTTTTGTTCCAAGTCTTGCCTTTTAAAGTTTCCCCTTTTAATCAAACTCAACAAAAATATTATTTAAATTATACCACCAGTAATTAAAAAAATATAAATTTATTAATGAATATTTAATGCTATATTTATTTAATATAAATAATATTCATGGATTCATTTATTTTTGTCCACAGACAAATGTACATCTACCTTCACACACAAAAAGTCAACATTGTTAGCTTTAACTGACAAACTAACCCTCTTGAGTCATTTTTAAGTAAAAACATGACTAAACAAACTTAAATCACAGAAGCAGTGCTGACAATTCTGAACTGATGTATTTCACTACATTGTATTGTCACCCATTTGGATTAAATTAGTGAAGTGAGTTTACATGAACAACAGTTTAATGGAGTATTTATTTGGCAGTTTTTCTGACCCTTTCAGTAACAGTTGAACAGAGTTACATAATTCTGATGAGTGGGTTATTTATTGCAATATCATGATGAATTTGTCTAAATAAAGGTTTACCTGTGCCAGCCTCATAAGTGAACAACAATTTTTTAATTTAAGCATAATACGTTAATTTTATTATATTTAGGTGTCTTCAGAAACTGATCATTTTTACTACTCTCCACCAGATGCCGTCCTTTTACCAGCAGAAAAACAAGTATTTAATGCTGCATATAAAATAATAAAAATCAATGGTGCTGCTTAATCACTGACATATCCCAAGTTGTAATAATTCAACACAAAAAATACTTTGCATATGGTGTATTTAATCTAATTTACTTTCCAGTTTTTCTTTCAGCTAAAACACAGTGCCATCATGACAATAACCTGACATTTAAAAGATTAAAATATTAAATACATTAGTATTTGATGTGCATGATTAGGCCTGATATATGTTGAAATAGCAATTTACAATATTTTACATATCTACTTCTGGAAAAGCATATTTTTGTGCTTCTGTACAAGGTTGAGTATTTGATCCTTTGCAGAATATGCTGACAATACCTCAGGCTGTAATAATCCAGAATAAAAAATACACTTAGCATGTAGGATGTTGAAAATATATATATTTTTCTTTATCTGAAAAAATATGATAGCATCATGACAAAAACCCAGCATCCAAAGGGTAAAAATCTTTATAAATTAATTTGTATTTCATATCAATAAGGCCTGACATAGGTGAATAAAAGCTCAATGAAACCAGAAGAAGGGAACTCGCAAATGTTCCTTCTGATTGTATATCCGTGGCAGTAGTCTAGAAGCCATAATTAACCAGAGTTACATTGACCAAAGCTTATTTCCAATCACCCCAGGATGCGCTGCAGGTGGACTTAATGGTCCGCCTCTGCCCGCAGGTGTGATCCATCTATTGTAGGTCACGTGCTGAAGTGGTTAAAGGTCACGTGCTGAAGTGGTTAAATGTTTGGCGGTCCAGACTCTGTCTGTTATTGTGGCGAAGAGGACACACTGAGGAGGATCTGACGATTGGCTCAGAGGGCGGCAGCAACGCACACCCTGCCGGAGACCAGGAGTTAGTGTAGTTAGTTAGTACCAGTCTAGGTTTAGGTGTAGAAGCCTAACCTGCAATTTAAAGAAGAGAAAATTGATTCATTTGCAAAAAGCAAAATGAAAAGCAGGTTCAAAAGATGGCTGAAATTCCCTCCCCGTCAGTCTGGAGTTGTCCGACACACCTGTGCTACAGGTAAGAGATTTACTAAACTTCGTTAACGCTGAAAGTTTTTAGCAGCATTTGTCTCGTTCAACTTTGTGTAGTTTCTTGTAGATAAAGTCAGAAAAAATTCAATTAAATAAAATTCTACTACTTAAGTACTTTATACCGTATTTTAAAACGATGCGATACTAAAAAGTTTCATCTAATAGTCTTAAAAGTCTTTAAGCTTCCAAACGGATTTACATTTAGATTTTTAACTGCAGAGCCTATTCACACAAAAGGAAAGCATGACTTAAAGCAGTGTTTTTAGGGTGTAGGGCGGTCAAACCCTGCTGTTCATGGGACAAATGTTAAATCATTACCGGACATTTATTACAATTACTTCTGAGGCAACAGTGGTGAGTGTATATATAGAAAAAATAAGCAGGCCTACAGCCGCAGCTATTTCCAGTTTAACTTTTAATGAGTGGGTTTTAATAAAACTCCATGACCTCTGTCTGTAATTTTAAAGGAGTCGATGGCTTTAGTGGCATTTTATTTTGTAAAAGACTAAGACATATAATTTATGTTCAATTTTTAAGTGGTCATTTTAAGGCTATTTTTTAAATTTCTTTATTCAGTTTTAAAATATGCAGACAAAAACGTTGACGAGAACTTTCAAACTTAAACATTTAAGACAAGAGAAAGGTTATGTGATTTATTTAGATTTTTAAGAAATAAGGTCTTTTTAATTTTAATCTGTTACTTAATTATTTATTAAAGAGTGATACAAGGAAAGAGGTGAAGAAGAGGTTTCCAGAAATGTAAAGAAATATTTAACTAACTTTTATGTGATATATTTGGTCAGTTTAAAAAAAAAAAACGATTATCAACAGTGATGCATGATATTATCAGTGATATTGGAATCTGCAGATAATTATTTTTTAGAGCTAAATATCAGTATTGGCAGATTTGAAAATGACTATACTTTGTAAAATCCTACCAAATATTTTTATCTTTTTTTTTTTTTTTTAAGTTCACGATCATGCTCTTGTAATTGTTTACCTGATTTAAAAAAATAAAACGTTTGCAACAATCGTTCTGAGTTTACTTTTTATACAACATTTAAATAAAGATGAGCTTTAGAGGCCCTGCTCCCCCGTGCAGGTGTTTTTATTGACTCTGGTCGATTAGACCTTTGAGAGGCTGAACACAGGGCTACAGTGACATTATGACTGTGACCAGCTGAAAACAGGCTGCAAGTACAGATTCAACAGATTTCACAGGGTGGTGGGAGCTGTCAGTCAAACAGTCCTGAGAAGAGGTCTAATCGAGGGTTAATTCACTCACACCTGTGTGGGTTTCCAGGACCTGTAATGAAAGAGTTTACAGAACAAGGAATTATTATATTTTAGAGATTTAATGCAAATATGTTCAGACTGAGACCCTAGACCTGCATTTTATGCACTATAAAATCATTGAAAAAAGTTTTAATCATTTTTATAGCTGAATTTTTTTTTTTTGCCTTGATATTGATACAGATATCAATCAATGCATTTTTCTGGTATTGTATCAAGTTTACATTCTGGTATCATAACCCTAATTTAAAAAAAAAAAATGTCCCAGCATATGAAACATTTTTAAAATCTTGAAGATGGTTTCTCTCCATTTAAGGAGAAGTACATTTTTGTTCCTGAGAAGAATTGCTCACACTGTTGTGAAATTTGGTCAGACAGTTTTCAGAGTAATATTTGGCCGTAAAAGAACATTTAATCATTAACACACCAGTCCTCCCCACCCCCCATATTTCTTTCAACCAAGTTCAATTAAAGCTTGAAATTGAACTTTGTTTTTTCAGAGGTAATTTTTTTGTCTGCAAGAGGGGCAAAAATAGACCACTGCAAGATCCAGAATATCCATTAAGAGTAATGAATTTAAATGTGTCAGAGGTCTGTACAAATAAATGAGTTAAAAATACCTTTTTGGACTTTTTAGATGGTATTCAATGGTTTTCTGTTGAAAGATTGATAATTTCTATCATTAGAAATCTTCTAAGCACTGTCCCTATCAGCCAAAACTCTGCTTTCCCATCCCTGTTCAGAAACTTAACATTAAAAGATCCTAATGACAATATTTTCAAACCATTTGGCTGTATTGAATAATGGTCAAACTTGACAGAGGATGTTAATTTTATATTCTAGTCTTAGAATTAAATTAATTAAAAAAATGGCCAAAAAATGTGTTCCTTGTTGAAAATGCCATTTTTTTAATTCCTATATTTATCTTGATGCACAACTAATGCACAACTTCAAGATTTCATTTCTGACTACTGGCTATCAATTTTACATTTTTATAGTTGTCCACCATGTGGCCCTGTTTCCCCATACAAAGCTGCCTCAAAATATCAGATGTTCTCTGCAAGGTGCCTGCAAAATAAAACACAATGCATCAAAAACAATGTTGCTGTCAAACATGTACCAATCTCAGGGCCTAGTAATAATGATAATAATGATAAAAATCCGTAATGCATTTTATAGATGTTATAATTTAAAAAAAAAACAAAACAACAACTTCTGAGCTGTGTAAACAAGATGGACTTTGAAAGGTTAATATCCCCAAAATACAATTAAAATTTAATCTGTATATTTCAGGCTGAAGTCAGGTTTAAAGACTCATTGAAGTGGAGCAAAATTATTTTAGAGTTGATTTTAGTTAGCTGGGATTTTTGTGCGTAGGTCCACAAGTGAGTAAAAAATAAAAAATCACCTCACAGTGAGAGCACATAGATTTAAGTTTAAGACTGAGGCCATTTTTGAACCAGGCTGTAAAAATGTGTATTTAGGCCTTGAAAACCGTGTTCACCCTGCATACTATTAGGAAGATTTCATTTGTTTGTTGCAGACAGCCTCAAGTGAAGACTCAGGGCCCACAGGTTTTGGCACCTCCTCACGGGCCTCTGCTCACAGCCCTGGAGGTCGCCCTCTGCTCACAGACTCCAGCTGACTTCCCGGACCCCAGGCGGCTTGGACTCCGGCTCGGACCCCAGGCGGCTTGGCCCACTCCTCCTAAACCGAAAGGTGAGTGAAGGCTGTGTGCTCCAGGCAATCGTGATTTTTGGATCACTTTAACAACCTGCAGGGGTACAAGGAGTACAACACGACTGTGCTCCAAAGTAAAATAACTTGGATATTATTTTTCTTTAACACAAGAAAAATCGGCACTCTATGCCTCTACTGAAGTAAAAAGAAAAGCACTTCATTTAGTGATCACTCCAGCAAGTTATTTTTGGTAGAATAGCAAATTATAATCAAGTTTGGCCCAACTGATTTTAATATAACCTAAGAGTGGCAATTTGTTATATAAATGAAATTATATATTACAGGTATAAGTGAAAATGTGTTACTCATGGTGTTGAATTTAAGCACAGAGTTTGACAAGGATAAATAGGACACTAAATATATTAATAGCAACCATTTGCCACGGTATATGATGAATTGTTTACACTAAATGTTAATAAGCTGTGAATTCCAAAATGTGACCGGAGCCTGGGCACATCCTTACTGATCCAGAGGGAATTTGGTCTCAAATCAGTGGCCAGTTCAACCCTAAAGGCCGGGTCTAATCAGTCACATTCAATAAAAGCACAAAAATATGCTGTTTCAAAAGTATCTATTAAAAATGTTTACATTATACTCTGCTAAAATTAAGCTTTTTTCACCCATGTCTGGCCTTATTGATATGAAATACAGATTAATTTTTAAAAATCTTAACCCTTTAAATGATGGGGTTTTGTCATGATGCCACTATTTTTTTCAGATGATGAAAAAATGTAGTTTCAATATCTTACATGCCAAGTATATTTTTGGATTATTACAAACTGATGTATAATCAACACTGATTTTTATGCATTTCTGCCCAGATCAAATACTCAACCTTGTACTGAAGCACAAAAATATGCTTCTCCTGAAGTAGATGTGTAAAAATATTGTAAATTGCTATTCCCAACTTTGAGGCTTAATTTTTAAACGAATATTTGCCCTAATCATGTACATCAAATACTAACATTTACTATTTTAATCTTTTAAATGTCAGGTTATTGTCATGATGGCACCATGTTTTAGCTGAAAGAAAAACTGGAAAGTAAATTATTTTGAATACACTACATGCAAAGTATTTTTGTTTTGAATTATTACAACCGGGGATGTGTCAATGATTAGTAGCAGCACTGATTTTCATTATTTTATAGGCTATGCAGTGTTAAATACTTGTTTTTTCGGCTGGTAAAAGGGCGGCATCTGGTGGAGAGTTCAAAAATTGTTGTTCACTTATGAGGCTGGCCCAGGTAAACTTTTATTTAGACAAATTCATCATGATATTGCAATAAATAACCCACTCATCAGAATTATGTAACTCTGTTCAACTGTTACTGAAAGGGTCAGAAAAACTGCCAAATAAATACTCCATTAAACTGTTGTTCATGTAAACTCACTTCACTAATTTAATCCAAATGGGTGACAATAAAATGTAGTGAAATACATCGGTTCAGAATTGTCAGTGCTGCTTCTGTGATTTAAGTTTGTTTAGTCGTGTTTTTACTTAAAAATGACTCGAGGGTTAGTTTGCCAGTTAAAGCTAACAATGTTGACTTTTTGTGTGAGAAGGTAGATGTACATTTGTCTGTCATACAGGACTGTTTGTAAAATTTTCAAATAAATCAACCCATAAATATTGAACTCCTGTGATTGTATTCAGTTTTACTCCCTACAAGTGAAACCTAAAAGGGGGATTTCATGGTAAATAAACTGGTAATGGCTTGAATATCAGTGTTACTGTGATAAGTGCCGGTAGTGCTAATAGTAACAACCATAGGTCTTTTGAAAAATGACAAATTTTAACTAAACTACCATCACAATGAAGGTTTATTCTTGATGTATTTTGGATAGATTATGAGTGCCATATCAGTACAGAGAGCCATAATGTTACTTTGTAAACATAGAAACCTAAAAATGTTTGGGACTAATTATGCTGCAGCTCATCAAAAATTCTGATATAAAGATTCATAAATGGGATAATTTTGCAGTATTATCTTATTTCCGTGCACAAACTAGCAAAATTTTCAAGTTTAATCAAGAGTCTGTGCCGAATATATATTTTTTCCATGACTATTGCAATGAGGTCACACAGTAAGTTTGCAGGACTTGTATTAGTCACGTGCCCTACAGCAGGTCATGCAGCTGCTTCACTGCTGGTTATTGGAGAGGCTTTTTGCTTACTCTTAAGATCAGTAATGAAAGCCTGTCTAAAATCACACGTGGTTAAGGCTGAATGATATGATTTTTTCCACCTCCATGGATGGATGGATGGATAGAATTTTAAAGTTTTCTTTTTGTTGTATGCAACAACTTAAATTGGATCTTAATACACAGAGGAAGGGGAGTGCAGCAACATGTAAGAGTCTTAATTTAACACAGTAACTCCTTAAAGGGACACACCGACATTTTTGTTTTCATGTCTTGCCTCACTCCTGAGTCCATGACAAGCAGGTAGACTCCATTCTTTCGACTCTGCATCCAGTAAAAAGGAAGAGATGGCCAAAGCTTGCCCACAGTAGTTAGCTTTAGCTCAAACACTGGGAGTCAATGGGTAGCACTAGCCTGCCTCTGCCTACAGTCATCAGATAAAGCTCTTCAGCAACTCTAAATGGTTCTGTGTGCTTGTTGTGACTCGTTTTTTTTAGCCCTATATGTTACATTATCTTATATTCTACTCCTGAAGAGAGGCTTCGTTTTGTTGACCCACTTCAACAGTGGTGACCTTTGTGAACGAGTCGAGTCTTTTGAACAGCTCTTAAATGAACCATCGAACCGATTTGCAGTAGTGAGAGAGCCTTTCGTTTGCGAGCCATTACTAAACACAAATTGCCTGCAAATTTAAGGATGGCTTGCAAACCAGCGGCTTACTCACAAATCGGTTCTATCATTCACTTAAGAGCTGTTTAAAAGCCTTGCCTCGTTCACAAAGGCCACATCTCTCATAAAAATTATTAACTGATAAATAATCAGAAGGTACAGTCCCTGGCCATTTTTGTAGTCCTTATTAGCATTTAGTTAGCAACTGTCTGTTAAAAACGCACAACACTAAATTCAAAGCGCGCAACATCAGATGCTTATTTTGGATCAAATATTTACAATGTCAAATGCATGTTCATCTCAGGACTTATTTCAGGTTTCTATCCATCATGATATGCCAATGCAAACCAGGAAGTGCTAAATGCTAGCTTTTGTGTTTTCGACTCATTCTGGCACCACCCTATAACAGGACCTTTAGAAAACAATAAGGCCTCAAGCCCTATATGCTTCCCTCTGGCTCCACAGAAGTGGATTAAGATACATTTAGAAAGTCACTTAAAACCCCAAAATGAAAAAAAAAAAATATATATATATATATATATGAAAAGTTGCAATTTTATTCATGCACTTAAAAATTAAACTATCTTGTTTCCCTTTTAAACACAAAAATAATCTAAATGTTTATTGCATGAATATATATTACAGCATTGTTCTCCAATATCATTCAAGCCAAATAGGTATAACTAAAACAAAAGTACATATTAATTACTGTAAAGCACACAAATGACATTTAAAGTTTAGATATTCAGAAATCCATTACATTTTTAATATTTCCACCTCCAAACTAAGTATAATTCATGGTTGTTAATTCACTGATATTTTGCCTGATGGATAAAGGAAGTTGGTGAAAATTGGAGATGTATTCACTACCTAAACACAAAATTCAGATCTTTCAGTGTATAGATGAGAGATTATAAACTTTGTGTGAACATGTCAGGATGTCTTGAAGTGTATTTTACTGAAACACGAGCTGTGATGCAAAACGATGAACTGTGTTTGTCCTTGATTTTTCAGGTTGTAAAGGAGGAATCGCAGGAAGGAGTCCATTTTTGATCATCAATGGTAGGACAGATTTTCTTACTCACCCCATCTGAAGAGTCGAGCCGTCCTCCAGGGCTGGTGAGCCTGCAACCCCCGTGCTGCTGAATGAGCGCACTGGGGCGGCGCACCAAGAGTGGAGGACTGCTGATTCTTGTGGGGTGTTGCGGGTGGTGCTGCTGTTGGGACTGTTTCTGCTGTGGCTGTAGTTAATTTGGTTGTAGTGGTGATGGGGTCTTTGTTGTTGTAGTCGTAGTTGTTGTTGTTGTTGTAATTGTTGAGGGAACAGTCACAGCAACTTTTTCAGGTGGACCTTCAAATCCTTCAAGTATTGGGGCAGATTACAGCCTCACAATCTTATTGTTTAGTCTTGTTTTGGTTGAAAGGTTTAGAGTAAAACTTGGAATGGACCTGGTGTCATGTACCATAGTTGAAGATTTTTAGTTGCATGACTGCATTTTCTGTGGCAAAGCAGATCACTGGTGTGTTTCTGCTTGTGCCAGTTTAATGAAGTTGCCATAGTTACTATTTCTAGATGCTCTACCTATTTGTTAGGCGGCTGGACTTGACTAGTAACACACTTAAAAAATTAAAGACAAATTTTCACCACTAAAACAAACTATACCTTTTGATGAATTTTCAATAAAATACCTTTTGACGAATTTTCAACAGAAAACCTTTTTTTAATTAATTACTAAACCAAGGTAAAACTACCACAAAATGGCATTTAAGGAACACTCCAATGAAAACTCAGAATACCAATGACCTTAAAAATTTGCTCTCTTTAAACAAATACTGTAACAATTTAAAAGTGCTTTAAATGAATTTGCATAAAGACGATTAAAACGCATCAACATAAAGCAAAAAACTTGTGAGAGTCATTTTTCGCTGGATTTTCTTACCTCAAATATTTGAAAGAACACCAGATTCAAACCCACAGTGGCGGTGGGTTTCTGTACGGGGCGTGTTAGCAAATTTTCAGCTGTGCAAATTTTTATTTCATTTCAACTGCATGGATCACTGAAGACACATTTCCAATGACGTCACAAACTTGAAAGAGTCCATTAACCAAGCCAACAGAGGTCAGTGATTTTTTTTTTTTTTTCTTGTAAAATTAATGTTTTATGATTTATGTAATCAAATTATAAATATTTGGAGTATTGATATCATTGTAAGGGTATCTTATAAATGAGTAAAAGGTGTACTCATAATACTACCACAGGGACTTTGTAGTTGGATAGCAGAAAGTGACTGTTTTCTGTCCTAATGGAGGAACATTTTTCCTGTTAGGGGGTTTGATGGTTGGTGACTGTTCTTACAGGAGAGATTATTGTTTTATGCTGGAAGGGTTAGATGGCAGAGCAACTGTTCTCTCCTAATAGCATTATTTTCTTTTTTTTAGAGGGGATACATGGCGGAGAGAAAGCGTTTTCCAGCCATGCTCAACTGATTTTAAATTATGTGTAAGGTCTAAACTTCAGATTGAAAGTTAAACAGTATATCTGTTACACATGTTTGAATTATGGGCTCCTTAAGTCAATAAAACAAACCCTTCATGTCTATCTCTTATTGGTCTGTCCGTCCATCTTTCTCTACGCCATCTATATATAGATTTCTACTCAACTGATTCAGAATGGATGCCAGTTTTAACTCTGTTTCTGCATTCAGGAAATGAATAAACCGGTCTATCTGCTGGTTGTCCTTGTGCCACTGTTGGGGGAGCTGGCTCTTCCGCCCTAGGAGGATCCAGGCTGTTTTTTTGTTGTTGTTTGTCTATGTATTTGTCTATGTATTGTGTCATCACCACCAAAGTGCCAATGTTTTTAAAGCTAAAAAAAGTAATTTTAAATAAGCTTTAAAAAAATAATTTAAATAAGCTTAGAGGAAAGTGAATTTTTTCAAAAATTAAAGTCTCAACCAAAAACAAATTGGTGTGGTCTGCACCCTTGCGTCCTTAAACCTGGCACGTTAATGCCTGTTGAATGGCATCAGGCTGACGTTGCTGGTGGTGCAGATGAGCTGTCAGGAATGATGAATGGGGAATTTCTGACCCAGGATGTGCTCCCAAGTCTGACCTGACATTTAGTTATTGATAAGACTTGATTAAGATGTTTTTCGACTCTTCTTACTATCACCATTAAAAAGTAATACTGAAACCAATAATTAACACCTCTCAGGCTACATGTAAATGTAGATTAATGACCATATATTGGTGATAAATTATTAGTCTTTGACAATTTTAGAAATATACTAATGTTTATCACCAACCAAAAAAAAAATAAAAATCCAAGTTTCATCACTATAGTTTTGATGTCTTAACTTAAAGTCTGTCATTAATCAAATCTTTAAGTATGCAGTGAATACATTCATAACTTAATATCTGTCACAATGTCTGCAATAGTCAGCTCATAAAAAATCTAAAGGGTAGCACACTGATTTAAATGCATAAGTATTTAAAAAATTTAATTCTCATTTCCAGAGCAGAGATGACATGTTGTGCATCTTAAAGTATACAACCACAGGTTTGCTGCTGGAAGGCCCTCGCCATCTTGCTTAAGTGATGCTGGCAAGGCTCATGGATCCTCTGGTCTTAGAGTCCACCTAAAAAAGCCAACAGCAGTTGAGTCAAATACAGGTAAGTCAGACCAGGTAGTTATATTTTTTTTAAATTTTGTCTACATTATGTTTACTATGTCAAAAGCATTTTCAGAGTTTTTTCATCATTCTCTTTTTCTTCTGTAGGGGTTGGGTGTTCAGGTAGATGGTTCCTGCGGCCTGCAGGTCCACCTCACAAACGCATCTCGGACACTAAACCGATCAAGCTTATAAGTGTAAGCATGACAAGTGAGTCTAGAGTCAGGGCCTGGACACTGACCTGTTGTCCTGGTGTGTGCTCAAGTTTTCACACAGTGAAGCATCTTTGCTGCCTGATTAACTGGAGTCTGTTGTGGCCCAGTTAGCTCAGACACAAACTAATCTTTATAAGACCATGCCATAAAAATAACGGTATTTAAAGAATGTCTTGGAGTCTTTTTCTCTGAGAATTTTATAAGTACTTCATCTTTAGTTAAAAAATATAATGATGTGCCAAAAAAAAACAATTATTTCAGTCAAGCATCACAAAAACTACCAGAAACAAAGTAAGAAGCAGTTCTCAACGGCTCACTTAAAAAAGAAAATATATTTAAATAAAAACAGAATCAACAAAGTATTGATAGGTGCCAATAATAAATCGATAATCAATAAGAATTGTTTTCAAAACAGCAAACAGTAGAGCTTTTTGAAGCTGGTAGCATTAATAAAAAGAGTGCTGGTTGGTAGAGAGCATTAATGCCCCCACACTGTGTATAAGCAACTTCACCTTACACCTAACTTCCTGAAGAAGACTGACGCTGTAACCTGTTGAAGTGTTAGTTTTTAATCATGCTCTATTTAAAGACCATGCTAATAAAATAAATGTACTTAAATTTTTTTTGGTAAAGACAATAGCATTTGTTTATTGATAAGTTTGTATTTTTCATTGTTTAACCAATAAAACAAACCAAAAACCAAATTTAATCAATCTTTGTTTGTATAGCCCCAATTCATTACAGGTGTTATTGTTAGGATATGACCCTTTTAAAGAGTGTAGTTGGACCCAAAAGCTCAAGATAGAGGCAGATAAAAAGTTAACAGTGGTTTTATTAATAAACACAACTTTAAGGAGGGCAAAAGGGGGTCTTTGTGTCCGTGAGGGCTTCAGGGATGAAGGTGAGTAATTTCAGGTTGCAGCGGTGGTGAGGGCTCGAGGAGAACACTGCGGAGAGAGAGGAGCAGAGATCAGGTAAGTGCATCGGCCAGAACAAAGGCTTTCAATCACCAACACACACGAGGCAAAAAAGAGGAGATACAAAAATAAGGCTAAAAAAAATAAAGATCGCCAGAACAAACCACAGTAGAAGTGGAGATCCACCGACGCTGCAGAGGTGTCCAGAGCCGGCTTAGAGAGCGGTGATAAGGTGAGCAGGAACAGGTGTGAGGCTGCAGGGCAGGGGAACCAAGCCCACTCCTCGGGAAGCAGAACAGAGAGGCAGTGAGGGAGTGAGGGAGGGGGAGAGCAGGACAGAGGGGGAGGCATCCTCACAGTTATCTCAAGACATTTTACAATAGAGCAGGCCAAAGACATACTCATTTAATTCTCAATTAAATTCAATAGCCAACTTCATCAAAACGGCAAATATCAAGTTATTCTTTTTTGAATGTTTCTCTGAAACAACTAACCTTAAAATTCAGAAAATGCTATTGCCTATAACACACCCAACTACAGCAAAGCAACCTAAATCCCCTTCTGACTGACAAGTGTTACCCACCATTGGAGGGGCCCAGCTCCATCAAACAGCAGCTAAGTTAGATACCGGTGGGAAGTCACAGAAAGACAATTCTTTTGTCTGTGAATCCAGTAACGAGATGGCCAAAGCTCGCCCACCGCTAGTTAGCTTAGCTCAAACACTGAGAGTCAACTGGTATAGCTAGCCTGCCTCTGCCTACTGTCATCAGAAACTCTCCAGCGACTCTAAACAGTCTTGTGTGCTTGTTGTGACTCTTTTTTTTTTTTTTTACAGTGTTATGTTACATTATCTTGTATCATCCTATTGTCTTCTACTTCTAAACAGAGGCTTTGTTTTGTTGACATACTTCCACTGTGGTGCTAGAGATGTGACTTTGAGAACGAGTCAAATCTTTCGAACAGCTTAAGTGAACGATGAGAGCCGAATCGCAGTTGTCAATGTGCTGTGAGTGAAGGACTCACAATCTAATCATTTCTTCCTTATCCCATTCCACACATTACCTCAAAATTTCATCCAAATCCATCCATAACATTTCAAGATATCTTGAACACAAACAGACAAACAGACAAACAAACTAACCAACGCCGGCAAAAACATAACCTCCTTGGCGGAGGTAAAAATCTTTAAATGTCGTGTATTTCAAAATAAATTTAAGCTGACCAGAGCGGCTGTGCTCTGATTATCTGACTCTTACTTTCACTGAAGTTAACTTATTGAGTGTTTAACTTATACATGAGATAAATTTGTTTAAAATAATTGTACTTTGACTTAAGACCAATATTTGTGTTCTCTTCACACCCCTCTAGACGCCTGCATGAAACATATCAGTCACACTACATTTTCATCAGCATAACAAGACAGCTTGTCTTAATGGTGGCATGTTGCCAATAAAGTGAAAAAAAGCAGGGTTTTGAAACATAAATGAATATTTAGGTGACCCATTATCTTTCATCAAAACTCTGAACCTGTTGTGACAACTGCACTTAGAGTTCAGAAAATGTCAAGATGGTCTAAAAAGACTAAAATGTTTATAAAATCTGTAACAGACTGCAAAGGCTGCCTAAGCCTTCATAACACCTTTGTCAGGGCGTAGTCATGAGTAAACAGTTCCTCTGTCCTACTTTTGTGTGTCCACAGTGGTTTTGTAACAGGACATCCTTTATTCCCATAGCTGGGGCAGTGGTTGATGGTTCAGGGCCTGTCCGTTTGCAGGATGCCCTGAACACTTTCTCTGGGGACCACTGCGGCTCCGAGATCCCCTGCAGTTTAGCCTGGGACTGTGAGAGACCCAGTTTCCATGTGTGGCCACGAGGAGGCACTGCAGGGGTCTTGGTGATAGAGAGTCTGTGAACTGCTGGAGAAGATCTGAAACATCTTCTCCTTTGTTCACCCTGTGAGTTAAAGGGCAGCAGCAGTGAGCGGAGTGACCAGCAGGAAGTAGAGCAACAACCACCAGAACACTACAGCACAGACTACTGCACCAGACTCTCTACACACCCTGTGTGCATGCACACTCACACACACCATTCACACCACATTCACACACACAATCACCCGCATACACTCTAACATTCACTCACATACACTCTCACATTCACTCACATCCACTCACATTCACTCACACACACACACACCATCACACCCACACTCTCACAATCAATCACATCCACTCACATTCACACACACACACACACACACACACAATCACACCCACACTCCCACAATCAGACACATCCACTCACATTCACACACAAACACACACACACACACCCACACTCTCACAATCAGACACATCCACTCACATTCACACACACACCCACTCTCACATTCACACACATCCACTCACATTCACACACATCCACTGGCATTCACACACAATCACACACACCCACTCTCTCATTTGCATACATCCACTCACATTCACACACACACACACACACTCTCACATTCACTCGTACATTCACATTCAGACTCATTCACACAGTTTTTTAAAAATTTTTTAATGAACACAAACAAGCCGCAATATACTCGCAAGACATCACTGCACAAAAAAACATATAACATCTATTTTTTTGGATTTTCTTCAGTTTTTTTTTGGACACAAAGACACAACACAACAAATCCCAGCACTTAAACAACATATGATTTTTTTTCCCCTTTTTTTCCCTTTTTTTTTTTTTTTGCTTTTTTTTGGACACAAAGACTCAACATATGACATCACATTGCAGGACTTAACAACATATTAAAACTTTGTGAATGTGTTAATAATCCTTACAGGATTTGCTTTTAGGTTTTTTTTTTGTACCCAAGCCCTTCTTTATTTTGGTAGAATAATGTACATACTGCTACTTTTATACTTAAGTCTATCCATCTATTTTTTTCTTTGCTGCTGTAACATTGCAAATTTCCCCATGTGGGACGAATAAAGGATTATTCTATTCTATCCTGTTCTATTCTATATGACAACATTTTTCAACATCACTACAAATCAAATACAACATCTAACAACATCTGCTCAGAAAAAACTAATCTGAGTCTCTGATTAGCTGTCTAACTATCTGATGCCCCATTCACACATTCCTGTTTCTCATGGCGACTGTGCACGATTGTCATAATCCTGATGAAACGTGCTTTGGTCGTGGTCCATGCGCTACTTGATCTGGATCTGTGTTGTATAGTCGTGGATGAACGCCGGGGAATGGGGAAGGGTCCCGATTGTTTTGAACGGCTCAAAACTGTTGTGGAGAATCGCTGCTGTCAGTATAGCAGGGTGGAGGAAGCCTAATGCAGTCTTAAGGTATTAGCGTGGCATGTACGGGGCTCAATAAGGCTGATCGTGGCTAAATCCAGAAAGCTATCTGAGGACGACTGACAAGGACGTATCCAATTGTGCCCCGACTGTGTCCTGTTCAAGGCGATTTCACAGCGTTATTCTTACGTGTCTTGTACGGGAAGTGAACGTGACAAAATACAAGCGACGGGGCTCAATCAGGGATTATGTGACGCAAATTGGGCTCGATCGTGGCTGACTGTCTATGTATGGGAGGAGGGGGCGCCGTCATTTCTTCCCATATCATGCCAGTTAAACTGGGCTTGCCTATCGTGTACAGCCTTGCACAATCGCCATGAGAAACGGTAATGCGTGCCTGTGGTTTGAGTAATTGTTTGAGTCATAGTCTCTGTCTGGGTCATTGTCTGAGTCACTGTCTGAGTCATCGTCTGAGTCTCTGTCTGAGTCACTGTCTGAGTCTCTGTCTGAGTCACTGTCTGAGTCTCTGTCTGAGTCATTGTCTGAGTCACTGTCACTGTCAGTGTACCAGTTAGACTCCCCCAAGTATCTAAGATGGGATAAAATAAGAGGAGCTGCAATAGGCTGCTGACTCTCAGCCTCCTGAGGTAGTGCAGTGCCCCTCTGTGAGGAAGAGTCGAGGCCTGAAGTCGAGGGAGTGGGCTCTTCCTCTTCTCTAAGGCTTTCCTCAGAAATCTGCCTGGGCCTCCGAGCAGGATGCTGATCCTCTTCTGCTTCCTCCTCCCTACTCCTCTTACTGGAGGTGCTCCGGCCGGAGGTGGATGGAGCGTCTTCATCAGGGATGTTGCTGAGGCTCCAGTAATCCGGAGAGGTTGGGAGGTCAGAGCGAAGTCTGAAGTAGCACTTACCAGGACGCTGATCCTCCTCCTCCTCCTCCCTGCTCCTCTTCCTGGAGGTGTTGTGGCCCCCGAAGCTGTCACCATCCTCATCATCAGATGACGTGGTGCAGTAGCCAGAATCCTCGCTTGTGCAGTCATCTTCCTCCTCCTCCTCTTCATCATCTGCATCCTCTGCTCCCTCCTCATCACTGTCCTTGACCATCTGCTCTTCTCTCTCGTCAACCTCATCTTCTTCCCTTTCCTCTTCATTCTCCTCCTCCCTCTCTCCCTCTGTCTCCTCTTCATTCTGCCCATCATCTTCCTCCTTTTCTCTCCCATTTTGCTCCTCCTCCTCCTCATTATCCTCAGCTTTGGGGAAATGTATATACCTACCTTCATACTTACCTTTCTCCATTTCTTTGTCGTCATCCACGAGGCTAAGACTCTCCATCATCCTGATTAGCTCGCGGATTCCTTCATCTGTAGGAAAGGAGATGTCAGTATTTTTGTCCTCGACCTAATCTGCAGTAATCAATGAAAATCATCTACATTTGACTTATTTTAGAATATTTACACTTGACTAAAAATGTATTACATTGTCTTTTATTCTTACGTTGGAAGATAGGAAACATAAACAGACATTATCATTTGTCAGCATGGACCCGAATGCTTCAAATGTCCAAGACAAAACACAAATATATGTATCTCTCCTTCGAAACAACCAGTAACCTCCTGATTTTGACTGATGACAGTGTTTAGTCGAGACTAAATGGTTTGACAGACAACAGATCGAACAACTCGCGCACACACACGCTCGGCTGATCCTGATCAGGATCCCAACACACACTCTGCCACATGATCACAGTGATGAACACAGGCACCAGACATGCAGCATGCAGCATTACTACTTTGTGAGGACATGCTGGAAATGTTTACCTTATGATAAAACAGAGATTTGGCTCCAGGCCCCGGTCTTCCTATAAGTACAAACATGACGACTTAATCACAGCATAAACCACTTTTCAACGAGGAGAGCAAAATAACATCCCACAACCACCAAACAATCAAACTTCATACAAGGTGAACAATTAATTTGATAATGGAATCATTTTGAGAATTGAAATCAGCATTACAACAAACAAACAAATAAACACTGACTATGAATCCATGAGAAAAACCCAAAAGTCACTGTAACCACATAATTGTGTACAAACATCAAGGGTCAAACTGTGCTGCACAGTTATAATTCAGAATAAAATCATATTCACCCAGAACCTCACAGGGAATCAACAAGGTGGCAGCTTTATTAAAAAATATGAAACAGAATGCATACAAGACCCTAAAAATGCCTCACAAAAAGGAAAAGAAAAGTCTCAAAACATGTCAAGCTCTGTTTCTTATAGACTTAGAATACAAGCCAGATAATTGCAAATAGATTTTCTACCAAAAGATTGTTTGTCTGGGGATGAAAACAACTATTTAGTATCACATGACCCAATGAAACGTACTCAAAAAGTACCTAATTATTGATAATGTTGCAAAACAGTATTATGGTTTGGCATGAGGACAAAACGAGAGGGAGATTGTTTTTCATTAAGAACTTTGAGAGAAAGCCAAAACATCAAGAACAAGATCCTGATGTCAGGATTATTCTTAAAATATGCTTTAGAGGAGGAAGTCTTTGAGACAAACAGTTTAACATTTCAAGAAGAATGTCAAAATGCTGTGAAATAGACAGAAAAAATGCTGTCAAGAATAAAACTGAGATACAATTTCGCTAATACATCTAAAATGCTAAAAGAGGTTGAATTTTATTTCAACTTTATTTTTGTCATCAAAATTTCTTCTGAAAATATTATCCATATAACCCATATAATACCTATATTTCCACTGTTTTACACAAGGGTCTGCAACCTTTTAAATCAGAAGAGCCGTTCTTTTCCCACTTCTCCCTCCAAAAACCTGTCTGAAGCCACAAAACACATTTGAACTTTAAAAAGACCCTAGCTGTGCCTTTTGACTCATACATAATTATGACTTATCTATGAGCTTATAGTTTTCCCATTTGACATGACTGCTCTGTAATATGTCATTTATTACCGTTACCTTAACTTGGTATTCTTGTTATTATACAGTTTTATATTGTATTTAAGGATTTAGAGCTAATAAAATGAAAACAACAGAATGCATACTTTGTTGTTTTTATTGAGGAACCCCATAATCAATCAATTATTAGCTTGTGTTGATATTATAACCATTATGATTATTATGTTGCTAGCAATATTATTATAAATATCACTATTATTATTATAACTACTATTATTATTATTATCCTTTTACTTAATTAATTAATTTATTTGCATCTGGATGACGTAAAAACATGCTGAAATAACGTTAAGAAATTAGACTTTAAAGGCAAAGAAAAGAAAGTTTTTCTCATCAATGTTCCCAAGACCAGAGAGCCACAACAGATGAGAGGTTAAAGTCCTGACCTATTGCTTCATAGTAAACCAACATAACAGCTTTGCTCAAAAATAATAACTTTTGTAACACCAAAAAAAAGTCCCACAGACCCACCAGTGCCTTTTTAAATGCTTTTTAATCACAAAACTCTGAGAGTTCTTTAAATATTTTTAATTACTTATTGACACATTTCAAAAACAATTTGGGGTCTGGCATCAGGAAGATAAAATAAGAAGGGCATTTTAAAAACTTACAATCTTTGAAAATCAAAACATTGAGAACAAAGTCCCCGTTAAGGACAATAAGAACAATGTTAAAATACTGTTTAATGCCAATGATCTCAAGAATGAGGTCAAAATTTTAAAAAGGTGAAATATCAACAATGTAATCCAAATGTAATTTCACAAAAACATTTACCTTTGGGAGAAAGGTCAAAATAATATTTCAACTAAATTCTTATTGTGTAGATTTTTTTTTTTCTCATATTAACTATATTCTTTTTGACAATTTAACTACATAGGCTACTACAGCCTCCTCCTCTTATAATTTCTCTCGCCTGTAGAAAAATGAAACGCTGATAAATAATACAGAAACCATTAATATACCCTTGTTCTCCTCAGTAATGAACTGTATGAACTGGCACAATGAAATCACCTCCATTAAAAAGCCCTCGTTGCTGCTGTCCGTCATGACGTTTGCTCCTCGAGCTCCGCTGTCTCCATGGTAACCAAATCAACATTGGGCGCGTTTTTTAAATTCAAAAAGTCGCCATCTTTGTCAACAAATCTCCGAGACCAAAACTTAATTGAATTTGTCCTTCAAATCAAAATAACCACGTTTTCATGTCAAAACACCACTGTTCGAATATTCCACACATTCCCCGCGATTTTGAGCCCCTTATAACGATTAAATCTGGACAAAATCGTCCGCTATCAAACTTTAAATCACCATTAAACAGGCTATCAAATGTTTAGCCAGCACCCGAGCCCATATTTAATCTTGCTTCTTTTATCATAACCCTTTCACATGTATCTTCAAGGTAACTCAAGAAACTGAACTCAGCAGTAGAAATAGTTAAATTGTCCTACCACTAAAATGAGAACATTTTATAAATTATCAAACTTTCATTTATTATCAAATAGGCTAACAACTATTTAGCTGCTCATGGTCCTTATTTAAGAGATTATTTTAACTTCCAGGTCTGTCAAAAGTCTTTTACAGATTCATCTATTAACAAATTTTATCCTATGTTTCCAACCAGCAAAAACTTAACATTAAAGTTCGAGGAGCTCGCTTTTATTTTGATTAAGGAGGCTTTCAAATCATTAGCTGGCCTTCATACTCATGTTAAAGCTAATTGTTTTTCCGTTTTTGTTCCAAGTATTGCATCTTTAAATTTCCCCTTTTAATCAAACTCAACTGAAATGTTATTTTGATTATACCACCAGAAATAAATATAAATAAATACCGAAACGGAGATCCTGGTCCTGAATGCCTCCAGTCTGCAGATCGTCCTCCATGGTTCCGTCCAAACGAAATGTCTTCTTCTCGCTGGTTTGTCGACGATTCATCCTCCTCATCCTCTTCGGTCTTCAGTCCGTAGAAATCTTCAAAGTTGATCAGCTTTTTTCTGCTTTCTGTGAAAGTTTTGTCTTGTGCTCTGAAATCAGCTGCAGGTCAGCATCAGTGCAAAGCGCAAAGGGGACGACGGAAGGTACGGAGACGGTTATATACTACGGAGGCACGTCATCGGTTACCATGGTGTCTGCGTGACGCACGCGCATACGTGCGTGTGCGAGTCAAAGGGAATTCATCCGTAAATGATGTTTTATCTGTTTAGATGGACTTTGCCAAAAAGTAATGTATGTTCAATGTACAGAAACACTACATAAGAGAAATATAATGACTTACTTTTACTTAAAGTCCACTGACATCTTCTCTTAAACTATTTTATTTGTGTTCATACTCGATCAGTCAAGCTCACACAGAACGACCGTCAGCACGTCCGCTGCTCCACGTCCCCTTGTTACGCTCTGACAGCGACCTCTTGTGGTTATTAGGATGATGTGCATTTAAGCTACAGCTCCCATTTTGTTCAGTCTTCCTTTGAAAGACACCCAATGATAAAATTTGACTCTGTCAACTTTTACAATCACATGAAAATACACAGCTAAAGTCCTGTTCCTGGTTGCTGTTATGTTTCAACACAAAGGCGATAAAAGCATAAATAAAATGAAACTATCCTTTCTCTTTACAGTACATCTACTGTACAGTCCTTTAAAACTACATGCATGTGCAACCATTTAATTCAATTGATCTATGCTGCTTGTACCTTTGAGGGTCACGGGCCCAGAGCCTATACCAGCTGACACTTGGTGAGGGGCAGGGTATGACATGGTCGCCAGCTGATCACAGGGCCACATAGAGAGACAACTTTTTACACTCACACTCATACCTGAGGTTAATTTAGAGACACAACTTCACCTAATGAGCAGGATTTTGGTCCAAAGTGCCCAGAGAAAACCCATGCAGGCATGGGGAGACTATGCAAACTCCACACGGAAAGACCCTGACTGACTAGGGAGGTTGAGCCAGCAACCTTCTTGTTGTAAGGTACATTCACAAACCTGCTGACCCACCATGCTGCCCCACAATTAAAAAACTGAAGCCACAAAATTCTTGATGAAATTCCAGCTGGTTCCTGCCTCCTGCTCAGTCACCATGATGGTGAATACTGCAAAGTGGTGGATGCTGTTTAGTAAACTAAGCTCTACAGAAAAAAAACATTTCTTACCTGATGCTGTTGACTATCAGGCTTTATTTAGAAAATCCAGTCAATTTGAGAGTTTCAAAATGTAATTTAAATGATTATCTTTTATTTTGAGTCAGTCACAAAGTGAGTTCAAAAAGAGAATATTGTAAGAAATATAGAAGCAAAACTGTTAACTTAAGTGGAACATAATTTTAGAGAAAGTACAAAACATGTCTGGAAGACCACCGTCTCAAAGGGATGAAAACATGGATGCCTAAGTTTTATTTTACTTTCTCTGCCTTTTACCTGACTTACCTTTCCATTATAAAATCCAGTCAGCGATTATTGAGAAATCTTGAGAAACTCATTATTTTGGGAAAAACACATCTATTATTCTGAGGGAACAAGAGAAATATGTCAAGAAATTAAGAAACGACACAAAAAATGAGCAATCCTAATAAAAAAAAGTGTATTAATACAAATGGAAGTAAATCCGCTTTAAGCTTTTGACCATCGTGGACATTTTGCCATGATTATTTTTCCCAGACACACATTTGAAACCCACATGAAAAAGATCTTCAGCATAACTTGAGTCCCACCCCACTGCAGGCGATAATCAAAAGAATTTGTTTTGAAAGTTTGACTTTTTTTGTAGATTTTAACTTTTTCTAAGCATGTACAAGTGATATGTAAAAACACAAATTAAAAAAACTGTCAGACATGTTTCCGTTTGTTTGTAAATTAATACAATTAAATAGACACGTGTGGCTTTGACTTTCAGCTTCATTTATTTACAGCAGTTACTTTACAAACCACAACCACAACATGAAGTCAACACAGATAAAAGCTGCATCGTAAACCTGTGTATGATTATAACAGTACTAGAATAGTCTTGTTTTTTTATAACAATGATAAAAAAAAATGTAACAGTAAAACATTTAAATAGTGCAGCATGCAAAGTATTTGATTTCCAGGACGGAAACATGAGCTGATATAACAAACTGCTTACAGGCCTGTAAGTTCATCCAACTTCATCAAGAGATAATCACCTTATTAAACAATTATCTATATTATCTACTTGTTACAAAAGCTTCTGTGTAGTTGGTGCAGATGACACTTGTGTGAATTATTTAACGATGCTGGCTGCTAAATGTTTTATTAAAGCTGATGACACTGAAATAGTCATAAGAGGAAACTTAAAGCAACACAGTATTTACAAAAATCAACATAAACTGTTGGACATACATAATTATTCATCAGAGTTTAATCAAATTAATAAAGCTCTTCCTATGCACTAATTTTCAGCTGATTCATGTCTCCCACTTTTACGCTGGTTGTTTGATATCATGGTATTTACAGAAAAGTTCCCCTCAACTGCTTTAGTGGTTAAAAATGCATCAAACATTCAAAACGCTCAAGTATCTCACATGTAAGGGCTGTCTCAATCTCATCATTACGAACTGATCCACAGACTGTCAGAAAAAGCCACACAGATTTCACTCATAATCCGCTAACATCTAACAAAAGCTGGTTAAAATGAAATCTACAGTTTCTCTTCTTGAGGCATAAATAGCAAACAAAGAAATATTTAACGGTTTCCATGTAAAGTTTTCTAACAAGACCTTTTCACCGTGTTGGTTTCAGTCTGCAGTGAACATTCACACCTCGACAAAAAGATTCTGATAAATCTACACACGCTCACGTCAGCTCTCATTCATGTTAACGGAATAATAATGATATTAAACTGGCAGAGGTATTTCAGTAAGGATGCACCAATACCGCTGTTTTCAGACCAAGTACATCAAGTTCTTGGCGATACAGAGTATTAAAAAGAATACTTAGTAGAATCAGAGTTTCACAAATCATCTTAAAAGTTTACTTTAATCAGTTGTTCCTCATACTGTCTTTATCTTCTTCTTCTTCCCTGTTTAAGTTAATATACCACTAAACCGCCCACATGGTTAAAACTTTGCTAGTCTAAATACGGAAAAGCTGAAATGAGGCTGCAAAGTGACAAAGAGTTCAATATTGTACAATCTTATGAGCAGGAGTATGAGTACTCATGGTGTGTTCAATTTATCTCAGAACTCAAGCATCAGATGTCGTGTCACATCGCTCAGCTGCTGTCCATACTGCATCCACACCCCGTGTTTCTCCACGTAAACAGAACATCAAGAGCTTTAACAGTAAAGCTGGAGAAACTGGCATGGGGTGCTTTGAATTGATAAAAAATGTTGCACAGCACACAAAGGACTTTTCACATACAATTCCATGTAATTAGTCGGATTCTGTTGAGGAATGGAGGTTGCGGGGCCACCTGGATGCGTTTCAGATTATATCACACCACCTAAGAGTAAAGGTGTTTCTACGCTGACATTTGGGCATAGTGTTTGGTGATAGCTAACAGGAGTAGTTAAAAGGAGTTAAAAGGATGAAGCCTGATCTGCTCTTGAGACTTGTATCAGTGCATCCATATTTATCAAATATTTTGCCTCCAAGGTCCACAGTTGAGATTAAAAATTCAAGTTTTAGAGTCCACACAGTGAGATTGAGTTCATCCCAAAACAGACAGTGAGTAATCACCTCAGAATCAACAGGTTACTGAATTATCCAAACTGATTGTACCTGTCCCCGATGTATCTGTGAACCATGAATTTCTCTTCCACACCTCATAAATTAGTGTTTTTCAAACACTTCACACTGCCACTATATACAAACACTACATTCTGTTCACATCTGAAGCTGCTGTTGGAGCAGATCGACCTCCACAGAGGCGTAACATTCATGTGTGAAACAGGCACTTTGGGCACATCCACTGAACTGTCGGCTGTATCAGCTCACATTAGCAGTGTTTTGTCTTCGCCGGTCAACAAGGTGCATTTTACCCTAAAGAGACAACATTTTCATGTGATTTTGATCTCTCACTTGTGCGCTTAGGAAACCAGCATTATGACAAATTCACATAACATTGACCTTTTCACATAGAGATACACTGACTGCGTACGACTGTAAAAGATGATCCAGAGCAGCGTTTCTCTGAGTCATGCTGTAAATGTGTAAAACACGTAAGGCACGTTTTTTCCCGTCTAAACATCTACACAAAGTTGAACCTTTGAGGTAAACTTAAACACAAAAGGTTCCATGATACAGCTACATTCTCTGCTGGTTATGAGAACATTTGAGTGTATTCTTTATTAATGCTGTAACGTAGAATGAAATGTGTAGATTTGGATTAAAAACAATAATCTCTGTTGGCTGAGGGCACAGAGTCCAGCACTGTGCCTCTGAAAGAAGCCATGAGTGTTAAACATTTATCAGAGAATCTCTGCATAATGCAAACATTTAATGTAAAAAGGCCTTATTTATCAGTTTGATAGTGTACTAGTCCATTCTGTCCTTTGTGAAAACTTCTGTTTTTATAGTAGGAAAAATAAACATTTTCATTAATAGCTTAATTACAAAAACCGCTTGAGCTATTAAAACCTCGGAGAGCAGAATCTACTGCTTATTAACTCTCAGGATAAAAACAAGTTATAGTTAAGTTGTATAAACACTGGAAATATAGAACTAGTTGTGATTTGGCTTTCCAGAAAGAACTGTGTCCAGTTCAGTTTAGTGCATAAATGTGTCAAGTATTACAAGAGACTTGAGAGTACAGTCTTCTGAATAGGACTTTTGTTGACTGACGATCCATTTGGTTTTAAGTATTTAGGTTGATATATGAAGGACAATCACGATAATGCTCAAAAAGCCTCATTAGGCACCTTTTGGGACTGAAGTCAGAGGGACAACGCCGTGCGTCTTCTGCAGCTTTGAAGGATCAAAAGTTCATTCTTTTCTTAATGCAACATATTAATTGACTCCCTCCCTCATGAGTCTTCATCCCCCTCCTCTGCGTTGGTGTCTTGTGAGTTGCGTATGAAGGCCTCTGTCTCTTTCGCCATGGGCTCTCCTTTTATCGTGCAGGCTGGTGTGTAGCTGTTAGACTTGGTCAGCACCGCCTCCGCACTATTACGGATACCGTAGGTGAAGTAGATCAAGAAACCTGGAAATGGGGAGCAGAAAGTGTTGTTGGTACATTAAAGGGATAGTTCAGTGTTTTTGAGGTGAGTCAGTAAAGTGGCTCCAGCAGCAGTGCACCTTTAAAGAGAATGAGCTAGGATGACTTGTAAGGTACAACACTGTTGATGAGTACAGTTATTTCACCTGTTAACACAGTTCCTGTCTTCTAAATCTTATTCTGAAGAATTTCTTCTGTTCATAAAGATAACCCTGTGCATCCAGTAAAAGGAGCATTATCATAATTTGAGTCAAAATCACCCGTATTTGGTTCAGTGTTAGTTTCCTCTGTCATCGTTCTGTCTTCCTGAGTCCATACAGTGAAACAGCAGATCATCTGAATCAACATGCACAGGCGGAAGTACACATCCCCATTCGCAGCATCGTAAAATAGTACCAAACAAAGAGACGTCCTGGAGGAAAAAAAGTGCTCTGACACTTTTCGCCCAACCTTACATTCAACCCAACATAGTTCCATGGCTCATTTCTGAGTATAACTCGCACATCTACACAAAATAACTGTACCTTTCAGCCACTTCACTGACTGTTGTCCAGTACATGAACAACCCAACTTCAAAAATACTGAACCATCCATTTAAATACTCTTCAGAGATAAAGTAGGGATAGTTTTTGACATTACTGGCATTGAAAGAAAAAATAGCAAAATATGTACCAAAAACCATCCAGACTGCGAAGCGCATCCATGTTCCTCTGTCGAGCTGCATCATCAGGTAAACATTAATGAACAAACTGACAACAGGGAGGAAGGGCAGCAGGGGGACCTGAGGGGACAGGAAGAGTCTGTTAAGAAGGTACACAGAAGAAGAGCAAGCAGCAAACTTCAGGATGGAAAAATAAAGTCTATAGGGGACATACACCCATGAGCATGAACATATTTACAGAAGAGAGCATGAGTGCTGCTGGTGTCCTTAAAAACCAATGGTGCTCATGGACGGGAAAAATGTCAAGGAAGGTGAGGAAAGCTCAAAACCCCAAAAATGGGTACAAATTATCCAGGTCCTTATGAGTGAAAGGCCATTTACATACTTTAATCCATTTTAGTGCCTGGACCTGGACTATTTGTACCCACTTTTGGGGTTTTAGGTTTTCCTCTCCTTGATATTTACAGCCTGGTTCAATAGCTGATTTGGTTTAAATAGCTCATGTATTTGAGTCCTCTTGCTGTACTAGGGGTTTATTACCACCGCCAAGGAGATCATGTTTTTGCCAGGGTCTGTCTGTATGTTTGTCTGTTTGTTTATTTGTCTGTGAACAAGATAACGCCAAAACTACTGGATGGATTTACATGAAATTTTTACCAGAGGTGTGGTTTGGTCCAAAGAAGAAGCCATTACATTTTGGTGGTGATCCGCATGTTTGTCTGGACACAAAAAATTCCCAAAATTTGAGAAAAGTCCCACAAGTTAACATTGGGCCATATTTTAAAAAATCATCTGTCCGACATCACTTAATGGATTCACGTCAAAATTTACATGACAATATATATAATATGACTCTATTATCACAGTCAATTCTATTCAATTCATGGGAATTGTAGTTTATCTGCAAACTCGAGTCAACGTTTTTCAAGCCTATGTCACTACATTACCCAGTTTCCCTTGCAACGCCAGCAGAGGAGTTCTCCACATGGACAGACATCAGACTCGGCTGTCACATTGGAGCGCGTGGTGATCCAGAATTGTATCTTGGCGGAGGTCTGCGCTCTCAGAGTGCTTTTCTAGTTTTTTTTTTTTTTTTTAAATAAATTCTCTTTTTTTAATTCATTATGGATTGTTTTTGTGAATGTAGATTGACTGCTGTTAGAAACAATTAGAAGAATGTTCAGCTTTACTTTGCGTCCTCCTTCCAAGCAGCCACTGTGCTGGATTTATCAGTTTTTTAGTCAAAGATTTTGACTGGATTTTTCTCCAAGTTTAAAATGTTCAGCGGATGACAGCTTCAGCTCTTAGTCTTTAAATGTCTCTGCAGGCTGACTCTATCGGTGAACTGACTCACTCTATAAATAAGCTACACCTGTGCTGAGTACACAGTTTATAGTCACTTGGCTTCAGTGTTTGTGGTTGTTTAGCAGGTTAGGAGTTAATGAGGTCAGAAATGTCCTCTTTCTCTGTTTGGCTGTTGGTGTGTACTCGGCTCACTTTGTTTTCAGCACACGTCCTACATGACCAGAGGTACTTTAAAAACACCTTCAGTTAATCACTTTGTAAGAACCTACTCTACCTTGAATGCCAGCTTGGCTTTGCTCTGCGGCTGTCTCCACATGATGAAGGTGAGAATCAAGCAGACGACCAAGATCATACTGAGGACAAACAGGGACCAGATCGCCAGACCTCCCTGAACCGCGACAATACTGAACACGCACACCAGCACGCCTGCAACAGAGAACAAGACATAATCAGAGGATGTTTTGTACCAGTAAACAGAAGGATTATTTTATATGATCAGTTATTTTCTTTGAGTTTCTCACCGATGATACTGGTGCAGATGTTGACAGCAAACCCTGACAGCTGGGACGGCTCTGTGTTTGAGGGGGCCAGGAGATTCTTAATGGTGAACCGATCATCTGGCTGAGGTAGCATGTCCACCTTTCCCTCGTTGAAAGACTCGCCAGGCTCAATTTCATCCTGAGTGTTTGCCATCTCATAGGCTGCACTGGGCTGTTCAGGCTGGTACCTGCAGACAGAAGAAACGACGCTGCTCTGAAACAAGTACAGTCTGTGTGCACAAGCAGCACTGACGCTAAAAAAACAGTTTGTTGAGTGAAATGTACTTGGACAAGGTAGTTTTTACTATGTTGAAATACACTCACTGGTCATTTTATTAGGTACACCGTACTAGTACTGTGTTGAACTGCAACAATTCATTATGGCATAGATTCAACAAGGTGCTGAAAACATTCCTCAAAGATCTTGGTCCATATTGATTAACATGATAGCATCACACAGTTGTGGAAGATTTTTCGCCTGTGTATTCATGATGGGAATTTCTGGCTCCACCACATGCCAAAGCTGCTCTGTGGGATTAAGATATGGTGACCGGAGGTCACTGAAGTACAGTGAACTTATCCTGTTCAGAAACCAGTCTGAGATCATTTGAGCCTGGTGACATGAAGCACTATCCTGCTGGAAGGAGCCATTGGACGATGGGTGCACTGTGGTCATAGAGGGATGGATATGGTCAGCATCAACAATCAGTGAGACTGTGGGGTTTGAAGAATGCTCTGTTGGTTTCCTAAGGGCCTAAAGTGTGCCAAGAAAATATCCCCCCACCCCATTACAACACCACCAACAGCTTCAGAAGTTGATGAAGGCAGCTATCATGCTGTTTAAGCCAAAATTCTGATTCTACCATCTAAATACAGCAGCAGAACTGAGGCTCTGCAGACATGGAAATATTTTTTCAAACTTGGAAACAAATCTTTATCATTTGATCTGCAAGTAATGTCCTATTGTGGGGCTATTCAGCCTGTTGATTAACGGGTATATCCTAAACCTTTAAGTGGATATAAAATTGGAAAGAAGAGGACTACCTGAGGACGAGCACACAGGTAGCCACCAGAGTGTAGGCCAGCAAAGTGCCGATGGACATGAGGTCAACCAGGTCCTTCAAGTCAAACAGGAAAGCCATGATGGCTGCAGGAAATGAAGGAGAAAAATAAACAGTAAGCAAAATGACAGAGCTCCTAATTTAGACAGAAAGATAAAAATATACAAAAATACAATACAGATAATACATGTTTTATCTTTAATAGCATAAATTTTCAGAATATTCATGTTCAGTTCCATTTTATGTCTCTAAAGTTTATTTTTGCTACCATCCTCCTTCCACAAGGGGGCACTGTTGCCCCCGGCCTCCCCTCAGCCACCTACCAGACAAAAGCCCGGCAACCAAGGTGGAGATGATGGGCGTCTTCCTCTCACTGACACGTGACAGAAACGAGAAGAGCAGACCATCGCGAGCCATAGCAAAGATAATTCGAGGAAGAGGAAACATGGAGCCGAGGAGACTGAGCCCAGGATGGAGGAAGAAGGAGGAGGGGGGCAGACATTTTTTATTTCTACTAAACTTTACTGACCTCTGTTGTCACACAAGGCCTCAACTGCAGCCAGTCTCAACAAAATGGAGACCAAAATAAAGAGTAAATGTTCAGTCTCTGTGCCAAATGATTGACGGTTGTTCTTTTGTAACACTTGTGCTGAGGCCTTGTGCACATAGAGTGTCTACTTCAGGGTTCCTCTGACAGAAACCCCGACAAGTTAGTGGGTTTAGATTTGGACCTCACCTGCCACAACACCTGATGTTATGGTAGCTGTTAGAGGGGTTTTGGTTCTGGAGCTGATTTTGGCCAAGCTTTTGAAGAGCAGGCCATCCTCTGCCATGGCCCAGATGACCCTGGGCATTGGGAACATGGAGCCTAGTAAGCTAGTAGGGGAGAGAGAGAGAAGCATGCCGTGCAAGTGAATGCACACAGTTAGAAAAAATACTGGGGATTGAGCAAGTAAAAAAAACACTCTTGCACAAGAAACATTGATTTAACTTCAGAATTTCTTGGAGTTAGAGGCCAGAGCCTCTCCATAAAGGAGGCCCGGAGCAAAAGCACATCAAAATTAGACACGGGTGTTAAGATTCTGTTTGTGAGAAATTATCTTTGACACAGCAAATTAGCTTCGGCAAAGTCATTTTTCAAATGAAAAAGCATTTTGCTTATAATGTAGCCCTCAAAAACAAATTATAAAAAATATATCTCCACATTTTGAGACAAAAACTATGGAGGTGCCATGTGGAGTTTGGACTTGTTCATAAAAGCAGGTGATTTCTGTCTCAATAATGTGCTGTTTTGAGTGATGTACAGGTTGAAGCATGACTGCAGGAAACACTTCAAGCATGTCGAGAATATCAAAAGAATTTAGGGCTCTAATTTTTAGGACAAATCTGTTTTGCAAATGTTTTTATGTAAGCAAATGCATTCAACAGTCTTTCAGTCCCTCAGGGATACACACACTGAGATCTGCTGAGTAACACTTAAGTAAACATGAACTTTATTTGCATGCATGACACACCACAGGAAACTTAAAAGTATGTCACAAGCATTTCATAAGAATCACCATCAGAGGATTCTTCACAAACTATCATTCCATGGCTCAGAGTAGAGATGCCCTGATTGACCTGCAACCAATTATCAGTCAACGTTAATCAAAGTTCAGCTCAGAACAAAGATCCACGATCTGCCGCTGTGCAATAGTCAACTTTAGGAGTCCATCCGTGTTTGACTTCCGTGTTACATGCTTGTCTTGTTGCTGCATGCTCTTGTAGTTGTGCGACATGAATGCAGAAGTTGTGATGTACTTTCTACTGCTGCAATTCTGCTTTTGTTTAAAAACACAAAAATACTAAAAAATAAGAGGATCTAGACTGGAGCTGCCTTAGGGGCTTACACCACTGCACTGTGTGTAATTGAGTGAGGTAATTTAACTGCTAGCTAACAATTAATAAAGTCATAAACACTGTAATCAAATTAAAGTTGAATGCAGCTCATTCCAATGTCAGGGCTAGATTTTTTTTTTTTTTTTTAAACAAAAAATTAAATTAAAAAGTTTTAAGATGATAATATTAATCCAACGTTTAAATCATAATATCAAAACAGCAGAGTAAAAGCTGCTTTTCCAACTAAAAGTCAATATGTTGCATTGTGATGTTTTCAAAAGCCCATATTCTGTTTTTTTAAGTTTTTTTTTATCCCCTTGACTGTGCTTAACATGTCTCCTCTGTGTGACCGAATATTTCAATGCACAAAATAAAAAGTCCTTGACAATTAGACGTCCCCCTCCCCCCTCTTTATGGTTCAAGTAGCTGCTGAATGGTCTTGCCCTCATCATCACTGACCAAATACCACAGACGTTACCCATCAACCCTTGGGCCCACAAGGGGAGGGAGCCTTAGAGAGGCAGGAACTGTAACAGGGTGCCTCAGGCAGAGAGGTAGTAATGGTGGACCATGAAAACCAGATATTTATTTATTTATTTTTATTTATTTTTTTAAATATTAGTGATTATGAACATACCCTATTATTCATCAAAAATTAATATATGAATCACAACTTTTAGAAAAGAAAACTTCGATATGTCAGTATACTTCAATAAATACACTTGTTTGGATACGAAATTTGTTTCTTAGCAACAATAATTAACTGTATCACTTGCATAACACAACTGAATTAAAGTTCTAGGGCTCAAGGCAAAGTCTGTGTATTACTGTATCAAGTTACACACATAAAATAAAACATCTAAGTAACAAATCATCATTATGTACTTTAGTTGTCTTAATTGTCAGGTTTCATTTTCATTGTGCTTTGGGAGGTTTTTGCAGGGCTCTGTTTGAAAAAGGCAGTAAAAGCATGTTGTTTGCTGAATAAGAAGGACTTCTGTGCTCCTTTATTAGATAAATCTACTGCTTTTGTGAGGTCTCAGTACACCACAAAGCCAAATGCTTTCACAAAATAAAATAATATGACTGATCTCACTTTTAGATGATCATTATCCACAGCAAAAACATAATCAGGGCATCCCTACTCAGCAGTGATATTAATGAAGTTCTGTATTCAGAGCACTGGACTTGAGTGTCTTGTTTAAAGAATAAGTATGCACATTATAAAAGCTCCACCACCTGTCATGCTGAGAGGCGGCTGAGAGCCTCTTACCTGGTCGACAGAGCACACAAAGAGCCGATGGCCACTGCATAAGTGGCTCCCTCCCAGCCCACATACTTAAAGGCCACAGGCAGAGGGCTGTTTTTGTCCAGCATGTAGTATGGCATCATCACAGTGAGAGCCGCCGACACACCAAAGTACGCCACAAAACAGATCAGCAGCGAGGCCACAATCCCGATAGGAATGGCCCTCTGAGGATTCTTCACTTCTTCTCCTGTGGGAAAACATAACCAGGGTTGTCAGAGAGGAAAAGTCATGAGCATGGGTTATTGTTTAAATGCACCTCTGCTCACCTGTTGTGGCTATGCAGTCGAACCCCACAAAGGCATAAAAACAGGTGGCAGCACCAGAGAGGACTCCAGTCCAGCCAAACGGCACAAAGCCGCCATCACCAAGACTTTCTCTGGAGGGTATGCTGAGGGAAACAAAGGTAAATATCAGCTTTACTGCGATGTAATGGGGAGTGCTTAGCATTTGATTAGGAGCTATCCATTTCATTTACATGACGCTAGCATTTCCTGTGGAGTTGAGGATCTCATCAGGGTCCAGGCTCCAGTTCTCAAGGTTTCCTTTGACCAAGCCAGAGATGATGACAAACAGCAGCACCAGCACATTAATGCAGGTGAAGACTTTATTCACCATGGCAGACTCCTTCACTCCAAACGCAAGCAGCCCTGCAAGAGTTAACATTAAGACAAAGAAAGAAAATGTAAATATTTGAAATGAAAAAATGCTAATAATGAAATACAATTTAGAAGTTATATAAAAGTAGTTTGGAGCATGAGGCACGGTCCTCACCTGTCAGTGTAATAATGATGAGGACAGCGAATAGGTCTGGGTACTCTGCGAGGACACCCGGGGCATTCATGGTCATGTATTTTCTGCAGAAAACTTCAATCTGACGACCAATCAGCTCGTCAAATGTTGCACTCCACGCCCTGGCTACACTTGAAGTTCCTGCGCAAGTATTCACGAAAACAATGAGGAGATGTCAGGTTTTACAGGTTTTAGTGAGCTGAGATTAATCCGTTTTAATAGCATGTTTAAAACTTTGTGTAAAAGTTAGCGGGTTAAAAACATCTTAACTTCCATGACCAACACACACATATGCCCCCCTTTGCAGTTGTCACTCAAAATTTGATCTGTTTTTCTCCACGTTAAAGCTTCTGTTGCTAACTACAAGATGTTCCTTGTTTTTCCCCTTCAAAACAAAATCAGGATATTAAGACAGGATGTTAAAGTAACCTTTTGCTAAAGCAACAAATTACAGAATAAAGCATAAAGGCCTATTTTCTAAGCAAATTTCTTATCTTAAGAGTTACTGGCTACTCAGAGAAATAAACTAAAGGCAATCTCCTGAAAAGTGTAAATTCTCAATCAACAACAGAGGGTCATTGGACATCAGTTAGTCAGTTTTTTTTTGATGGACTTTTGGACACTTTTGGCAGGATCAAATTGTTTATTTCACAAAATAAGAACTGATGCTGCCTCTTGCCTCTAAGTCAGTTTTTCAGATCACATTCATGTTTCAAATGAAAAAATCTAAAAATAAATAACATAAGATGCATGTCTTCGCAGTCATCTAATTCATTTTTCAATAAACTGTAAGAATTGCTGTACTTTGTCAATATGCACACAAAAACGAGAAGTGTTTTAAGAGAATAACCCGCCACCAAGGCATTTCTGACACCATTTGTCGTTTCTCAAAATGTTAGCAAATCCTTAAAAGAAGTCTGATCTATATTCAGCTCACCACCAAAATCTAATCAGTCATCCCTTGTGCCATGATCAACATTCCCTGAAAATTTCATCAAAACTCATTCATAGCTTTTCGAGTTATCTTGCTAAAGACAAAAACAGATGGACAAATGCAGGCAAAAACCTGACCTCCATGGCAGAGGTAAAAAAATTAATAAAATTGAAATGTTCGAACATAAACATCTTTGAGATTAATCACAATTAAAAACCGTAATCTTACACATAACTCTTATATATAAATAAAATACTACTGCCGTGGTAGTTTAACTATGGCGCACCTGATCAATAAATTATCACATTATTGAAAAAACACACTTTATCACAATGAGTGTGTGGAGGCTGACACCCCGAAAGCAAAGCCATAAGTGAAGCAGATTACATTTCCTTGTGTGTTTAAAGATTCTCACCAATCACATAAGAGAGGATGAGGTTCCAGCCGGTGATGAAGGCCCACAGTTCTCCGACAGTCACATAACTATAGAGGTAGGCTGAGCCTGTTTTGGGGACCCTAGCTCCAAACTCAGCGTAGCACAGACCAGCAAGTACCGAGGCCAGAGCAGCAATGAGGAAGGACAAGACGATGGCAGGACCTGAGCTGTCCCGGGCTACAGCTCCAGCCAGGATGTAGACTCCAGCTCCGAGAGTGCTGCCCACACCCAACGCCACCAGGTCAAAGGTGTTGAGACATCGAGACAAGCGGGACTCCTCCGTGTTACAGTCCACAACCTTCACCCTCAGGAGCTGTTTGCCAATACCCTGTAGTGTGGCCAGAATCATGCTGGCAGGATGGAGAGATGCACCAAAAACTTGACAGAAGAATATTTATCTGTTGACAAAAGACGACAGGAAAGACAAGGAACTGAGTTCATTCTGCATTCACAAACAGATGAAGGAAACGCCTTGTGTCAATAAAAAGTGTTTGATTCTTGTTTTGATACGACATTGGAGCAGCACTTCCTGCTTGTTCACCAGACTGACGGAGCAGGAAAGTTCTGAGTCAGTACCTGAAAATACTTTGCATTCACAGAATAAACCACAGAACTCATCTGCACAGCTTTCCAGTAATGCCTGTTACACACCGAAGGGCATTTCTACAAACATCTGAACAAAAGAACCGAACTGATCATCACACTACACGGGCACGGCAATGTGTCCGTTTGTCTGTGCAGGTCTTGGAGAGGGGCTTGACTCCTCTTAACTAAATTTATGGGGACTCTGAGGTAAAAAGGGAATACACAATATTACATGCATAAAAACACAAGTTTCTGAACAGTGTGCTGAATACAAAGTACAGGCTGTGCAACATGAATAAACTGTTTGTCCAGGTGACAGGAGTAAGTATTAAGACGTCAGATGGAGGGTTAAATGGCTCAGTGTCTGCTGACAACTAGGTCAGAGGCCAATCAATAATACAAAACAAATGTTTTTTATAAATGATTGTCTTATAAGATGATGGTTTTGTGCAATTAAATATCAATACAGTATCACAAAGCAAAATATCCCAATACCCTCACTCCCACCTTTAATAGCCTCCTGTAAATGTTTTATATCCTCTCATCCAGCTTAGCTTGATTGTTCTTCATTACTAATTATTTGACCCACTGCACTGTTTTTTATTCTACTTAGTGCACTTTTCTGGGATTTTTCAGTCTACTGCTCAGTGTGGTTGAGGTATCTTTGTTTTAACACAAGGAGAAGATTTTCTGATTTTCTTTGTAAAATAAGGAATAAATAATAAAGTAGAACAATATCAGTATCGACAGATATTGGCCTAAAAAGATGAATATCGGTATCAGCCAACATTAAAAGTTTTGCTGATATATCCACTATATTGGCTGCAATGTCTGTAAAGTCTTATGTTGTTTTTGGTCTTACATCTGTTCCTCACACAAATAGATGGTCACACTGAAAGCCATGAGTAAAGACTTTGTGCTCTTGACAGAACATATTGGTTAAGTGACAATGGGTTTGGAAATACCAGCAAATCAGATATCTGTAAAAGTCCAAAATCATGCATCCCAACAAACATTGGCTTGAATGAAAAGAAGAAATGTCTCTTTGCAAGCTGCAACAAAACCCTGATTATCTTGAATAAACACAAAATATTTAAATGCTAGTGCTGCTCAACCACATTTTCTTGTCCTTCTGATCTATTTGAAAATTTCTTGCTCCATATTTTATGAAGAAAAATAGTTCATCAAAAGACCTGTAAACTTCATACTAAGTTTTTAATTTGTATCGGACGACAGCAATTCATCAGAACAGCCAAGAGAAGACAAACACTGCTTTTTTTTAATCAGGACATAAAAATGTCAAATTTTCTGTTTTGCCTCTGACAGATAGAAATGGCTTTTGCTTCAAGACTTATGCAGTTTTCCTGGTGACATTCATCCATATGTGAATCCAGCTTAGTATCACTTCTCAAAATATCTGTTACAGAGCAGTATTGTTCCTGAAAAGACAGCATGCATGCAGTAGTGATGTTTAAATAGTTGTTCTACAAAGTATGGGAGTCCATGGGCGCATAAAGTGATGTGATGTCAAATAGTACAGAGGTTAATGCCAGCTGTAATAAAAATAAAAGAAGGCAAAGCAAACCCTGATGCAACATGTCTTTTCCTGACATCTCCCAGACGGTTACAGTGTGATATTCTGTAATTACACATTCAGGGAAATGCTGGATCAGATTTCAAAACCACACAAGCGAGACAGATACAAACCTGCCCAGTGACGCACACAATACTCACTTTAACACCACAAAACCAAACCAGATCTCCTGCTCCCACAGATAGAAACAGTCTGTCTTCTTGTTTCTTACAATCCACTCCAGCAGCTCCTGTCCTGTGCAGCTGTGTGTGCAGACTGAATCCAGGCAGCTTCTGATGAATGGAGCTGAGGGACGTTTACAAGCGCTGCCGTAACACGTGACGCAGACGCCTCTTAGTGTCCAAACCATTCAGGTGTTCAGCTCACAAATAGAATAGCAACATATCACATGGCCTCTGGGCTCTTGGAGCAGCTGTGACGACGGCCACGCTGCCTGCATTCAAGACTGACTGCGTGGCAGGTGCCTCATTAAAAAGTCCAGTTAGGAGTACAAGACCGTCTGAGAGGTGTGACCATTAGACCTTTCTATAAAAGAATAAACAGAAATGTATCAGGAGAATGATGGAGTCCATTGGATAGATGGGGAATAAAAACAAAGTAAAATTTAATGCAACTATTATCTCAATGAAACCTCAGATCTCACTTGTCCCTTTTGAGTATTTTTGTTAATACGTGTTTTTTCCATTTATAATCCACATGACATTTAGTTTGGTGAAAACTGGACAGTTTCTGATGGAATTTTGGAATTTGAGCTCCATTTGTTATAAAGATTGCTCTGTCTCATCAGAATGATCACACTAACCCTCTTAAGGCAAAAAACGGCAAATTTAGACCCTTAATTGTGACTTTAGATCATACAACCACTATGGAATAAAAACTGATTATGACTTTTTATATTATATTTTTCATTTATAAGACAGATTCCAAATATGTAGTTTTTCCCTGTTGTCCAGCAGATGGCCACACTTTCTCATTAAGCAGCCCCGGGCAATGACATGTAATTGTCCAAGTGATCAATGAGGAAATTTATAATCAAATTAATGTTAAAAGGATTTTTTCCCCTTAAGATGGCCCAGCATGAAATAAATCTATGCACCAAAATATTTTCTGGAAATCACTGACTTTTATAGACTTTGATAAAACAAAGATGATTAGCACTTTGGATACGAAAAATACTTCTTTTCTGTGTTTATTTCTATGGAAATATTAAAGACATGATGTAGAAATACTGGTATAAAGAGGCTGCATTTTTCTAAACAAAAGCTTTTGAGCAAAATTGAACCCAGAACACGGGACTAGGAAGGAAAATATGCTTAAACAAAATTAGAAGTTCATAAAAGGACAGAAGTTTGTGGAGTTAGCTGATACATTGAGAGTAGAAAGAAATATATATCTCTGATGATTGTACAGAGGTATTTAATGGTCTATTTTAGGGTGAGATGTGCCATGTATGAATTTTTATTTGTGCTCATGGCACAGGAAAAAGCACTAAATTTTGCTAATAATCATTGACATGTCCTGTACTGCATATTAAAAATTTCTCTTTTAGCATTTTGAATTTAAAACATTCAAGTGTTTTGTGTCCCACCCCTAATGCTTTGGTGGTATTAAAAAAAACAAAAACAAAATAACACATAAATTATGTAGACAAATACAGTATCAAGAGGGTTCAAGTTCTTTTTAAGTTTTATTTGTGACCAGGCTTAATTTGGTGACATATTTACACGTTGGGATTTTGTAAGTTTTGGGATTCAATGGCTGTGTGTAATATTTCAGAAGACAAAACAGGAATCATCAATGTGCATTAAACTAAATAAGAGGTCAAACTTGTGTGACCTTCTCCATCAGTCCTTAGACTGAACAAAAGTAGGGTACAAAAATATGTCCTGAGATCTTATGCAATCAACAACATTTGTTAAATTGCCGCCCGGGCAAAAGGGGGCAAGAACAGGCAGAGAGCAGGGAGCATACTGATGGGGCACGAGATCCGACATGCTGCGTCTGAGCTAAAAACAGAGGTGGGCAGGAGAGGGCCCTGCCCTCCTCTCAGCCACTCACTGAGCCTGGAACCTGGGGCATGTGGGTATGTTTGGAATAGCAGTCAGTCACATGCTCCCCACTATCCAGCCTACGGGAGAATAGTTATTCTCCTTCAGATGCCTTTTATGAGGGCCGTGACATTGTTTGGACGTGTGAAGAAGACAACAGAGTCCCAATAGGACAACACTTATATAACACGAGAGGTCATTTCAAAACAAAAACAACAGATCCTGAATGTAAGAAGTCTCAGAGCATAAACTCTGTTTCGTCTTACAACTCATTGAGTTGTTTTGTGTTGCAAGAAAACAAACACATTTTTTTCTTACAGCTCTGATTATTCATTTTTTTTTGGGATAGAACATTTTTTCTCAAGGTTTAGGTAAACACATTATGATGACATCTAAGTCATTTTTTTTTTACAAACATCATAAAAAGTCATCTCATTTAGCGAACTAACAAGGTTTAAAGGCCCGTCCACACGGAGATGAAAATGTTTTAATATGATGGTTGTTTCAGTCAGGATGAACACATACTCTTTTGTCAATATTTTTTTTGTGTAGTTGTAATACTTAACATGCATGTCTGTGTTGGCTGAATTAAAATGCAAATTATGGTTAATTAACTTGGACTTATTAAGTAGTTTTCTAGTCTTTTTGTCTACTCAAAGAAGCTCTACACCACAGGTCACATCTACCCATTGCCACCCATTCACTCACTCACAGCTCAGGGTGCGACAGCCAGAGCTGGGCTCGAACCTACAACCTTCTGGTTACCGACAGAGCGAACCACCAAGCGCCACCAGCACTCCAAGCACCTCATTCTGCATCCTTTACATACAACGGTTGTTGTCACTACACCAGGATGTTAAACTAGGACATGATACAAGCAAAAAAAAAAATGACAGATACCTACTGATAGATATACATATAGCAAAGAAAAAAGAAGCAGCTATACATATATATATTTACACAAAGTAGTATAAAGGTACATAAATGAAACAGACAGCTGCATAACCACCTGGGTAAGAACACATTATCAGAGGAGTTTCAGTTTCTAAAAGATGTGTTTTAAAGAGCTTTGTACTTCCTTTAATTACTATTTTCCAAACATGAATTAAAAAAAGGGCGACAGCAGAGTGTTGGCTCAGGGAGCACGGAGCTCCACTTGGCATGCGGTGGGTATTTAGCAGCACTACAAAAAGCCCACCTGCCCTCGTGGTGTAACTGGGGATGGAGCAAACAAAGTGCCATGTGAGCATCATCATTAAAACGACAGTTTGTACACGCCAAACAAACTCTCCTTTCCAGGGATTTAGGCCGTGTTGACCTTGTTACATTAAAGGTATGAAGGACAAACTAAAACAACGGTGATCCATTTGGAATTATGACAGCTTCACTGAGCTGTTTGAACTCTTAGAGACTGAGGGCTTCGGCTGAGTCGAGAGCAAACATGTTTCTTTACTTTTGTGGCAGAAACAACAAAGAAACAAGAAAAAACGTTGACGACCATAAAACACTTATTATACTGCTAAATGCTCTTTCCTGTAACAGACTTAGTTCTGTTTTTTGTGTTTAGGCTTGTTTAGGGCTGGGTGATGTGCTCCAAAACTTGTATCTAAAAATGTCTTTACAGCATAATCATCTCCAGTATTTCCTTTAAAAACCTCATATTTTGCTTTAACTCAGGTTCAATAATTCAGTGTTGATGGTTTCTAGAGTACTCTTACTCTAATGTAAAACATAATCCTCTGATTTTTATATACTGAGTACCCTGATCCACCTGTATTCTCATTTTAAAGTTGGCAATACACAGTGATTTTAACACGATTTTGACCTGAATTAGAGCTGCAGGACGGCCTTTAAAGTCCTAACGGATTTCAGTCTGACTGTAATGTTTACTGTGCAGAGACACACGGGCAGATATTAAGACCTGAGGCCAACCAACAGCTCCCGACCAGTCCAGGACTTCTGATGTTTGATATTCTGCTCGTACAACTGCATTCACTCTCACAGTGGGGGCAACTATGTGCTAATCCTCTTTAGGATCTCATGTTATGCTTTTCTGAGTTTATATGTCCTTTAGTGTATTTAACATGTCTCCTCCACTTGACAGAGCACTTCTATGCACATAACAAAACATCTGCAGTACAAATAACTCAAAATAATGCTACTAATAAGGCAAAAATAAAGACCAAACAGTTCAACGTCATGTGGCACAGTAATCTTATACCTGATCAGGCTTTATTCATAATTGTGAAAGAAAGTAGTTGTAATTGAGATTAAAACTCAATTAATTGCCCAGCTCTACTTAAAGATTTGATGTATTGTCAACCTGTTACCCCATAACAGTGTAGACTACAATTACCATCAAATTACTTAATCCATTGCTGTACCAAATATCAGACTCCACTCTTCATCACTTCATAACTATCAACACAGTTGTTTAGTCCTTTATAGCTGTAATACGATAACCATTCATAATAACATAAAATCTTTTCGGCTACACACACATAGAAACACATAAACACCCCGTACAGCCCATAACAGTAGCATCCATGGTGGAGATTGTGAGATCAAGGTCAAGTCAAGGTAAACTTTATTGTCCCTTAAAGGTGCAGTGTGTAGAATTTGGCAGCAATTTGCCGAACAGAAAGGATGACTATAGGATATAATGTTTCTATTTGTATGTAAAGTCCATCAAAATAGGAGTACAATCATCCTCATAAAACGTTTGTTTTATTTTTATTTAGAAAGAAAAAGCTTAAAAAATTTACATTACCACGGGCCGTGTACATGTAGGGATTTAAATTGTGTTTATTTTACAGTTAAAGCTTGTTAAAGCATTCCAGGTAGATTTCAGAACCGGCGGACAGATTCGTGTTTTGTTCTTTTTGTCCCTAAAATCCACCCGTAGACAACATGGCGGATCGTTATAAACGCTGCCAAATTCTACACACTGCACCTTTAAGGGAGATTTGTCTTGGGCATTGTGCTACATCATTGCTTCACAGCAAAATAACAAAATAAATAAATAAATAAATAAAATAACAATCACCTAAAATAAAAACAGGAATTGACAACTAAACCAGGACTAAAAACAGGAAACACATTACAATGCAAACACAGGCATACAGACATACAGAGACATTAGACAATTTAAAGTGCTAGAAAAAGTGCCAAGTGCTAAAGTGCTTGTGTTCATTGCACGTTGCTCTATTGCACTTGTTTTTTGCGTTGTTCAACAGCTTGATGGAGGCACCATCAAGAACTGTTTTAATTTCAGAGATGTTGACACCGTGGGTTAAAGCCAGCTGCTGCGTCATAAACAGTGGACCTGTTGGAGTTCAGCTGATGTGACCTTGTTGATCTCTCTGTGTTTACATTCTGTTCCTCCTCATAGTTTGACTTTGTGCTGACTCATAAATGTCACTGTGACGTCAATCAAAACACAGAAATACATGACTTCTAACAAACAAAACACTATGTGCCTGCAATGTATTTCAGGAACTACATCTTCACACGTGCGGCTGCATGTGCTCATAACTAAAGGTGTCTTTAATTAGCCAAAGTTCAATCATTAACCACTGCCTTATTAAGTTGGTTACGTTTTTCTTTCAACGGAATGAATTCACATTTATGCAGTGCGTAATAACACTGAAAATTCAAGTCTCTTGGGACTTGTTGAGTTTTTTCATATTTTTTAACAATTAGACATCATTGTTATGTCAAATGATAAAAAACACAGTAACGTCCTTTTCTATTCGTTCCCTACTTTCCGTTCAAAATAAACAAATATCAAATTAATAAACAAAGGTTAAAGGAGGTTTTCTGAACAACCAAAGACTTGAACTGTTTTAATTTTGGTGATTACCAATGAAACAAATTTCTTGTACACTGAAAACTACAGAAATCTCACTTTTATACATAGACATGTAATAACATTAGATATGTACATCTTCTGCCTGTCTTCTCAGCTGTAAATTGCACCCTTTTGTTTTTATTCCTTTACCTATGACACCATCACTTCTACTGTGGCTCCTGTCTAGGGGTGGGAGGGACTGGTCATAAGGGATTACTTTATTTTATATTATTTTACTCATTCATTTATTTAAATTATAGTATAGTATAGTCTGATATTTTTCAGACTAAATTTGATTCACAGTTTTAATTGATTATCTATACTGCTTTGAGAAAAAAATGACTAAAAAGTTTGATTTTATTATCAACATTTACCAACCAAGACAATTCAGTGAAGCAGTGAAGAGCCTTGGCTAATTAACTTCAGGCTTACAGTCATATCAACTAAGCCTAAAGTTATGAATAACTCATGTATAGAAACTAAATACTGTTATATAAATACTATAAACTTCTACATCATTAAAAAACTAATTTCCAATGAAATCATACACTCACCCAAACAAAATGTACCCACTTTGTAATCATGCAAATATAGGCATGTGAACATGAAGTGTGTATGGACCTTTAAAGGGTTGCTGCAGCCAGTTTCAAGTGGACAGTCAAGGTACTGCACCTTTCCTGCACCTCTGCAAAGGCATCAGTTTTCAACACCAGAGTTGGCCTTTGGTTCAGTCCAGTACTCAAGTTATTTTTGTTTCCACTGTCCAAAGCCGGGAAACAAGGTACAGAACAAACCAATGTACAATCCTACTTTTCAGGCATCCATCTCATGGGATGCCAAACATACATGTTTGACTCAAAAGGTGAGAGCTGGATAGCTCGTTGACAAAATGACTCAAAAAGTTCTGAAAGGAATTTGATGACATTTTTAGGATGGGTCAGAAATGAGCCTCGGATCAATCCAGTAGCTTTTGGAGGTGATCCAAGTGTGGATGCAGGTCAAGGGTTTCTTTTTGAAGGATTTGTTAACATTGTGAGATTAGGCAGTTTTCCACATTACTGCTGATTTGTCAGTTAGTTCCCTGTGGAAATGGATGACATTTTTAGGGCATGATGGTCATGTCTGTGAGGGTCCTTAGTCATTGAAGTGACCCTGCCAACAACAACTCAGAGGTGACCTGCCAAATCATTAGCACATTAACAGTCAACTTTGGCTTTATATTTCTAGGTCTTTCCCAGTCAACTCTTAGAATTGAAGAAACCTTTGGAGAAGAGCAGAACTTCTTTAAGAACTGAACCAGTCCATTGCCACTGTATCAGCGTTGATAAAATAAAAATGCATGTTCACAGATAAAGTTTCATTTCGTCTTCATGCGCGCGCAAACAGCTTTTTATGACCGCACAGACAAACTCGCAAATGAAGAGTAAACGTGTGCGGAAGTTGATCCTCTCCACCCTGAGGGTTCGTCTAAGTTCACACTCTTCTGATGGAAATACCACGACCCTCCTCTCCCTTTGACCCCCTCCCCCTCCTCACGCGGCGGCGCTATAAAAGGAAGTTTTCCCTCGTGCACCTCAACTCAGACTATATTCTACAAGAGAGCGTGGGCGCAAAACTTACGTCCATAATTTACCATAAAAAGTCTGATTAGTGAAGCCATCAGCGGCTTTTCTACATGACGCTGTTCGGAGAAGCCTCCAGTCAGAGATGAATAATGTTGCATCAGCCTCAGCCCTTCCTCCTTCGAGCATGTGGACCTTCTCAGCCGGACTCACATATTCCACAAACCACTTTATATACAAAATAAAAGTACATAACAACAACAATTACAAGCACTAACAGCCTCATTTATGTGACATTTGTTTGGAAATGGACTTTCAAACAAAGAAACGCGGAGTTTAATCAGCTTTAAACGACTCACCTTTTTCTTTAAGAAGTCTCCAATGACAGTCTCCTTCAGTGAAGTGTCTCAGCTCCTCAGAAAAGTCCCAGAAACTGTTTCCTCAGCCTCAAACTTCTGACAGATGGTGTGTTGGAAGGGACACACTTTCACACTCACACACACATATGGTCATTCAGCCCACAAAGAGAAAGAGAAGCCCGCTCAGCTGCTGCTCTCATATTCAAATAATCTGACTGTAAGTGCGCCTGCTGTCCACAAGATGGCGCTCTCTGCGAGCAGATACACCTCCACCTTCAGAGGTGAGCCTCCTGACTGCTGCCACAGACAGCAGGGTTTGTGATGGCTGAAAATTTCTCTTTGCGTTGGTTCAGTGTTCTTCACATGCTGACATCTTCCCATGATGTTGTATGAAACTCTTTCACAAGATTCATTAAAATGTTGTGGTTGCAGGAAAATGTGCAAATGACTTTACTATATAGTTAAAGGGATAGTTCAAGATTTTTGGACTGGAGTAGCTCAACATCGATGGCACTTGTAATAGCACTAAATCATCAGGCCAGCTTTGTTCCCAAGGGAGGATAGTCAACTTAAAACAGCATCGGCTCGACTAGACGATACAGTGAGGTCTTTTTTCAAGCTCGATGTGCTTCACAGAAGATAAAAACAGGCACAGAAAAAAAAATACCAGTATTACTTAAAAACAAATTCTAACAGCCTAGGGCACGAGAGAAAAGCAGTGTTTTAAGACCCTTCCTAGAAAAACTAACTGTTTCCACAGACTTCAAGTCAGCAGGCTGTTTGTTCCTCAGTACAGGACCATAATAACAGAAGCTCCTTCACCTGCCTTTGTTTTAATCTTGGGTACAGTCAGGAGGCCCATCCTGGATGATCTAAGAGGTCTGACTGGGCTGTAGTCAGTGGGCAGCTTAGATAGACCTATGGGCCATGTATCCCTACACCAGCGATGCATTGTTTCCTCTCATTACTTGTTTAGGTCAGAGTACTACAGCGCAGTCAGGTAATGCACAAACTCATATATCCAATGCCATGTCCTAGCTGAGAGCAATGCAAGCCAGCATCAGTAACAAAATCAGGCCAGTTACACAGGTGGGTGTCCTACCTGCCCGGGAGATGCTGTGCGATACCAGGCAATGCTTTTGCCTCAATATTGTGTTTGTATTTTTCAAAGGTAGAAATTTTGCTTAGCTTACAGACAACTGCGCATTGATGAGATTCTGAGATCATCCATGTCAATACAAAGCAATTCACATCTGTTTCTCAGGCTGTACAGTAAAAGGACTTCATGTTCTGTTTTCAAGGGGAAACACAGGGTGTGGAATTACATTTTTATTGAATGCAGTGTGGACAGCAGGCGAGGGATGCTGTATGATGTGACACGACATCCAACACTCTGTTCAGCTAGGACTAATAGCCCTTTTCCACCAGCACGCCTTAGCCCTACTCTACCCTCTACTCTACTCAGTTCTACCCGGTTTGCATTGCGTTTCCACCGGCACTAAAACAAACCAGTTTTTAGTACCTACTCTGCTCTGGTTCTAAGCGAGCTGAGTCAATACTAAAAGGTGACGTCGACTGACTGCCGACTACTGATTGGTCAGAGAATGTCGTCACTGATGAGTCATGAGCGTGACAAGCTAGCTAACATGCTAGCAGTAGCTACCATTAGCTTACCCTCATATGTCTTTTCTTTGCAGCTCGATTGCTCTCGTCCTCGATATTTCTTCTCGCCGCCTGCAACCTTCTTTTGCTTTCCTCTTTCATTTTGTGTGACAAAAAGCCACAGATCGAGCAGCAAGTATACTATTGCCTCCAAGTTCTTCATTGTTTTGATTGTTGTGTCTTGATCAAAATGACATGAACGCAGTGTCGCCCAGCTGTTTCATGGCGACCCCGCCCCCGCTGGGCAGGGAACCAGGCTGGTGGAAAAGCAGCACAATACGAGTAGAGTAGAGTTGGGGAAAGCCGAGCCGAGTAGAGTAGGGCTAAGACGTGCTGATGGAAAAGGGCCATTAGTGTAAATCTCCTGAATGTCACAAAAATGTGTCACTCCTGTATTTACCCTTTAGCTTGTTGTTTTTAATATGGACATCAGGAATCATCCCTCTTTAACAACAGAACATGTGTCTGAAGTGCCCATTTAACCGATCAGGACTACAACACACAACAGCAAAGGCTTACTGAAATGACAAAGATCTGTTAAGAGGTCCAGGAGAAGTATTGAGAAAGATTGACAACAATAGGCCTCAGGGTTTGTGTGCATGGGCTCACAATTCATGCATCTGCACCACCAGGTAACTTGTGATCTGTTCTGATCCTCAGTTTCCATAACAGTTTTTCTATTCCCCTTTCTACCTGTGACTCCATCTGCAAAAGTTCTTCCTCTGTGTACTTTGGTTCATAAACTGGCATTGGTATCCATAAAATCATATCAATTTCCATTCCGATTTATCTGTTAAGTTTGGTGTGCAAAACAAGTTGAAACTTGCGACTGTTAAAGGCGGATTCAGTCTGTAGCATTCAAAAAATGTGTGAATTCACATGACACAGCTTTAAGAGACGATGTGTCGTACCCATAGTATTGACGTTATGCTTCACTTTTGACCTCCGTGCTACAGGCTCATTGTGTTGCTGCTTAGTGTACAATGTGTGGGGACAGCGAAAGTGATTTACTCCCATTCTGCTGCTGTCAAAAACGTGAAAACATGAAAACGTGAGAGGATCAGGCCGCCCATATGTGTTTACAACGATGGTAGGTTGAAGCTGATCACCTTCTCTGCATATCTTATGCTCTGCAGAGAAAGTGATCGGCTGCAACCTGCACACCTCCAAGACCTGGATGTGTCCCTCTCACCTGGACACGGACTCTTGCAACCCTCCCCTCTGGCAAGAGGCTGCAGTCCATCCGGATTAAAACCTCACGTCACCTGAACAGTTTCTTGCCCTCTGCTGTCAGCATAATCAACAGTACCACAGCCCTACCCCCAACCCCCGCATCAAACAGACTGTGACCCAGCCACATTTTTATCTTATACATACGCACACTTCATCTTTATCTATATTTATATTATATTTATACTGTTAAAAAGGTCAGTGCTCATCTGTACAGCTCCTCCATTCCACCTTTTGTTTATATTGTTGGGTTGTGTTTTTGTTCTTTTTTGTGCCTATTGTTTATTTTATATATATTTTCATATACCTTTCGTATATTTTTGATTTATACCCAAGTCAATTTTGCACAATTTTTCGACCTATTTTTATGCCTGATTTTATTCCTCCTGACCCTTATTTTTATTCTTATTCTAATCATATGTTGATTGTTTTTGCACCAATTTACCAAGTCAAATTCCTTGTCTGTGCAAATTCACTTGGCAATAAAAAACAATTCTGATTCTGATACTGATTAACCAAGACACGCCGGGGGGTTTCCTACTATTTATGCCGCTCATGCCGTGAGTTTGAGGATGGAGATATCCCATTTGTTAACAGTTTCAGTTGCTCCAGGAGCAGTTTATGCTTTAAGGAGTTTGTATTGTCCCCCAGGACAAACACTGCAGACAGGTCTGTATTATACCGAGGGAACAGCTGATGATACTTCTTCTGTGCTTCTTGGTGACTGGTGGGCCATAACGTGATAAACAAGTACTGCAGACGACATACAGCGTATACCATCATACACATTTTCTCTCTTTGATTCAAGGCGTTGGTTGTTTGTTAAAAAACGTGACGTGCCTGATGTCTAAAACCAGATGTTGGTGATTTGGACTGAATCACAGGCGATTCCGTCAGTCGACCTGATTTAAGCTGCAACTGTCCACAGCATCGTTCTAAAACTGTCTCTTTACCTTAAAAATTTTTGTTTTGAACTGAGTTTAACATTTATGATTCAGTTCAATCCAAATAGCTTTATTAGCATGAATGTGGGGGATTATTGCCAAAGCATTTAATTAAAAAAAAAATAATAATAATAATCAAAATAAATAAAAAATAGAAGGGGAATAATAGATTATTGTGTTAAAAATAGTAATATTATGACACTGAGGGGTGAAAGAAAGTGAAGATTAAAATGGTTCATATTTAAACACATGAAAAGAACAAAAAAACATTTATAAAAAAATGAAAAGAAATGTGTGTGCTGTGGTTGTGTGTTCAGGTCCTCAGGCTGTTGACATATTTGGCTGCAATACTCTCTTAGTTTTGGATTCCTCACAGTAAATATGGGATTTGCTGAATATCACTTCAATGTAGTTTTCTTCACCTGGGATAGTGCTCTGCTCTTACAGTCTAATATATAAGAAGGCTGTGAGGAAGTAGAGCTCTGTCTCTAACCTGTTGGGTGTCACAGTGTGGACAGAGTCTGTCCTCCAGGAGCCAGCTCTTTTTGTGTCGACCCATCTCTTTACTTCACCTGTGGTCATTTCTGATCGGAGTGTTTTCAGGGCTTTCAGGCAAAACAAGTTCTTACTCAGAAGTCCATGCCCACAGGCAGGACTCTGTCAATCCGAGTGATGAATAAAACCTGAACCTGTTTAGTAGAGAGCACCTGAGGAAGAGGCTCAACAGGCTCAAAGCGTTGTGTGTTTTTAATGAATAAAAATGTTAAACATTGACTTAATTAGGAGCAATAGTGGTGCAAGTCTTTGCCTAATATCATTTAGTACCTGGCATTAAGGTATAGTGTTGTTTCTAGGGGTGAATTAATGTTCTGCTTAAAGTACACATTGAAACTTAAATGCACCACAGTAAAGGGTTTAATGAAATTAGAGTTCCACCAGTGACAAACTTTTGACCTGTAAAGGTACAAATTTGGTCCATTGATTCTGAGAGTGCAGTTTTTTCCCTGGTATCATAGAAATAAAATGTTCTTCCCCAAGTAACCACTCCCATTTAAGGCGGGTTAATTTGTACTTGGTGACCCATTTGTTCAATTATTAACTAGCAGTCAGTGCCTCATTTGCCACCTCATATCTGTGCCACTTTTTGCGCACTTTATTGTGAAGTGTTAAACATCAACACTGAATGATTCTGGATTCATGTGAAGTTGCAAAAACTCTCAGTGGAGAGACAAAGCTGTTCTGCTCTGTTACGAGTCTCCCGCTGTGTCTGTGGAGCAGCACCATGTCGTGATCCTCTTATTTCTGCCTCATGTTTCACATACAGGCCCAGAATCTACAGCAGGATTTGGGATTATCAATGCAAAGAGATCCTTACAGATTGCTCAGCATACATAAATAGTCATGACTAAGCTCCACGGAGAGCTTCTCTCATCATTTTCAGCAGTGTTGTAACCATGCTGCAAAAGTTGCTCAGATCAATTGGTTTCAACTTGATGATTTCCAATTTTGCAATATCTAATGTGAACATGTAAGGCTGACTAAGACATAAATGTAAGAGAAGTGCAGAACATTCTGCTTTTTGTAACTTTTTTAGATTTATGGTTGACTGCAGCTCACCCTGTGGGCCAATTTTGGATCGTCTTGATAAATGGGAGTCAGAAGTCTGAGGTGATTTGGGGTAATGCAGTTCCTCTGGGACTCAGTCAAGATAGTGGTTCAACATGATAGCACGATCCCACCTTCATATACAATGGATGTGCTTATTTTGTCAAATGCTCACAATTGGTGCACATCCTTTTCTCTCAGTTATACAGGGAATGTATTTTGATGGAAAGCCAATTTGTGAATTAGTGAAATAATAGAAGAGAAGTGATATTTTGAGTCATATAGTCTATAAAGGGTATTGGTGAGCTTAAAAGGATCTTTTCAGTAATAGTTGAATGGTGTTCATTATGTCTTCAGTTTCTTGGTAATAATTTTCTTTTTTTTTTATTCTCAGACATCTATTTTTCACATACCTTGACATGTTTCAACGGAAACCTTCCTCAGAAGTGTCACTTGGTGGTAGGTGTGATGCGTCTTATCAGCTGGTCTTATGGAGGTGTGACCCTCCCGTCGATTTTTTTTAATTTATTTATTTTTTCCATAACACGAGTTGATAAGACATGTCACACCTACCACCCAGTGACACTCCTGAGGAAGGTGGATGTTTCCGCTGAAACATCTCAAGATATGTCAAAAATCGATTTCTGAGAATAAAGAAAAAAGAAAACCATTTCCAGGATCTTTTGGGGTTCAAATTAGGCCTTGGCAAGTCCTACAGTATACAAATAACACATACTGCGTACAGATTCTTCAGTACTGCTCTACTGATCACACTTTTTAGCATTGACATAGCAATGACATATTATACAAAGTATTTCACATCTTTTTTTAATCTAGTATTCATTCATCCATCTGTTATCTACGTGGCTGATCTCATGTAGCGTCTGCCTTATTTTGTACAAGCTGTAGTCTGCTTAAGTCTTTTTTCGAACATTTGCCTACATAATTTGGCCCTCTCAAAATTCTAGGAATAAGTTAGTAAAGTTTGGACAAGTTGGTAAACTGTCCTGGAGCTAGCCTCGCCAAACATTTCTAATACGTCTGTGCAATGTAGACAGTGCTTGGTTAAAGGTTTGACAAAAAGTTGTTGAGTTTCTGTACTTCAAAAGACTCTAATATAGTCTATAGATATTTTATATACCTGCTATGGTTGCTTTTGGCTAAATGGAAAAGGGCCATGTACTGGTCTTTGCCAGGGGCCTCTGAATGATCTTTCCTGAGGCACATAGAAACACGCTGCATGAATTTGAATAACTTCGTGTTAGAAAAGATACCCCAATGTCACCTTCCTCCGTATGGTTCAGGCCTCACAAATACTGTTGCTTTATGCTGCTTTTATAATCAGAGAATATGCATCTCTTTTGGGTCATGCCCCATGAACTTATCTGAGCCACTTCCATCAGCTCAAAGCTGCCGTGCTGACTTAATGCAAGCACTTTAATAAGGACTGAATAGACATGAGATACCAGGAGGATGCTTTTAATTACACCGCACAATAGAAAACAAGAGGCTCTGCGGGTCTCAAATCTGCATTGGAAGCAGTCACGGCCTGCGTTTTGCATAAAGAATATCAGCACTCTCCGCTGGGCCTGACAGCAGTCCCAGCGCTCACATTGATCCTCGCCTCCTCGCTGACGCGGCCGACTCTGCCCCCAATGATCTTCACAATCACATCAGTCACAATAAAAGTAAAGAATTAAATCAGTCTGACCCATGAGGCTGCACACGGCTCCTTCTCATGCTTTAAAAGTCAAACAGTTGTGGGTGACTGGCTTGTTTACTGTCTTTCAAAAGTCAGATGAGGAGATTGACATCACGTTAATCTTAATACTTTCAATTAGACATACTGGTCTTATGCTCACCCTCGCTTGAGGCTCAAAAAGTAGAAGCTAAAAAACTCTAAAATCAGACCAAGTTTGTCCTTCTCAAGTGAGGATGTAACACTGAAATTAAAAAGACAAGTAGCCTTTACAGAAAATGACAATAACGTCCTTAATATCCTGAAATTACACCCCATAACAAAGATATCAAATCATGTCCTTAATTTGCCGTTTTTTAACCTTTAAACGAAGATGGCAGCTTGAAATGACGAGTTCCTAATCATGTTTTTCCAGCTACCATAAGAATCCAGTCATGCTTGAGGGACAAATAAAAACTTGTGTGGCAAATCAGTCTGAAGTACATCATGGCAGATTTTTTATCATGTGTCTTAAAGATTGTTTATTAACAGTCAAAACAGAAAACAAAAATGGTCGGTAGCCCGGTGCAATCATTTCTGATTGTTTTTAAGTAAGCAATAAGATTTGCATGAGAGCCACATCCAGGGGCAAATTATTATGAAAGTTAGGGTCGTGTCAGGAGATTATCATGATGATCAAAAATTTAAAGTTTCATAAACTTCTGTCCTTATAATCACAAATAATCAGAGAATATCTTGAAGAATCCTGTATTGTTTTAGTTGAGGTAGAGTATCGATAGTGAGTATCCAAGTATTGATACTTTCACAACTACTCTTTGGTATCGATTGCTCTCCTAAAATATCAATACCAAATGAGTACTCCAACAAAATGTATATCTGTGAAGTTCTGTGGAGTGTTTTTAGTCTTTCTCTTTCTTTATTTTTTTTCTTCTCTTTCTTTGTGCCAAGTCAACGCCACTTTCTGCATCATGCGATTGTGGAGACCAATCAGACGTATTAAACAGGATTCAGCTGCAGAAATCAGAAATCAGTTTTGTGGCAAATTAATGTAGAAATGACGGAAAAGGGCGCAATATTATGAATTGTGACTCAAAAAAGTCTTGATGTCACTTTTAAAATAATGTCAAGTTGATTATGTTAGCGTAAAATATTCATAAATCAGTGCAACATAGGACTACAAGCTGTTTCATTTTTATTTGTTATTATGGAATAAATATCAAGTCATCCAAAAATAGGGGACTTATGTCTTTTAGGGAGGAATATCTGCTAAATGCATTTTCTTGTACAAAGACTTAAAAGGAAACTCCCCCTAGGATCTGACGGTCGAAAGTCAGGACTACTTGTCTCCTGAATGGCATATTCAGGTTTTTTGAAGAAGGGTTGTATGAAGTATATGGCATGAGCTTAAAATTCATCAACATTTTGTATGCATTGCAGGGGATGGTTGGTATTAGTATGTGTATTGGATAAATCACAGCAGTAAGTATCATTATCGTATAGATTTGAAATAGTCTGGTATCACCCATCACTACACTCTATACAGAACGCAGCAGACATGTGGACCTTCATCCTTCTCTCACTACTATTTTTTCCTGTTTAAGGGTGCAGCATGAATCTGTCGATGCAGTTTGAGATATGGAGTCACTGAATGTATCAGAAGCCTCGATAAGTGATCTCACCTCAGTTCACCACATCTCCATCTCGATTGACAATTCCCATCCGCCTCTAAATATACAAACACATGGATAAGGGTTTTAATACTGGTGCGAACATTTATCCTCAAAGTTTGTTGTATAACTATCACACTTCGAGCGGGTTGTTGGGTACACCAATTTCAGGACCTGTTTCGTGCACACAAGGTTATAAATGAGGCCTCAGCTCGCTTGTTGGTGAATCCAGTCGAACAAATAAAAACTTTTTATCCTCATGTTTTGTCATGGATTTGTACGACTTTTAAGTGTCTGATGATACTGTTAGTACATTCGGTGCAGCCATCTGTGCTCTTCAGTGACCCTCAGTGTTTTTGAAGTATGCTGAGAACTTGTTTTCTCTTAAAAAAAAGATCTTCAGCCTTGTGACTCAAATGCACAAGCAACACATAAAAGAAAAATAAAACTGGCTCCTCAAAAACTCTGGTGCTGTCTGTTGAGACGTTTGGTCTGCAACTGTTGCATCCTACAAGGTACATCTAAATAATTTATTGAATACATTTGAAACAACTGTTAAATATTTCATTTTCACTGCTAACTGTCCAACAAATGAGGAGGGGAAGCATTAACCATGAAAAGGCTCTTAAGTCTGAACTGGATCTTACCTTCCTAAAAAAGTCAAATACAACAAGCTTTATTTAGAAGGCTGCGGATGCGGAGTGTGTGCCCCAGGCGTTTACACCTCCAGGAGTTGAATCTCCTGAAAACCACGGGCTGCCTCTACTGAAAAGCAACCATCAAGAGTGAGCATTCTTTCTTTTAGCTGTGAAAACTGAGCAGAGGAGGTAATAAAATATAGTCCAGGCTGATCTTCAAGGTACCAGAGACAGCGCTGAAAGTAAAAATAATGAAAACAAGTAATTTACCTGCTAAGTCATTCATTGTTTTTTAACCATTTGGCAGAGTTAAAATTGATGAACAATAGATACAGGAAATACATCTCTTAAGACCAAATGAAAAATAATGAAATAAAATAGTAATAATAAAAAGAGTAAAAGGGCAGCCTCATAGCAACTGCAGTACTAAAACACAAATACAATAGCGCTGGTATTGAAAGTACTGAATAAATTTGGTAACAGAGTCATGGGACTTCACCTGTAGATGATGGGTACTGGTACAGGCAGAAAAAAAGCAATATTTGAGGCATCTTTATTTATAGGTCCCATGTTCTGCCAAATCAATTTTCTTTGCTTTTAATGTTGTTGAAGGGGCTTTGGGAGAAGAAGACCAGGAAACCTTTTACTAAACTCTCAGTTCATCTCCTTCAAGAAAATGTCCCTTAAAATGCTTCAATTCTTACTTCCTGGGGTTTATGATGTCAGAGCTATACAGCCTCCACCTGCATGAGTATTTTGTGTTCATCACAGGCAGAAGCCATGACTGTTTTGAAAGTCCGCTCCGTGGCCTGTAACCCCTCCTCACCCTCCCATCAGGCATCCTTTGGGCAGCCAATCAGCACAGAGCTCATTATTATAGCCTCCCATAGCATCTGATCCTCTACAAAGATGATATTTTTAATTTTTTTTGAATTCAGCTTAAATCAAAAAGACATGGTGTAAATGGTCAAACACACCAGGACATCGGGACCTTTAAATCTGATCTTGTTTTCAAACCAGATCAACTGAAAATCATTAGAAACAAACTCATGTCCAAACAAACGTTTCATGTTTTGCTCTTCTCTGCTGTTTAAACACTAATATCAAAGTAAAAGAGTTCTGAGTCATCAGATACCATCCACTATGCAGACCCATTTCACCAAAACCATTTGCAGCTTCATAATTTGCTGCCTTATCCTCGACTCTGAATACTAAACGGCTCTCTGCATTTGTTCATGAAATTATTCATTGGATGTTTTTCTCCTCTGCCAGCTGATAAAATGCCACATGACCAAACATTCAACAAATTCATAGAATTAACTTTACATTTCTAATTTCTGGGGCATTTGTCCAGCGCCTAAGCGAGCGTTTATCTGAGAGCTGAAGCAATAGAGGAGAGTATCATCATGGCAGGCAGTTTGTATAAAAGCTGCAGGAGCATTCTCACTGAAATCCCTCTCTGACTTGTGCAGTCTCCTGGGTCAGACTCTGAAAACATCCTCTTTGTGCATGTCATACCCCCAATTCTGACTTCCACAATATTGCATTCTGCTGGATCTTCCCTCCAGGCGGTTGTACCCATGTGAGTGCATAAGAAATACACAAAGACAAACTGTTACAACACAAAGTACACTGAGCTTTCAGGGCTTCCAATAAACCCACTCGTGTACTACACTACCTATACTGTATGTCCTGCATATTTTATAGCAGTCAAATCTAAAGGGGCTGCATTCAACAGCGTAAACATCTGTAAAATTCAGTGCAAACCCTCACAGAAAAGCTTCTGCACCAACGTGTGATGCTGTGAAGTTTGTGCAGCTTCAGAAAGGTGTCAGCCTAGCTCAGGTGCATTCTGAGGCCACGCTTTTCTTTATGCTGGGAGTTGTTTCTGTTATTTTACTGTGTGAACAAATTTGCATGGTAATTGGATTGGACTGCATTATATTGTACGATGCATCCCCCTGTGGCAGCGCATGAATATTATAAAACAACTGAGGGCCATTTATGGAAAATGCCAGAAGGCTTTTTTTAGAGAGAAGCAGGGAATTATTTCTTTTTAATATTTGGTCCTTTTAATATTAGACTGTGAGAGGCTGAAAAGCTCTTCAAATTTACAACTTAATCAAGTAAGCTACACTGAAAAAGGGTGACCATATGTCCTGGTTTGACAGGGACTATCCTATTTTAAAGCTCCTGTCCTGAGTACCAACCAGTACCTAAACACAAACCAAAGATATCCCAGCTGTAAACAGCCTCAGGTCTGTTTTGACCTGTTCAAGTACCAGAACAACGCACCGTGCTAGCTACATAGAATACTTTGTGCCAACCAATATTGTTGTAAAGGCAGCTGCTGTTTTAACCCACTGAGAAGATCACTTAGCCAAGTTAAGACAAAGGGTTTGAGACGAGACAAGCCAGACATTTGATACAGTAGCTTTCCGTCACATGACCAGCTCAGGGGGCAAAAGGGCAAAAACAGAACCAGTTACAGATCCAGCTGCTTCAATTTTCCCCTCCCAGCCAGCTGCCTGCCAACTTCCAGCCAGTTACCAGCCAACTCTGAGCCTTTGGAAGTCCCCCCACGTCTCTGAGGTTGTGCTTAAAATCCACTGAAAAAAGTTCCCATTCATGCATTTGCAGAGTGTCTCCATGAGATGGTGCTTCCCTCACAAGATGGCATAGCCTCAGTCTTTTCCTTGGTTAGTAAATCAGCTGCCAAATCAACTAGGAGCTAACTTGACACCACAATTTCACTCAAATATGGCTGAAAACTTAGAATCTATGACTGTCAGGGTGGGCAGGTCCTGTCAAGGATCTGTCAGGGACCAGCCAAGTGCCTATCATGGAAAGTGGGAAGTTTTAAGTCATGTCATCTGCAGCACAGGCTTTTCAATTTTGTCCATATGAAATGAAACTTTTTTTCATCCTGTAAAAACTGAAATACAGAGATGATGGTGTAAACTGTATGTTTTAGGGTACCCAAGATATTATTTAAAGAGACCACGGTATGCTTCACTGAGTTTATTATGCCCTTCAGTGTGCTTAACGAGCTTCCTCTGCATGAAAGAGCACTGCTATGACCAAGACAAAAAAGTCTGTCATCAGGGCTTCTCACCCCCCACATTTTTGCTGCCTAAAGTGTCTCCCTCCTCCAGCCTCCCAAACAGACCTGCCAGCATGATGACTTACCATTGTTTCATCAGCAGTTTAATCCCGTTGACTTGGGCAGAGCAGAGACTGGAGAATGAACGCAGAACGTTGACAACATGGCACAAAATGTAAATCATCAAAATGTACAAATTCACCTGATTTGAGGCAAAATGTGACCTTGGCCTTATCAGAACGTCACTTCAGGCATGAATGCATTCAGTAGTATTGGAGAATCCCTCCCCTTATTCCACTCTCACAATAAAAATCCACCTATTACAGGGCAGTTTTACGGATTATAAATGTGTTTGGATCTATAATACTACTATATGGGATGTGATACACAAGAAACTGTTCACCATCAAAATGCTGGTGAGTATTAAGCTGACATTAACCTGTTACTTGTATTTGTTGATAGTATCAGAATCATATGCTGTCAATGTTTGTCAGTGTTTTTGGGCATATATGCCAGGCTTAAGTTAGCTGTGACAGGATTAGGAGAAGTCTGTCTTTAAACTTACAGACACAATGACGTACTGTTTACAAGGAAAAACACAGGGAATGGGATTACATACTTAATGGATGCAGTTTGGGCAGCTGGCGAGTGAAGCTGTGCGATTGCAACGCAACATCCAATGCTCACGTTCATTGGCGTTCAGGGCACTGTGTAAGTATGAATTTGTTCCCTTAAGCATGATTGAACTGGTCTGAACTTGCACTGTTCCAGCCACAGCTAGGCCTGAGCACATTTCGTGTTATCTGGATTAATTAAATAATGATGAATAAATGAACAAATGTTAATAAATCAACAAGACGAGTATTGCATTGACCTTCACCTTCAAAAACTGTCTTGAGAAAAGTTGTTATTAATTGTTGCTACCCAAAAAGATTGATTGAAAGTACTTCATGGATTTGTTTGTTATTTTAAGTCAAGTTTGAATAAATGCAGTCCTTTTTAGCTTTCCATTGCTTTCATTATTGCTGAGGGAATGGTTAAATCTCATGCACAGCCTGTGTCCTCATGCTAGTGCTCATAAATAAGCAAGCGCTCTACGCTGCAGCACACCTCCTCTGAATGTGCCAGGGTCAGAGACGTTTGTTGTGCTCAGGCACAGCAGGATGCCCCATAGCTAAACAAACGCACTAAACCTCAGGAGTCAGTCATGCTTGGGCACAGTATGGATTCTGTGTGCCCCACAATGCCTGAGGTGTAAACATCGCAGGTGTCCGTTTTCAGATGTCTACAGTGAGATGGTAGACATGATAGGCCGAAATGAGATAACACAAACAGACAGATGCAGATGACAACTGACTTAACGGAAAGCACAGGTTGGTTAACGCCATCAAAATGTTTTGTTCCACATTTTCATATATATAAATACATTTTGTAAAATAGTTATGATGATGACAGATCCAGTGATACCATCAGGTCTTACATGTGGGTCTGTGTTAAAATCTAGGTGTTTCTATTTGGACTATTGATAAGATGGTCTCCTTTCCCAGGAACCGCGGGGTTAATGAAATGTTTCACAACAGAAAAACCAGCAGGGTAATAAAAAGGAGTAAAATAAAGAAAATATCCTTTGAATGACCCCAGAAATTTCCCCCGAATTGAGTCAGCACCTCAGTGAGGCAGCCTCTACAAAAGCTTCATTGTGATCTTTTCCAAACTGCTTTTCATGGTGCAGAGTCTATTAAAAGCTGCTTGTATCTGCAGAGCACAAAGACACATAATCTGGTGTAAGTAGCACAAAGTGCAGATGCCGAGGAAATGAAACTGTAAGAATTACAGTCTGATGAGTTGTCTTTCACCCTCCTTACATCATGTTGTGGGAATCACTGAGGCGGCTGCTTTGTACAGTCCTGTAACAACATTTCACTGCTTACATGGTCGCCAAATGGAAACTGAAAGTTATGTTCTGAAGTGCAGAGTGCAGAGCAGATTCCTTTTTTTAGCCTTCCTAAAGATTTAAGAGCTTTTCTTATTGAAGTCTGAACAGGTATTTTACGACACAAGAGTTCTTAAGGCCCGTGGATGGCAGCATTTCAGTGCGGTTTTAAGCTGCTCTGTGAGGTGAAAATGCTTCTGAATGGGTCGACTGCAGAGGTGGGCAACCGGCACCCCAGGGCCACAAGCTGCCCTCTTCTCAATCAGTGCTGCCCTGAGTTGAATGTAAATTCCAATAAATTTGAACATGAACGAAACATAACAGAATTAGTCATGAAGAATTTAAACCTAAATGGCCGAAACTCAGCACGCACAAGACCAAAGCTTTTGAACATTCGACTCTATGATTACCGATGTTTTCTGCCTTTTAAGAGATTAGCTCACATAATTAGCAACAGATGTTTTTTGTAAAATGCCATCATAATACAATACTTAATCATGTTACGGATAAATGATGTGTTCAGATTAAAAAGTAGCTTGTATTGGATGTAATTCGATGTTTGGCTCAATGAATTTAGATTCAAATTCTATCTATGTATCTATGTATCTATCTGTGTAGGTATATCTTGATATGATAGATTATGATGAAAGCTACTGAATGCATCTGCTCTCCAAGTTAAAATATAGGCAATGGTTGTCAAATAAGTAGTTTACATGGTGCACAGCTGTAACCTCCAGGGCTGAAAAATAAAGTCAATGCAATAGCAACAAAAACTGCAGTCCCTGGGGAGTCTGCTTGATACTCGCTGAAGGAAACCCAGAGGTTACATGACTGTGTGTGAGGTACAGACTGCATTAACAGACTAAATAAACCTGCCTGATTCAACATGAAACTTTGGTCTTGTTATTCTATTATGGATTCCCAGTTTTGGTTAGTTAGGGACATGATCGACCTTGATACAAGGCAGAGCAAGGCCTTAATTGGTCAGATAGCCTTGAGTGCTGACTAAACTGTCAGTAGGTTGATCTAAAGTTAAGCTAAGACAGCATGAACAGTATGTCAGTGTCCACAGGTTGTCCTCAACAGTATCTAAAAGCCCCCTTTGATAATCAAGTCAGATTTCACATGGCTTGTGAAGGTTGTTGGGCAGGGATGTGGTCAAACTGGGGCCTGGGCCCCCTGGAATTTTTAATTAGCCATCTCGATTCATAATCCTGGTCTGTAATTGGCTATCGGCCCATCCGTTCTGATTGGTTGACCAGTGTACCCTGTGGTATTTGGTTGGTTTAATGGCATGTTTTAAACAGCTCTGCATTCCTTCTACAGTGTGTGCCATGCACTGGATTTGCTACCTACAGCCAGGGGGCTTGAACTACTGACATCACAGTGGTAGGACATCACAGTGGTAGGACTGATTTGTGGAAATCAGCCAACTCACTGCTACTGCCATTGCTCACACGAGGAGAGGGAGAAGTCCATTATGCAGGAGACATATGAAACAAACAAAAGGGCATTTAAAAGTAAAAAAAAAGCAAAAACATAGGCTCTTTGAGATTTGTTTTTCTTTTGCTTCTAACTTTTCTGTCTGTAATCATATCTGATCAACTGATAGATGAATCTGACGATTAAGTGGATATTAAAATAGGATCCTGAAAGATGATCTGCTCACAGACAAAAACAAGTAAAAATAGGAGCTTCTGTGTCTATTTTCTGTGACAGTGTTCCTTCAGAGCAGATTGATGCTCCAGCTCTTAACATTTTCATGTGTGTGTGATGGTGTCCCATCAGTAGTCAGACCGCACGTCCCGTTCATCCTCATTGTTCTCGTGTCTCGACAGCCTCTGATTTATTATCATTAGTAATAATGAAAGAAATATGCTGCAATAGTTATTGTGTATCGGACATCAATTTTACTTTTGAGAACAAATGCAGACAATTCATTTTGGCACGAGTGAAATGACAATGACATTGGGTCAGATGAGGGATGATTAAACACTCCACTTCAGTCTAACAAGCCCGTCAGCTGAAATTTATGCAGAGTGATCCTCTTTTCCGTGCTCCAGAGAAGAGCAGGGAGGTTTTTTTACAGTTTGGAGTTACACAAAAAGGAATGACATGTTCATGGTACTTTTTGCTAAACACAGAGGGACAGTCGTGAATATAAATCTGTTTTCTTCAGCTGCAGGGGAAGCAGATCAAAAATGCTGCCATATGCTACATTACAATACAACACACAGCTTAAATGGATGTGTATTAGTGTAGTGGGTGTGGATCATAGAATTACATGATCTATGTCAGGAAACCAAGGCGTTAGCCTTTATCTGGGAGGCCCAAATTCAGCTTTTGTTTCACTTTTTACAATGCTGCTTTGATAAAACACTGAGGAAATACTGAGGATTATCCTAAAGACATTATTTTCAAGAAAGAGGATGGACCTTTAGAGAAAGGAGGCAAACAAAACGAAAGATAAAGGCTGAAAAGGATCAACTATAACAGTCAAATGGGACTCATAACCTGAAAATAAGGACCTTATGTGTTAAAGACCATTTCAATGAAATGTTGCCTGAGTTATTTTATTCAGCAGTCACATAAACAGATAACATATCATCAGTGAGTATGTTTACATGCACACTAATAAAATGATTATCGTCTGTTCTGTGGTTGCCTGATTACAAAGTATTCATGTGATTAAGGTACCCTGATATTCTTTATCTGATACATGCCATTCATAGATGATAAAAATTAGGATTAACTCTCCCAGCTCTGCCCAATGCTCTGCTTATTCAGCTCTAATTTCTTTTGTTCTGTGTCATCAGGTAAAAGTTTAGTACACAAGCCGGTAGAGAACAGCAAAAGCGATGGTACACAGTATTCTCAGAATAACACTGAAACCAAATTCAAGCTAAGAGGAATGAAGGATATTTTCAAAATTATTTATATTGACATCCTATGACAACCATAAACAGAGATATTAACTTTAACTTTAAACCTTAGGCACGTTAGACAACTGGGATGCTATTTATTCACTGAAAAAGGCAAAGTCCTTTCCAGAGAATCACTTCTTTGATGTTTATTCACCTTAACAGAGGAGAATACTTCCCCATACACCACAGCCATGATGGAAGTATGAAAATACAAACTGTTTTGTGTATTTTTTACTATGTTTGGACCTATAATGTTGCTATTTGAAGAATAAAGTTAAAGAAATTCTTCATAACAAAGACATGTTGTAGGGAAAAATAAGCTAACATTAGCTTGTTTATGTTATTGAATAACAGGATTAAGCCGCAGTTTTCACAGATATGTGCCTGTGTGAACAGGATTAATGACCATGACAGAGGTGAGTAAAGATCTGTTGTGAGAAGAATTGGAGATACTGTAGCTTACTGTAGAGCTAGAGGACAAAAACACATGATGTGCACTATATGTTACCACTGCTGAGAGACAGCGATGCTAAAGTAAGCTAACAAGACAGGACCTACAGTGCATCAGTGAGCCAAAAGGTGGAGAGGCTGCACTGAGGCTGCACTGAGGAAGAAAGCCAACAGCAGTTTTGATGTTTTATTTTATTGGGGGGGGAAGAGAAATCTAACTTTGGGGAAGCTAAATGCCAACAGCTTTTGGGATGAACTGTGGCTTCATTTCAAATTTTGGTTTGTGCTGTACGCTAAACAAAACTTTTTATCAAAAGGTCTTAGATGGGACAAAAAAGTGGTTAGGATCAGGCTGTAGAGATGGAAAGAGGGGAATGACACACGGGAAAGGGGCCACGCTCCATATTTGAACCCACTCTGCACATGAGACACACAGGCATGACTGCTGGGCCATCAGTGCCTGGAAATCCAGCTACTGACAAAATCATGTTTGCCATTATTTTCAATCATGTATTTTGTAAATGCTCCAAATCTGTCGGATTATCCCAGTGATCAGATTAATGTGATCATGTAAACATACTCAGTGATGTTACTCACTTCCTGCACACTTTAGTTGATCAATAACCCTCTCGTGTGAAACCTTTTGGGAGCACAGAATGAGCACTGCAGCTGTTCTTAGAGAAAACCATCAATTATCCAGAAGACAAAAAGCAAAGTCAAAGTTAATGGAAAGGGGCACGTGTCTGTCTCTTTGTCAATTTAGACTGTTTCTGTGTTTTTCAGGAATAATTCCACAGGGAATGCTGATGAACTTCGTGCACATGACTGTTTGTACCTCATTGTGGTCAGTAGCGTGAGTCTACCTGCACCCGTCATCTTGTTCTGATTCGTAGATGTTCAGTGTTAACTTATTTCAGTAGTTTCAGTGATTAGTGGAGTTTAGTAAAATTCATGACATCATCTACATTAATATGATTTACTGCGGAAAAACTATGCATTAGTTTCTGCAAAGTGAAAAAGAACTTGTGTTATTCAGTTAAGAGTGTTACTCTTGCCTTATACAACACGCTGTGAACAATTCAAATTAAGTGCTTTTATCACTTTCCTTCAGCTGCAAATTACAGCCTTAATAACAGGGCCATAAATAACCACACAAATGCTCCCAGTAGCAGCATAAATTCAAACATTACAACACAAATGTTTCAGATGCCCATTAAAGGTGCAATAATTCAACCCAGCTCATTACTTTGTGCAAATTACATTGTTTTTATACGTACAATGTCCCACAATGCAAATTAACAAAGATGGATCACAGTGATTAAATACCTTGACTTCTGAAAATTCATGTACTGTTAACACTGTTAATCTCTGTGTGTCATAGGCTGCATTCACACTGTATGCTTCTATTCTTTTTTGGGCCCAGATCTGTGTTTTTTGTTTTTTTTCTCTTCACATAACTTTTTAAAAATAGTCTTTATTTGAGACCCTGTTACACTTTGAATCAACATTTCAACTGGGCCTTTGGACACACAATTCATACAGAAGGAGAGTTGATTTCTGATAGTTCAGTCTGCATATTGAGGTGGTCTGGGGGGCCTTGATCCAGATTGGTCAGGCAGTGTAGACTCAATGTGTACTAACAGGCATTAAAGACCACCCGGTTAATAGGTGTTGATCTTGTAGTCCACCAGTCAGCAAAGTGTGGCTAGTCCATGTTTGTCCAGCCTGGATTGAAGTGACTTTAAATGGTAAAACTGGCTTGAGCCTCTATGTTTCTCTCACTTTCTGTCTGTTTTTGCTTGTGAAAAAAATAGACAAGCCTTCTATTCTCAAGATTTGCAGGGCAGGACATGCACCTGAGGCTTGTGTTTGATAACAATTGCCGAAATGAAGACATGTCACACTGCTGCCGTCCTGTGAGTAAAACACATCCAGTGTGAAAAGGGCTTTAGAGGTGCAGCTAGGCTCTTAGCTGAGGGCCAACTTCCTCCTTTGAATTGTATTTTCAGCTGCTTCACAGCACAAATCATGAGCAAAGTAAGCCTCGAATGCGGATCATCACACTGTGTGAATGCAAGCACAAAAGTGCAGTCGACTTGGTACCCTGATGCCCTGAACAGATGATGATGCATGTATGAAAGACTCGTGAGAGTGGATTAAATCTGGTCTGAAAAGATCATACTCCTTGTGACTCATTCTGTTCATGCTGTCATAAGAAAAAAAACACAAAATTTAGGAAAACATTTTTTATTTCCATAAAGTAATCTTGTTCAGTTCAGTTTAAGGTTTGTAATTATCTGTGTCTTCACTGTCAAAATTGGGGAAAAGTTAATAAAAAGCCATTCATTTTCTTCAAACTTTCTTGGTTCCCTTTTTTGGGGTATAGAGGGTCCCTATCTTTCTCTAAAGGTGGAGCTAGATACACTGCTGTTTATCTTCTAAAGGTACAGTTGACTGTAGAAAGCAGATCAGGCTCACCATGCCAAACTGTAGTGAATTGATCTGGACCATGTGGTGAAAACTCAACATTAGGAGTTTAAACCACATTCAGTAACTCTGGCGTGCAGTGTGAATGCAACCATAGACACCATTACATTGTTTCCATTTAAATACGAAATCAGTAAACAAAGTCAAATGTAACATCATTAAATATTATCATTTCCTTGAGTTTTGTCATGTTTGAATAATGTGGTCCTATAGTTATTTGTCATCTATGTAAAAATGATAAATTCACAGAGCCTGTGAACGTGTGCTGTCTGCTGGTGGACGGACTCGGCGGGGCTTTAACTGTTAGCATCAAGCTGCTGGTTAGGTTGGACGCCTCCCAAATGGAGCAATCTGCAGTAAATGGGGTTACACAGCCTCTAAGGTTGCAGATGGTGTTTGAAAGCACACAAGCTCTCAATGTTTTTATCCCTTTAAAAAAAGACTCAAACACGGAAAGGAGGTTTGGGTTGTGTGCAAGGTTGACACTTTGAGATGAAGGTGATTGTTAACACTCAGTTTGAGCTTGGAATCCATTCTCGATCCTGGTCTCTGTGGAGACAATCATCCTCTAATAACAGTAATCTATCTCCTCGTTGGCCAGGACAATGGCAGTCCTGCAGGGGATGTAGACCTGTGAGAAACAGAGAGAGAAAGGGAGGAGAGAAAGAAGGGAGAAAAGTGAGATGACAATTTAAGATTAATGCTGCTAACAAGATCTTTGATTTTAAGGATGGTGAATCTTTCTTAAGTTCGACAAGGAGAAACTAAGTGGTGCCTTAATGATCAGATTTCTCACAATCAAGGACATGACACTCAATGAGAAGTAGAGGAGCGAAAAGAGGGGACACGATGAAGATGGGGACATTCAGAGGAACATTCAGATCTGAACAGAAAAATGACCCCAAAGAAAAGATATCGCACAAACACCACAGCTCTGATGGAGGAGGAATGTCAAGGTGGGAGAGGTAAAAACCAAAGTGTGACAAAGAGGCAGCTTCACGAGCTCCTCTGGGTGGCAGTGGAGTCAACACATCTGCATTAGAAGAGGAGTCATACTGCTTTGGGTTGTTTCTAAGAACTGATTCTGTGGCAGAATACGACCCCTGCTGAGGGTAATGTGCTGTGGCAAATGCCTTGATTATTGGAATACACTATACTCCTCAGAAAAAAAGATAGGAAATGTTATTTGGTTGATTATTTCTCTTCTTTCCTAATACCATTTGGCACTTTATTTTATATTGTTGGAAAGTCTGATTAGTCACCTTTACAACAAGGAACAACTTGTAGAGATTGTGCATTTGTACAATGAAAAACACGGCTAAACATGTTGGTAGTGCCTAAAAAAAGTGCCAAAATCCCTACTTTCCCTGAAGACAGCCTTAATGAAGCAAGGATGATGAAGTGGTCTGGGGTGTTGATTTCCTGGGACACCTACTTCACGGTCTGTCTTTGACTTTACTAGAAGTTTAGCACTTATAAGAGATGTAGCCCCCCACCTCCCTGTATGCTTTTCTCTTCATGCTGTTTTTTGCTCCTGTATGTCAGATAGCTACATGTTTTTAATGTAAGTACAGATGCAGCCGCTTCAATTTTCTCCTTACCGCCGAATGCCTGCTGAGTTCCAGCCAAAATCCAGGCAATGGGAGTGCACAAATTCCACCATAAACATGCACATTTGGTGGTGCTTTCCTAACAAGAACACATCCAATGGGCTTTTCTCTATTGGAGTAGCATTGGCATTAACCAGTCACCATGTTTCTGTCATGTCATTGCTGAGGATCTCATCACAGTCATCACAGCATGTTCCAGTCATGGAAAATGTAGGTGGCTCTATCTGAATAAGTTCATTTTTTATGAATTAGGGACATAGAATAAAAGTAAACAAAGGATTTGCAAACCACTATATCCCGTTTTTATGACCTGTGGTTGAATGAATACACTACAATACAATGAACACACTTTTATTTACATTTTACACAACTTTATTGGAATTGGGGTTCGTATAAAAAACAAATTCCTACAGACTCTGTTATCACCTTAAACCACCGTCTGCCACAACCTAAACGGGTATGAAAACAACCTGCAAAATTAAGAATAATTAATACGTCTGTTCATTATATATCTCACATAGATGAGTTGAGCAAGGAGCAGGTACAAATCTGCTCTCATTGATCCCCAGTCAGAGTGTTTTACTTCCTGCCCCATCTGACTGTTGCAGGTCACCAGTATCATGTGACTGAAATCAGCAGATACCTGTGTCTATGACTGACTGAGAATTTATTCTAAAGAAACACATGATAGCTGTGCTTTAACAGTAAATTACAGCCCTCACACTTATGTGATCAGCAATCCTCCTGAAGCCCTAAAATGAGGACACATTTTAAAAAAACATCCTTGTTCATGGAAACTCTTTAATCAAAGCTCTGACTCTGTTTCACGTCTCTATCAGCTGGCTGTTGGTTTTCTGTTTCGATACGTCTGCCAGTGGGCATAAGCTGAGCTAAAAGAATCTCTTGAGTTTTGTTGGACTTGTCAGCAAAAAAGAAAAAAAAGTAAGCCATAAAAAAAGAGAGAAATGGAGCATGGAAATGTCAGATTCCTTCTATATACAGTACAAAGAAATGTTAGTGAGAGGGTTAGTCTTGAGCGCAGCAGCTAATAAAGTCCTTGATCAATCCTTTTGATATTCACAGTGTCATTTGGAGGCGAGGAGCCACAGAGTACCGTTAGTCATTACAGATTTATGCCAAAGGAAAAGGCGAGCAGACATAAATGATGCTATATTTCCCAACAGAAAAGTGAAAAAGAGAGCAGAGCTGTAAACAATTCAATCACCCCCTGAACTCTTCAAGACGCCCCTCGGCATCAGTGCATCGAGCTCACAGCGGATACGTTTCTTCAGCAACAGTTTGTCAACGACGGAGCCGAGCGGCCCGGTGTTCAAACACTGACACAGGCATCGGTGACTAATTAAACAGTCACAGTGGGAGAGTCTCGGCGCAGACGCGGCGCTCGGAGAGAGGCGAGCAGAATGAATCACCGCACCTGTTAAGACAAAAGCTTCCGCTGCGACGAACCGCAAATATGTCAACAGCATTTATTTCCTATGAATAGACTAATTCAAAATCAATCTGGAAACAAAGAGCATCATTAAGCCACAAGTGTTGGCCCAGCAATCATGGGTAGACTTTCTAATTAACACTTACACCTTACAATATGAGGCCGCTAACACTTTATTAGATATCCCAGATTATCCATGAACACTCTGACTTTGGACTCGGCACTAATAACAAAATGAGATTCTTCAAAAAATAAACTTTAGGTCGGAAACAACAAGCTTTTTAGTGTAGGATACAGTCAGTGGCCATTTTATTAGGTATACCGTTCAACTGCTTGTTAACGCAACTAGTTAACCAGCCATTCCATGGCATCAACTTACTGCAATTAGACATGTTTAACATCTTCAAGACAACCTGCTAAAGTTAAAACTGAGCATCAAAATTGAGAAGAAAGGTGATCTGAATAGTTCATGGTTGTTGGAGCCAGATGGGCTGAGTATTTCAGAAACTGCTGTCATCCTATACTCCATGTTCAATAATCTGTTTGAACACAGGGGCCATAATCCGTAACCAAACTAAATATGCATTGAAATTGAAAATACACTACGCAGCAGCACATTAAGTCATCTGGAGCAGTGAGCTTCCCAATCCAGCAAAGGGCACTACCAGCACAACCCGATCATCCATTGCTCTCTCGACCTCAACAATTAGGAAGTACACCTTGAGAAAATGGAGGACAGGCAAAGCCACTCATCTGAAGAGAGCTGTGTGGAAGCACTTTGGGCTCCACTGTATGTCAATAATGTGCATAGCAGCTAGCCCACTCCTCATCCACACATATCCGCGGGCCTATTTTTTGGCCTTCTCCGTAACACAGTCCAGGGATGCAACGTCAGAAACTTGGCCCCCTGCAGCCACATCCACCTCAGCAGGTCCCCCGGCAAAGGTGCAGAAAAAAACCTCACTGACAAGATTACAAGATTCATATGCAAGGACAAGTGACCCACCGGTGTGACCTCGGGAGAGTTTAACAGTAACTGGAGTTGTGCAGGTTAAGCACTGATGTCTGACTTATGGTAGATCAAGAAATTTGGCTGACATCAGGCCCCAATCTGGGCTTAATTTTATCTGAGATTTCATGAAGTGTGATGTTTTATCTAATTGCCAAAGTTCAAAAGTCTGAACCCAGTCCTGCTCTCAAGAGTTATATCCTAACATTTTAAATTAACCTCCATTAAAGTTGATTTCAGATGACAAACTCAGTCAGCCCAGTATCATAGAAGTTTCTGTCCTAATTTCAGACATAACTTTAATTAGTGTAGACAAATTCTTCTGCTGTTTTGTGACACAGACAACACTTGTCCTCCAGAATCTCACAGCTTTTGAGGGAAATTGTCTCCAGGCTGTTTGTTTCCTTCCTGATGAGTCATTCAGAGAAGGTGTTTACCACTTCATGGGCAGACATTCATTTGCCTCCTTTCAGATCTGAACAACAGCAGTTAGTAGCAGCCGTCAGACTCAACAGCAGTTTTTGTACGACAGAAACAGAGTCTGAGAAAATCTGTTTGTAGTCTGCGTGTTAATATCAAAGATCCAAAAACAAACTGAGACAAAGACAAAGCAGTCTCTGAGCCCATGTGCTGTATGAGCAGAAGTTAGCCTAGCTTGTGTCCTCTTTTTAACCTCTTTTGTCTCCCTGATGATCACATAACATTTTTCATGTGAGAATATTCTGAACGCTTCAGAGCAGAGTCCGGCCTTTGGGCTAATACTCAATCTGATCAATGTTCAGACACACTGATGAAGGATTCATGAGGGCTTCACAGGAATATATCATCCTCCAGGTTTCTGTCTCCTGACCCGGGCTGCTGGTGAGTGCAGAGCCCGACTATCCGTGCTCTTAAAGTCTGCAGACATGTCTCTGCTGGGCTCCATTACTCGCTTCACCAGGATCAGCTCTCTTTAAGCACTCTTGCACATGCTGCTTGTACTTCAGACAGAACGAGGATCTGAGTGAGCGGCAACACAAACCTGACCAGGATGGTTAACTCAGAGCAGAGTTCAGATTATTTTTGTGGTTTCCAAAAACTTTTTATCGTTTCTTTTCTTTAATGAAGACTTTACTCTAATGCCAATCATGATCATTTTAAAACTAAACCCTACATTTAAAGATAAAAACAAAAGGAAAACATGAAAGTTAAAGGTCATAGTTCAAACAAAAGGATATGTGTCCCTTTGAAACCTCATGAACCACAGCTTATGCTGATTTTTATGCATCCCTGTTTTTTTGGGTTGTCTTCTGTCTGTCCAAGTCAAGGTCTTGTGAGTCTCATACCTCAGAAAGTCTTTATGGGAGTTTCTGTCATCATTGACCAAATGTTCAGCTGGATTCAAGGATGAACTATTAAGATTTTGGAGGCCAGAGGTCTAAAGTCAAGGTCAGGAGTCTTGTGGTCATCCTTTGCTTGTGAACACAACTTCTTAAGAATTCTTTGAGGGATCAGACTTTTCACAAATATCCACTCTGACTCAAGGATGATCCGAACACATCCCGGAGGTCAGAGCTTAAAGGTTAAAGTCACAGAGCCTCATGTTTGCCCATTACTTATGGATACTATTTTGTAGAAGCGAAACCTCAAGATCACTGTGAGGGATTTGCTTTAAACTTTACACAAATGTCAACCATGACACAGGGATGAATCAGTAACATTTTGAAGGTCATGGATTGAAGGTTAAGGTCATGAAGCTTCTTGATTATCTTTTGCTTCTGAATATGGTAATTCAAACATGTCTGAAGGGATTTAACTTTGTACATGTCTTTGTTGTCTTGAGCAATAAGTTATGAGATTAAGATGGCTGTGAGCCAGCGCGTCAGCTATTTGCTTGTAGGTGCTTCTGTTCTTCAGTTTCTCCTTTTTTTTCCTTTTCTTTTTTTGTTAACAGGCTTTGGACATAAACACAAGCACAACAAAAACAGACTGCAGGATTTAAAATATTTAAGATATATTAAAAAACAATCTGTAAAAAAAAAAGGAACGTTTGATATCATAAGATTACTCACAGATTACTTTCAACTTGTCCACTGAGTTGACTGTGACATTATTTCAAGTAAGAAGAGACATTCAAAGACACAGCTGTCTTCTTATTTTACAGCAGTGTGACAGTAGCAAGATGCCACAGCGACTAATGCCCAGCTGCTGCCATGCTTCAGTAGCTAAATACTTTGCTGTTAATGTGAACAATATAAACTGTTCACTTTCAAACTTAATTTTATCTCAGTTAACACAATGATTGTGGAAGCATTAACACTGACATGATAAAGAATGATCACTTATCTTCACACTATATCATTTAAACTTACTGAGTAAAGAGCTTTTGAGTAATGCAGCAGGCTGTCAGTTCAGCCAACAAAGGTTTAAAAATGGAAATACATAAAAATTAGAAGTGCTCTGACAGCACAGACCTGCAAAAATATGGAAAATCCTTTTCAGAATACCACCAAAATTGATTTGTCCTTTGCTCATTTCTGAACTATCCTGAAAATTTCAACAAATTCCATTCATATCTTTTTGAGTTATTCTGTTAACAAACTAACAAACACACTAAATGTAAGTGCTCCAAACTTCAGCCAGGCATTTCCAGGCAAGTTATTGTCAAAAATGTAGAAAACTGCCCTATCCCGCACTGTTAACAAATCCTTTAAAAAGAAATCTTGGGTTCGCATCCAGATTTGGATCACCATCAAAATCTAATTACGTCTTCTTTGTGTAATTCCCTGTAAATGCCATCAAATCAGTTTATAACTTTATCGAGCTATCCTGCTTACAAACAAACAAACTAAAAGACATCGGCAAAAACATATCCTCTTTGGTGGCGGTAAAAAGATGATGGACTTGTTTATGGTACAATAACTGTATACAGCTCTTACAGTTTAAAGAATATCTTTAGCTGAGCACAGTCTACGTAAATCATATTTTTAAAGCAGATACAACTTCTTCTTTTCTTTTGAAATGTTGGTCTTTTGATCATCAGAGCGTTCCTCTCTTCTCTTTCTTCTCTGCGTCACAGTAATTGTCTTATGTTAAAATGTCAGAGATAACTTTGATGCATTTAAGAATTATCAAAGGCTTTAAAGAAGATAATTATGCAGTGTTTCTAACATTTAAACTTTGACATGATGGCAGTCAACCTGAACTGTAAATATGAACAACACACAGAGGTTAACCAACACTTTGGGATTTGTGTCAATGTCGCTGCTGTAAAAGAATAAAAACTGATTCTGGTGAACAGCAGCAGTCTCAGTTCTGATGCAGTGGATTCCCATGAAATGCTCTGCAGAGTAAATCAAGTTGTCACTTCACTCAGAGGAAGGTTTAGCTGCGACATTTTCATTTGCATAAAGAGAAAAGGAGTTTTTTATCTTCTTTATTCAGCTCCATAGCTCCTAAACATTCACTGTCTTTAAATAAGCAGGAATGAATCAGATGCACAGGAGTGCTTATCTTTGTTGAGCAGGAGTTATATCAAAGAAAACACTTTGACTGTTTTAAACTTTTTATGTATTTTCTAAATACAAATAACGTTGGTATTTACCCAATATAAATAATCTCTATTTAAAGTAACAGCGAAACAAAGCTGATTTCATTCAAATTATAAGATAAATAGTCTTGTCTTTGCAGATGATCTGAGATGTTTCAGGGGCCGTTTACACGACAACGAAAACAGACAAAAATGGAGAGTTTTCACTCGTTTGCGCCCTCAGTTTACACGGGAACGGTGCCCAGAGGGCCTGAAACTGCAAACTTTTGAAACCGGGGTCCAGAGTGAAAAGTTTTAAAAATCTTTTCATTGTCGTCTCATCGCCGTTGTTGGGGAAAACAGGGACGTCAGAACTTGCGCAGTACTCTTTCAGATAAAGGTAGCACTCACCTAGGAACAACAACAGCTATAGCCGACTAATGAGCAACATGTGTGCTGCTAACTGTCCTTGGTTTCTTATCACTCCTCCAACAAAATGCGGATTTGCTGTGTCAATACTCTGACCAGTGGAGACGCATTTGTTATATTTGCCAAGGATGTTGTTGTAACACTGCTGTTTTACTACAAACTTAAATCGCCAATTACTGGCCCGGCATGCACGCTACCCCATGTTCAGTCGTTCATGCGGATCCTTGTGAACGCACATTGTTATCACACCGTCTTTGTGTGAACACGGAGGGCTTTTGAAAAGGCAAAGGAAAACCTTTCTGGTTAAAACATTGTCATGTAAACGGGCAACCGTAGTCCAGTTGCACTAAACTTGTTAAGGCCGCAGATACACTCACTTTTTTCTTTGCATTCGCTTGGTGCTCGCTGGCATCATGAGTGTTGACCCGAGTTTGGACTTTGGGTTGCCTGACAAACAGCAACACAGTACTGACTTGTAGTCACATTAGCCATGTTTCCAGATTATACTTAGCTTGTGTCCTCACTCGAATCAAAATGGACAAGTTAAGGGTCACTGTATTGTAGACTTGTTGGCACAGATTCCCGACGCATGAGAACCAGCTCTGTATACCAGATGTGAACCAGTATTTGTCACCAAAGCATTACTTTAATGGAAGGTCGGGGGTCAAATAAAAAAAAAAAAAGTGTGCAGCTCTGTGTCTGAAACCCTGAAAAACCTCTCAATCATTTGAAAACTCTTTTGGTGACTTTGTGGTGGCAACATTTCTGAAAAATCTAATTATCTAGGACGTACATATTTTGTATTACTCTCAAATATCAGCTGTACTGCCACACCAATAGCGGCGGTATATTACTCAGGGTTACATGATGATTATGATGACCATGATTTTGACATTCAATTTTTTTCTTCTCTACTGATTCACTTCAACACAAATCAAAGCAAAACATCAGCATTAAGGTACTGTATTTTGCTTTTAAGGGCAGAGGTTAGTAAAATGATGTTAAAAATGCAGAATAAATGAACAATGCAATGACTTATCTTGCTGCACCCTTGGCCTGTCCTCAAAGCACCCCGGGGTGCAGCTGTACCCACTTTAGAAACCAGTGGTCTGTTTAATAGCTGCTGTTAAAACTAAATATATTTCGTCATTGTGCTTAGTCACAGCCCAAAAGTGATATTAGCATTTTAATTAGAACCAGTCACTGACATGGATCTTATCAATTATTTAAGAAATCAAATAAGCAGATTGTTTTATTTTAGATGTAGATCATCCTTTAAAAAGATTCATTTACTGACTTAATGGCAACCACAGAGCTGTGAACAAAGATGAATAATTAATCCTGTAGAGACGCAGCTCCCGAGTGAGGCATTTTAAATAAAAGGGGGCTGATCTTCTAACTAACCTCTACAGGTTTTTATAAAATATAGACTCAGAACACAGGGGTCTGAAACGTCCAGGTGGGGAGTGTCCTGGTTTTTGTTTGTAGTAGATTTATAGTCGGAGCTGTGACCAATTACTTCTCTGCAGGCACACAGTCTGAGAGGAAAGTGAAGAAGTGATCCATGCTAACATCATACCAACTCTGGGTAATTTACTCATCTCTATTAACAAATACATGAACAATGACTGCCATTTTTTAGATCAGCCATTACAAAGTTGAGCCCCAGCCTGCATTATTCAGTGATAGAGCCTCAAACTGCTAAAGTGAGTTAGAATGAAGCCACTTTGCAGCTTCACTTCTGCTGCTGAACTAACCTCAGACTCAGCAAACGATTGGATGTTATGGACCAAGAAATGAAGGTGTTTACTTACAGACAGTGTGAACACCTGCCACCCTGACTGGTCGGTGGTTAAACAGCCCAATACACAACAGTGTGCTGCAGTGTGTTCTGACGCCTTTCTATCAGAACCAGCATTAACTTCTTCTGCAGTCTGAGCAACAGTAGCTCATCTGTTGGACCTTCGATCCCCTCGTGCATCAGTGAGTCTTGGCCCCCCATGACCCATTTCTGGTTCACCACTGTTCCCTCCTTGGACCACTTTTATAGGTACTGACCACTGCGGACCAGCTCTGGAGATGCTCTGACCCAGTCCTGTCACACTTCAGCTCTTGTCAAACTCGCTCAAATCCATTTTTTTCTGCCTCTAACATCAACTCTGAGGACAAACTGCTCACTTGCTGCCTAGAGACAATCAGTGTTATTCACTTCATCTGTCAACGGTCATCATGTAATGCCTGATCAGAGCAGGATGAGGACAAATTTATAGTCTGGGCATCCATGAATTTATCGCTACCATGAATTCCCATTTTGGTCCCTTTGTCTCTGCCTGCCTCTCCCTCAGCCTGCCTTTGGTGTAGTGCTGCCCAACATGATTCTGATTCTGGCCAAGATTTCCCCATCAGACGTTTTTGTTCTTGCTGCTGTAACTTTTGTCAAATGTAGCCAAGTGTACTCGTGGTGGATTCATGTTGGACTTGGACTGATAAAATACAGTTAAAAAGAGGAAACATGGGTATGGCATTAACCTTCTCTATTGCAAAGCATCTAGTGATAGCATTTGTAACTATTTGGCACTATACAAATAAAGATTGATTGATTAATTGATTTATCGATATGCCTTGCATACACATATAAGCTGTAAACTGTAGTTTGCTGTTTATTTTGGCATGGCTTAACCCCTTGGTAAAAATAATTAGTTCAACAACATCTCTTATGATCTGTATGCAGATGACATTAAGCTTTGCAAAATAAATGAGATAATTTAACTGACTGCTTGACTGCAATCAGCTTTTTACAACTGAACTTTGAAAAGACTGAAACCTTGATCATTGCTCTTGACCTAACTGAACTACTTAGGCCTCACTATCCAGTCAAGCATTCATAACCCTGGAGTCATGTTTGATAAGGTCTGCTATTGCAAACAGTAGATGAAAAACTGCTTTGATGACCTCTGAAATATTTTGCATCTCAAAGCCTGAACTGGAAATGCTTACTCATGTTTTCATCTCTTCTCATTTAGATTATTGTAATGCACTTTTCACTCGTTCTGTCCTTTGGCCATCTGCAGATTTCACAGCACTCAGCTGCAAGACTTTAACTGGCACTAGGCGAAGAGCTCACATAACACTGGTTTTGTCTTCACTCCACTGGCTGCTGGCCAATTTTAGAATCAATTTTAAGATTTTTTAATGCACTTTTAGAGCCCTTCATGGACAAGTGGAGAAATCACTCCTTCCAGGCTGTAGGACCTCAGTTATGGAGCGCTCCTCCTTTGTCTTTATGCTGCATTGAGTCTACTGATGATTTTAAGAAACAGCTGAAAAGACATATATTTATACAGACTTTTAGTTCAAGTTGAATGAAGTGACCCTTTGTACTGCTTGTTTTCTATTCTCAAGTCATTAACCCTGTTTAATTCACTCCTGTCTGTAATGTACCGTGATTATTAATCTGTAAAAGGTGCTATAGCAACAAATTTCACTCTCTTCTTACTTACTAGGAATCTTTTCATATGTTGACAAAAGCATAAGTATGCTGTGTTGCTGATGAAAGAGCTGAAAACATATTTATTCAGACAGGCTTTGAATAATGTGACCCTTTGTGCTGTTGCTTGTTTACTGTACTTAAGTGTCTTGGCCTGTTTTATTTACCCTTTTATTCTAAAGCACTTTGTGATTGTTTTTCTATGAAAGGATCTAAAGAAATAAACTAAACTTACTCACTAAAACACATCCAGGCTGGACAAACTGATCAGGTGGATTAGCATGAAGCTGGACTCTGGTGACGGTGGCAGAGGAGAGGACATTAGACAAGCTGCTGGACATTCTGGACGATGCCAGTCACCCTCTGCACGCCGTCATCAGCAACCAGAGGAGTCTGTCTGAAAAACTCCTTTGTCCCTCAGGCCATCAGACTGTACAACTCCTCACTCGAGGGGAGGAGGAGTAACAGGAAGACTGAGGACGGGAAGGAGCAGTAGCCAGTAGCCACATTTTTACATTTATTTATACTTACAAATTGTTTTTACTTTATTACTTTTCTAAAACCTGTGTGCTTTCTTTTTACCCTGTGTGCTTGCTGTGCTGCTGGAATCTTAATTTCCCTGAAGGAGTCTTTCCAAGAGATTAATAAAGTTCAATCTAATGTAATCTAAAACAGTAAAAGAGACATCACAAGACAGAGCCACATTGTGCTCATTGGGGTTATGGCTGAACACAACCCGCAGAGTCATCGAAAGACTCTCAACTCAGCCGGCCTCCTCCGATTATTCACATCCTCAGTGTGGAAAGAGATGCCCTCTTGAAGGATGTGAGAGTTTATCATCGCTCAGTAATGATGAAGCCAGAGAACTGACATAACCATTAAAAAGACAGAAGAGGGGAAGTTTGTGCAGACTTTGAAGGCAACAGTTGTTAAATAAAACATTGGATGGTGTGGGCTCCACTGACGGCCCCCACGGAGACTCCAGTCTGATTTTTCTTGTCATAAGCAGGTAGGTGTGAGGAGGAGGAGGAGGAGAAGAAGAATCTTTATGCAAGACTACAGTCTCTGAGTGCAATCTGAAAGAGGAAGTCTATAAGCAGAGATACAGTATGAGCAGAAAGCCTCCCCTCCTCCGTCTGCCCTGCTCTCTCACTCCTCTTTCATTCCCCATTACTCCATGATGGTGCCAACATTAGCAGATGACTTGTTAACTAAACTTCACATTTTGGCCAAGAGGGACGGGGGCTGAAGCGGTGCTGTTTGAATTAATAAGAGTGAGAAAAGATTTAAGGGAATGTGGAATTTGGGTCCTTCACTGATGAAACCTCGGCTAATACGGCGAAGGAGGAGGAGGAAGAGGAGGAGGACTGTCAGAGAGAGGAAGGAGCTTTTTTATCAGGGGTTAAATAATGCTGGAATAAAGCTCCTAATAGCTGTGTGATCCTTGACAAACATGTTTTTTATCCATTTAAAAGCTCGGTTCAGCTGTTAATAAAGAGTAATATCCTCCATCCATTAACTGTAACACTCTAAGTATTGATCTGAGGAGGTTCAGGCTGAGTTCAGATAAACAAGCAGCTCAGACGGGGCTCTGCTCGTGGGCTGATTATTTCAATGAACAAACTAGAACATGCAGGTGGATGATTGTGCAGAATACTTAACTGCAGGGCTGAGCGATATGGCAAAAAGTGTGGTCAAACATTTGTTTTTAATTGATTGTTACTGAAATTTACAATGCTATTATGTTACAGTTTCATTTAGCAGACGCTTTTGTCCAAACTAAACAACATCAGTAAGAACGATAAACTGCTTCAAGTCTGACTGGACACAAGAGCTGCCATGTAGTGCTTGAGGAAGAGCCTATTTACTTATTTTTTAAATTACAATAGTTTTTTCACGGTTGATGCCAGTCATGCATTAATGTTAGCATTCACAATAATTTGCATGAAATGTTTTGTTACTCATTTACATTAAACGACTTCCAGAGGTCAAAGAGAGCCACAGTGATATCAACAGGCAAAGAAAATAAAAGATCTGCACTTGTTTCATACAGAGTCATCAAAATAAACAAGTACAAACTAAGTAGACTACCAACATATTTCTTTCATATTTTTTACATTCACTTTTTAAACCCAAACCATTAACAAGCTAAAACATCTTCAAGACAGCCTAATTTAACTCACTTTAACTGTTTACATCAAAAACTTCTTTAGAACAATGTAAGTAAAGCAAATAAAAGAGTCGACAACCAAAAACCTCTTTAAAAAATGCCATTAAGGGTAAATAGTTTGGAGAAAGCATTTTCCTCTTGGGAGTTTGTATCTGAAGTCCTGCACTTCAATGATAAGTTTAGTTTTCTTAAGGCATAATGGCTTTAACTATGTAATTAAAAAACATGCTTGTTATTTTCTCAGTGGAAAACTGACTCATTATTTAGGGGCCAAAGCAAAAACTTCTGATCATCGCTGTGAAAAATGGACTGACCTCCAAAAAAAAGGATTGGTCAGGTGACACACCTGAGGGGTGACCCCTTTCCCACTCGGTTGGATTTTTTTGTTTGTGTATTATTTTTGTTGTTTCTCAATGTTGTTTAATTTTCTGAAAATATAAAAAATGTAACAGAAGGAAACCTCAGCATGCTAGTGCTCATTATGGTCTCCTTTTTGTTTTAAACTTTATATCATTCAGTAAATATCACATTTCCATGATTCAGTGTTAGATTGAACTGAACAGTTATATAAATCCTAGCATGATCCAAAACAATGATGGTTTAATTTCTGTGTCTTCTACCATATACATATACTTATGGTTGCTTTGTTGAATGTTTTCCATGTGGGTCACTGAAGCAAAAGACGACATGACTGACTGTAGTTTTGGCAGCACTTCTCTCTGCTAATGCTAATGCTGCTAACTGCAGATGACACAAACCTGCAGCGTGTGTCTGAGGTCGGGCAGCATCATGAGCTCTCAGTACAGTCACTGGGATGCTACCTTTTCAGGTGGTGAAAGAAATTTCTTCTGTTTTCTGTTCTTGTTGCTTTTTATCCAACTATTTCCTCACAACTAACTTAGTCTAACATTTTTGATCAACAATTTCCTCGGCTCGGGTGAGTTTAAGTGCACGCCCACCATCACCTTCACTCCCCTCGGTGCCACATTTGATTATTTTTCTCCTCTTTCCCAACTTCACTTCTCTCCCCGAGAGCCAAACAAACTCTGACTGCAGTAAGTGGGTGTAACCAACATGCAGACCGACTGCTTTTCTTTTGTTTTGGTCAGTGGCATTAAGGCTGCAAGCCTCAGGCTAGAGAGTCTGCAGTTTTGGTGGTAATGCGACACAAGTAATCCACTAGAATACTCTGATTACTGTTTGGACCAAATGAGCACATAAGGTCAGTAATTTGTTAATAAATACTTTTTACTAAAAGTCACTTTTAGTAACTCAGTCTGTAAGGACTTGGGCAGGGGACCAAAGGGTGGCCCGTTCAAGTCCCGACCGGACCATGTTTGGAAGTGGGTTTGGTAGCTGGAGAGGTGCCAGCTGACTTGCTGGGCACTGCCTAAGTGCCCTTGAGCAAGGCACTTAACCCCAAACTGTTCAGCAGCACTTTTTCAGGGGCAGTAAGCCATTGCTCTGACATCTCTCCATTAATGCATGATCGTGGACCTGTCTGCATGTGCATGTGTATTTCAGCCTGTGTGTTTTTGGCATGTTTCAACAACAGAGTGAAAAGAATTGAATTTCCCCATGAGGCACGAATAAAAGATGTCTTTCTTTCTGTTACTGAACAAAAACGTCCCCACATCACTTTACCTTACAGAACAAAACAGCACTGTCCAGTTACTCTCCTACCTGCTGTCATGTCGTACTCAAAAAAGAAACATTTCCAACATAGAATGAGGCAATTGTAATTAATCTGGACATGTCAGAATACCAAAAATGTACATATTGTATCTTTAAAATAAGATCGAACCCATGCAGTCAGATGAGTTTCTGTGAGTGCAGGTCCTCTCTGAATAATCCTCGACCTTGGTCATAAACATTTCATTGCCTTTTTTGCATTTAAATCAGGAAAAAGTTTCACAGGCAGTACAGGGAGGCCAACAGGATCCTCAAACTCTTTGCTTAAAATGCACATTATTTTTGTCTCTCCATATTTTCAAGGAGCGACCTTGTTCGTGCTATTAGCCCAAAGCTTATCTCCATGATGGGAGGCTCAGCAGTACAGCTGCACATACTTTTCTCTCCTTCCAGATATCATGAGATCATCAGGGGTGTGAAAATAAAAAAAAGGTAGCAGCATTAATAATAAAAATTGTTTGTTAGAGGGAGTCATTGGTATAAATTCACCAAAAGCTCAATAACTCCACCACAGCTGCCAAGATGAGCAGAGAGAAATGCATTATTGATTAAATATTGAAATTAAATATTATATTCTGAACACAAAGTCTTATGATGGTAAAATCTCCTGATGGACATAAAATGAACTTTCTTTTCAAAATGCAGCATCATCCTTTTACCATTTGACTTGACAAGAAGGAATCGTCAGCACAACATACTTCATTATATCAGTATGAATAACTGTTTTCGACTGGATGTCTGTTTGCTGCAGCATGTGTCAGCTCCAGCTCATAATACCAAGTCTTTCCTGGTCGTGGGCGCTGTGTTGAAGGGGTGGAGGGCATCATTCAAACCGTCATTACCTTCACCAAGGAGGTTGTGTTTTTGCCGACATACGTTTTGTCTGTTTGTTTGTCTGTTTGTTTGTCTGTTTGTTTGTTAGCAAGATTATGCAAAACTACTGGACAGATTTTGCTGATGTTCGTAATGGCCCAACTTCAAAATGATTAGATTTTAGTGGTGATCCAGATAACCGCCATTAGCTGACAATAGTTTTTGCTCAATAACTGTCGAACTAATAATGATATCAACATGATTCTGAGAGCTAGGTGTAGGTTTTCAGGGTCAAGAAATCATATTATGATGGTAACTTTATCATTGAACTGTTGCTTATAGATGTAACAGCAATATGTGAGCTACCTTGGTGGAGGTTTGTGCTCTCTGAGTGCTTTCTAGTTAATTAATGATTGACACTATTATGGCATTTTAGGGATTATTTTATTGATAATAAATCAACTTTAATTATACTGGTAAGTTGTCATTGGTTTTATTGGACTTTGCTTCTCCTGATACTCTTCAGAACCTGAACTCTTCAGTAAACCTCGGGCGGCTTTGTTGACCTTTAAATGAAAAGCCCTTTGAGAGCTGCTCGATTGTGGCAAACATCATGATCACGATTATTTTGATGGATATTGAGATCACAATTATAAAACATTACTCTCTGGCTTTACATCATGCACCACATGCAGTTACTGAACTTAAGTGCTCTTAACAATTTCATTCAAAGAGCAAGCAATAAGTGTAATAAAAATAATCATATATTGACAAAAAATGAAGCATTAATCAGCAGGGGCGTGTCCAGACTTTTTTGACTGCGATGCCCCGACAGGGTGACATACTTAAACAGGAAAGGCATTTTTATGCACAAACACAGACTCATTTTATTCATTTCCCTAATACCAAAAATAATTATAGATAGAAAAGATGAAAGAAGTACAGTATGTCATGTGGTACAGTAATCTTTTCATCAAATGTTTAATTTCCATAATTGTGGGTGACTGTAATTGTGATGGAAATTGAAATTCTATGAATGAGCTCTATTTAGTATAAATGAAAAATTAAATCTCTTATGCATAAACTTGATATGATAAATATGTTAGTATTAATGGCAGTGACTACAATTATAATAGCGGTAATTATATTTATAAAAAAGGTAACAGACAGAGGCCTTAACATTGTAGGATTGCAAAGGGGTGGAATCACAGAAACTCTCCATGGAAAATTATGCTGGAGAATTTTGGAAATACTACAAATTGGAATCTTTCCATGGGAATTTATGGGAACTAACTGGAAATTGGGAGATATTTAAGTTAACTGTATCATATTTAAAATAATTATTTGTCCTGGGTACGACAATAAACTGCATCCGGTGACATGGCTCTGTCTCAGGAGAGCCGGTGTTCTGGGGAGTGTGGAGTCGCCCCTTAAGTGTCATTACTCCCAGGTTCGCTCAGGCCCGGAGCGATAGTACCTGTAAGGGCTCCAACTATGGGTTAAATAGTTGGTTCTGGGAGGATGGAGCTGACGAACGCAGCTGTAGAAAAGAGGGCACGCAGAAAGGAGCACAACATCTCCAACAGACCAGAGACCATGCGCAGACGTGACGTCTGTGACGAGACTGTCACTCCTGCATCGGCCTCTTCGGCCACAAACGACGCTGCTCCAGCCGAGCAGACAGCCAGGACAACGAGGATGTACTTTCCATGGTCAACCCTGACCGACGGAGGCCTACTACTATTACTACTATTTAAAATAAATACAAACATTTTCGATTCGTCATAGGCAGATATCCAGGCAAAAATAATACAATTTAAAACATTTCAACAGATTTATTTGTAAGAATAACTTTATCAAGTTTTATTTCTTTTGTTCAGCAATCAATTTCAACTTCACTTTATGTAGTCAGTGGGCTCTAATGAGTGGCTTCAATAGTCCAGGGTTTTACAATCATCTGTGTATGTAGGCGGCGAGGCCTCAATACTTCTGCAATAAGTGGTGTGCCTTGTGCATGAGATGAAAGAATAGCAGATATACTCTTAGGTATTCTTGCATGAAATCTGGTTGTTTTAGACAATATTATGTTAAAATAGATTTTTCTCAAGTATATTTAAAATCCCTGTTAAGGGCCAACCTTCAATTGTTTAAATCCTAAGTTTATTACCATAAATTCCAATGGAAAGTTTCCAGCTTTGAAAATTCACAGAATTTTGTAACCCTATGTACAAGACTAAACAGGCTAGAGCGCACAAAATCTAGTTCTAGTCTTGAAGTCAGTGACTAAAAACTCTGAGCGTTTTAGAGTCTCAACAGTCTTAAGAAGTTTTTAACAAAGTTTTAGTCTTCTGGTGTAAAGCAGACATCAGGGAAAACAAAAGCACGTTAGGACTAAAAGCTAACTGCAGTAAACCCACACAAGTGTTTGAAATGTTTGTACATAAGAAATAAAAGCAGCTTTTGTAATTTTTACGAGAATATTAAATAATGTGAGACAAAAAACTTTGTACCGCTGCAGGCAAAATAGATGTGGACAGAACAAAGAGAAATAAAAATGTTTGTCCAAACTTGTAATGCATAATGTTCTTTTATTTTGAAGGATTTCTCTGGAGCAGTCCCATCACCACCCACAGCTGTGTTTGATGTTGTTCTCCTCTGGGCTCCTTCATTACGTATGAGCGATGCATTATGGGACAATGGAGCCCATCAACAAGACACTCAAAATTCATTTATTTGCATACTGACGTTTTGGAGCGCTCTTAGTTTTGTCTCTTTGTCAGCGTTAATGTAGAACATCATCAGAATTAGTATGCAGAGTGGGGTGTTGATACAGCACAGGTTAGAACAGGAGTGGGCTTGACTACAGCGGCCCTGGACTTAGAGCTGGAGTGCACTTTGTGTAAAGGACTCAATGACATTCAGCAGAAAATGACCTCTAATGAGTCAAATAAAAAAAGAGATTTACCTTCATGGAGTTCTGGCGTCCGTTGAAGGGGTGGGGCTCTGTGAAGAACTCAGTGTCGTGGTTGAGCCGTCCGTGTCCTCCATACTGAACCATGTCCGTATCCAGCTTGATTTTATATCTGGAAGAGATCAATGTTAAGGCACAACAGCAGTGGGAAACTAGATTATCAGATCATGGACATAAGATGCTCAAAAGGAGGTTTTATCAGCAGTGCTTTGGCTGCACAGACTTGGTTTAGGAGCGCTCAGCTGGTTTATATTCATTGAAATCCTCACATTCATCAGCATTCATCTCATCCCTGCAGCACTACAAAGTGACAGTGAGGAGCCCTATGAGACAAAGAGAACGCCGCCTGAAATGAACATAAATACAAAAGAGATCCAGCCTGCCTGTCTAATTCATCCCCTTAATGACGACTTCAATCAAAAACAGTGAGTGACAGCAACTGAAGACAACCACCGTCTTAAGAGCATCCACTTCTTTGACGTTTTCATGTTTGCCTGTTTTACAACTTTGAATCACAGCGGAATAATTACGCTTTTTTTTAACATGGAAGCAGAGAAGGAAGCATTAATTAGGATTAATATCACAGGAAGAGAAAAGCAACAGAAATTGGACTAAATAACACATTAATCACTGCCAAGGTATTCATCCCACTCAGCCTAATATTTAGCAGAAGCAACAGAAGGTATGTAAGAATTTAGATCCAACAGTCCTGTCTTTATTCTTTACAACACAAATACTGTTTTCTTGCACTGATACATTCTCAATATCCCTTAACAGAATGTATTTTTTTTTTTACTACCGATAGATGATCATCAAAAATGGTTTATAAATTCACCAGTGATCATTTTTTAACAAGAAACAAGACAAATGCATTTAATGTCCTTTTTCCATGACCAATAGGAGACAATATCGAGAAAATAGATCATACTGCACCAATCATTACAACTGGATGGGTAAGGCTGACCTTGCTGCACAGCTGGATCAGTCGTATTCAGTGTTTGTAATCAGGCAGATCATCTTGCATATCTCCAATGATTGTGAGCAGACCAAAAGCAGCATGGCCCAATCAGAGTCCTTCAAAGAAGGAGGAGGTGGGAGCTACAAGTGAGACGACAGTAGCAGTTTTATCAGATCTGGACCACATGTCTTTATTAAATGAAAAACAAATATCAACACAACAAAACTCTCTCTACATGTAAAACAGTGAAAGCACTTCTCGACAGGAAGGATATTTTCAATCCACTCCAAACATGTTGTGCAGAGATTTGGTTTTATGAAGAGGCTCACACTCCGTCCTTTACACCGCTGCAGTAGCGCCTACTTAGTACATTATCTGATTGGCCCTTGATGAGTGTGACTGACAGAATGATCGTCCGATCACCTGCCGGATATGCTTTTGAAAGGTTCTGCCCATTGCAAACCCTTTTTACGGGCTCTTTCCCTGATGGACGAGTGGCATTTGGTGTGAGGTTACATCCCAGCTCCAGCTTGAGATATATGTATGTGCTATGGCTACATCTCCCTGCTGTCACAGCTCCAAAAATTTCACCCCATAGTAAACCTCTATAGAAAGTTCAGGAAGAGCTACAATTAATCTCCCCACAAGTGACCTGATTCATTAAACGACTGACCTGGGAAACCTGCAGAATGAAAGAATGAAGGGAGGCAACCTGAGCTTTAACTTTGAGAGGCACAGACTGGAAGAGTATTTGAACAGTTTGTATCTTTTATGACATATTCTGTCCTTTGTGGACATTAGCACCTGCTGAGGTAAATATTAGGGCCTTCTCTTTCTTGTTGCTGCACGCACAGGTGAAAGAATGGCGTCTACCTGCTTGTCATGGACTCGGGGCTGAGGCAAGATGTGAAAAGAAAAAAAAAGTTGGCATATTGCTAGAACAATGCGAGGAAGGGCAAATCGTGTCAGAAATGCCTTGAGAGGGGCTGGTGCTCATGGAGCTCTTCGATTTTAAATACTGTATTCACAAAAATAGCCCAAAGAACTTTTTAACAGAGGGAAGGACAAACAAGGAACATAACGCCTCCAGCCCTGACTAACGCTGATGCAAGGGCAAAAATAAGGGTGTCAAAATCAGCTGGAAGGTCATTATTAATGTAAGAGAAAATATTTAAGACTTTAAAAGCCGGATTAAAAATGCAAGAAAGTGCACTTCAACAAGAGAGCACATAAATATGTATTTGTTTTTGAAAACCTCTCACCAGCCAAACTTCAGCCTCACATACCAGTTAGAGAAGCTTAGACGAGTGCACACGCTCTCTGACGTCCAGGTAAAACCTGCATATGAACATCTGCGTTATTTCCAGCAGTCTCTCAGGGAGCGGAGCAGCGAGGAGCCCGACTGTAACAAACACCAGGAGAGGGGAGCAGACATGCAAACAGCCCCCTAATTGGCGAGCTGAATAATCACCTTATCTTCCCACAGGCGATATAGTGGAGTGTGAGAGTGATCCTCAAACAGCAGCTCATTCTGCCCCAGAACCGGGGAAATTCTGCTTTGGCCGCCTGCTTGTCTTCTTTGATAGTGATGATTAAAAGGAAGTGCTGCTCTGTGCATTGTTTCTGCTGGGGAGGAAAGATCCCCTCCTCCACCTCCTCTGCTCCACTCAAAAATCACCACAGCCGCTGCTACCGCCGCTTCTGTGCTGTTGTATTTACAGAACAAAATCATTTCACTCTGAAGGTTTCACTAAAACTATCAGAGGAATGTGGAAATATTCTCCCCTGGGCTCTAATGCTGCTGGAAAACTGTGGGAATGTGTGATTTCAAAGGTTTATCTCCCTAATTCAAACAATGAATTCTTAACATTATCACTGTGAGGGTTTTTTTTCTGAGCTGTCAATATTTAATTTTATCATCTAGCTGCAACACTTTTGCATTTTCAGTCTGGTGGATACTATGTGTGTCCTGAAACGAAGCTTCACACCTTCGAGGTGTGAAGCTTTGAGTGATCACTTCTTTGTTAGTGTCTACAGACTGAGGCTGCAACAACAGCCTGTAGTTGGGCAATAAAGTCTCATAATTAATACAGCCATTGTGAATAAAAGGACGATGAAATCCCATAAAGCATTATTAACTTTATCAAGAATGTAACTGTTGGCCGTTTGTTGGTTTGTTAATTTGTCTGTGAGCAATACTGTTGGTCATGGCAAAAGAAAAAAGCCCCTATTTTTCAAACAATTTTGCAGTATAGGGCAGTTTTCAACATTTTGTCTAAAAACTCAAAAAGCCCTGAATGGATTTTAATATAATTTCCAGGAAATGTTGGTCATGGCAGATTTTCAGTGGCGATACAAATTTGGATGCAGAAATTCTTTAAATATTTCATAATGTTTTGAGATAGGACAGTTCTAAACATTTTCGCCGATAACTTGGCCAATAATGGCAGAAACGCCTTGGTGGATGTTTGTTCTTCAAGTTAATTTATGGCGTTTAAAAGTGAGGGATCAAGATAAGCCCTAATGACTTTAAACCACATATTCATCTTTAAATCAGAAATCAAATCTATATGTGAGTAAAAACGTGAAGCCATATGACCTGACCTTTGGCCCTGCCCCTCTGAACTCAAATCTGTTCATCCTTCAGTCAGATTGGACATTTGTGCAAACTTTAAAGAAAATCCTTTCTAACAATTTACCGTAATTTCTCGTATATAACACGCATTTTTTTGGTCTTAAATAAGGTCTAATTTTCGGTTGTGTATCATACACAAGCACAAGCAGAATATGTACAATATTTCCTGTCATCAACATCGCGATTACAACACATCTGTTACAAAAAGCCAAAATATTCTGTATCTGCAAAACATTACTGCCAAACTTTTGTAGTTCTTATTAAACTGACTGTTAAACTGTTCTAATCCAATATTTTGGATCTTAATTTGTTTACCTTTGTGTCATGATCGTGTAATTCTCAACTGTTACGTACCACTCACATGCAAACACAGGGCGCAGCCATCTTATGAGCAAAGGGACCAAAATAGCTGCGCTGTGATTGGTTGAAGACATCAGCATAGTGATAGCTGCTCTCTGATTAGTCGGTACACTACGACTGAGCATGGTCTGGCAGAAATCGAGTTATTGCGCATGCATGAAGCAAAAGGTGTTTCTGCATCAGGCTGAGAGAGAAAATCGTGTACGGTATTTGTTGTGAAAATACTGAAATTTCATGGATTAAAACTTTGAATAAAGTAATTTTTGAATTGTCTAAGAGAGTACGGTTTGGGCAAAATGTGGGTGCGTGTTATATTTAAACACAGTGTTTTACCTGGAAAAAAGCATGAAAAAATGGGGTGCGTGTTATTAACGAGGGTGTATACTATACGAGAAATTACAGTACTCACTGAACATGAGCTCAGTGACTCTGACCTTTAGGAGATCCAATTAGTTCATCCTAGAACAAGAAACTTGTGCAACGTTAAAGGAAATCCCAGAAGGCACTGTTGAAATATTGCATTCACAAGCTGCCGCCGTTGCCACTTCTGTGCTGTTGTATTGACAGAGCAAAATCATTTCACTACAAAGGTTTCACAGTAACTATCAGGAGTATGTGGAAATATTCTCCCCTGGGCTCTAATGCTGCTGGAAAACTGGGGAAACATGTGATTTCAAAGGTTTATCTCTCTAATTCAAACAATGACTTCTTAACATCACCAGCGCTGTAAGGAATATTTTTCTGAGCTGTCAGTTGGACTTTAATTTCAAGCTGCAACACCTTTTGTGCATTTTCAGTCTGGTGGATTGTCTGGAAATGAGGCGTAGTTAAAGTAATTCAGAATTCCCGGGCAGCTTCCCCTCGAGGAAGCGAGATTCGGGACAAATTGGTGGTGTGAAGCTTTGAGCGATTACGTCTTTGTTAGTGTCTACTGACTGAGGCTGCAAAACAGCCCTCAGTTCGGCTGTAGAGTATCATAATCAATACAGCCATTGTGAATAAAAGGAGCAGATTTAAGAACACAATCAATTCTGCCCAATGAGCACAGAGAGAAGACGGCAGACTGAAGCTTGATGATGAGAGCCGCTGATGACCTGAAAACAATCTGGCCATGACCATGATTGCAGAGCAGGCCTCCATTTAGTATCTCCATCAGCTTGTTGTGTCTTTTTTTCAGGCTTCATGAGAGTAATAGCACTGCGGTGTGGTGGAATAAGAGCAGAGTGAAATATGTGTGAAGGTCTGGAGAATGTGCTAAGGCCTTGTAAGTGCTCTAAATGCTGAATTTCACCTTTTCAGAGGTGAATTGTCCTGACATTTGCTTACCTGGAGCAAGTTACATCACACAGTCTGAGCTAAACAGCAGGTTAAGATCATAAAAACCAAAAGCAAGTGGTTTAAAGAGTATGAGCCCTGCTTTCATAGACCCTGTTTGCACCTGGTATCAACATGTGGTCACTTGGGATGCAAAATATGGGAATTTAACTTATATCCAAAATGTAGATATTTCTGAAGTCAGTACTGCCAATACCCATATGTTTTGTCAAGAGCACAGAGTCATTCTTTACTAAAAATTATCTGTTGTTTTCATTATGACGGTCTATTTGTGTTACAAACAGACAGAAAAAAAGCAAAAACACATTTCATTCTTTATTAAATGATATTGTTCATTTTTAGAAGAACAGAATAGAATAGAATAAACCTTTATTCGTCCCACACAGAGAAATTTTAGTGTTACAGCAGCAAAGGGGACAGTGATGATAAATAAAAAATAGACTTGAGTATAAAAAAGAGCAGTATGTACACTATTCTAACTATATAAAAGGGCTTGGATATGAAAAAATGTGATGTGTACATGCAGCGATGATATGGTGAAGCATTATGGCACATTTGTGTTTTTGGCTGCTACAGTATTACAGCTGATAAATGGGATATCTATGGCTGATAAATAGACAGACATGTTCACACCTACAAACAGGGATAAATCACTTTTTAGGCAAACAGGTGCCAGTACGGTTGAGTGAGTTGCAAACCATGTGCTTACCCTATATTGAGCCTCTTGTTTTGTGTGGGTTCATTTCCAACCTGACACCCATTTATCCATGTGCCTTCCCCTACTCTCTGCCCCAGTGTCAAAGTCTATCCACTGTCCCTCCACTATCAATACAAGCCAAAAAAATCCACCAAAACAACCCCCTCCACACAGTTTTTAGGCTAACATCTAGCATGCAGCTATCATACAAATATATTGTGCATTTAGCGGCAACCTTAGGTGTTAAAAAATAAAATCAGAGATGAAGTGCAAGAGCTGCAGTCCCTCAAGTGTCCACTTGAGGCTGTCTGCTGAGGTACCATGAGTCCCATTCACACTCCATGTTAAATGCTTTTTTAGCAGCTGAAGTAAACAAGAAATTTTGCCAGGGAAGTTTTCGTATTCAAGTCCTGCATGAGGGCTGAATATTTTTAGCACTCATCCATTTTTATTTTATTTTGAATTCTAGTTATGCACAATTAGGGGCATGGCTGATGTGACCCCAAGCCCCTTCACCTCTCTCTCCACTCTTAGGTTGACTGACAGTTAGTGGAAGACATTAGAGTAAAAAGAAGTCACAGACTGAAGACTTTATATAAACTCTATAAAGTCAGCGTCGCTGCAGCTATCCGTACATTATGATTCCAACTGCATTACAGTGTCTTGAACAGAGAAGAATAGACACAAAATCTGAGCCGACTTTCATCAGAGTGTAAACCAAAGAACAATCTGCCCTGACAGGTGCAGCTTTACAGACAAGATACAGCTGGAACTTCAAACCCTCCAAACAGCACGATAAAGCCAGAACAATGTGTCCACCATGAGGCAGAGAGAAAATAATAAAAACACTGATGGTTTGAGTGCTTGTCCAAAACATGACATTGACTGCATTTTAATGGGGGAGAGTTTTTTATTTATTTTTTGTGAGGTGCTTCGCTTCACTTTGCCTCCTCTTCCTTTTGTAAAAGCAAGAAAAATAAATTCAATAGAGGGCGAAGAGAATCAAGGAAAAGCTCCTCAGAAAATGAGAAAAAGCCAAGCAGTCAATGTGCAGTCGACTGAGGGCTGAGGTCTGATGTCTTTATTGCAGCTGAGTTGTTATTTATTCATTGTAAAGTTAAGACAGCAGACTCCGTGTTACGCTTTACCCCAGACGCCAAAACCACGGCAGCTATTTCACTCAAACAGCCTCAACTTCTGTCTTTCAGATCATTTTCTAAGAGTTTCTCTGGCAAATGGAGCTTTGTGTGGAACTGAAGTGGGGATGAAAATCACTAAAAGTTTCTTAACAAGCAAACAAAGAAACCACCTGAAGATCCATTTAGACCGGCACACAGTCAGCCAGCGTGTGACAAAGGGAGGTAAAAGGTCACATGATGGTGTTTTTTTCACAGAGGTGGAACACCAGCTGATATAATTTGGTAGTAGCCATATTGGCAAAAGAAATAACAGCCTGTATTGGATCCATTTTTCGGTGGAGAACAGCGCGGTCACCTCCATCCAGCCATTATTTTAAGATACCGCCACGGTGAGAGGCTCGGCTGTGACACCCCTGACCCTCGCACAGGTGGAGAAAGTTTAAGTGTATGACGGCTCAGTGTAATGAAAAAGCACTTTTGGACTCTTTGAGCTTGTCTTGTTTACCTCCTCTGCCTCTGAGTGGCACTTTCATCTGTCTTCTCTCCTAATTGGATCCTCTGCACACATTCCCATCGGAGCATCTGCATCTCCTCACACACATGCCGCCGTGCATTTACCTTCCTCGCGCACACACATACGCCACATTCGCCTTTATGTGTTTACTGCCTCTCTGTATAATGACAGCCAGAGCTTTGCCCTCACATTTATTTGCATTTCCTCTCAACCCACCCAGACTCTGAGGCCTCTCCTTAAACATCAAAAGAAGCACCAGGAGGAAGAGATGCGGTTGCTTCTAAATGAAAATAAACCCTCAAAAACGGTGTTAGAGACACGGCAGCGGGGCTATTAGTGCTGCGCTCCAGATTAACCCCGTCAAGGCTGAGCTGAATACACGAGGCACAATTACCAAACATCAAATGAGCTCACAATTAACACGTGATAACAAGAGATTAGAGGTTATCTGAGGGCTTTTAATTGTCATGTTAACTACTTGTTGTTCTGTCTTTTGACAATTCTTGATATTTTGGGGGTTTGTATGTTTTTACGGCGTTGGAACCTTTCTTCTATTGTTTTTTAATCAATCTGACAGTAAGTGGAATGAAACCATCTAAATAGTACCTTATGCACTTTGGGCTCTAAAACAATGAATTTTTAGAAACATGATTGATTGATAAACTTTCCTAGGTAATTGCAGTATATCAAATCTTTTTACCTTAATGCTAATAGAACATATTATATGTCCCTTAGTGTGTTTTACATGCCTTAGAAGGCACTTTTATGCACAAGACAAGACAAAAAGGCAGCTGCTGCATATGGACTTTTCCTGCTCACCTTCTTTACAGCAACAGCAGCTGTCTAAAACAGCTTGTTCCCCTTCCCCCCTGAATAGACATACCAGTGTGACATCATAACATTGTTTTAACAGCAGTATAAGCCCGTCTTGCAAGCTCAATGCAGAGCAGAGGCAGTAGAATGAATGCAGAGTTGTTGACAATATGGTGCCGAGAAGCGCTGAACTGACCAACTGCTACAGAGTAGACTGGTGACCTACAGAGTAGACGACGGGTGAGGGGTTCTTAAAGAAGCCAGAGCCGGAGTTTCAGGCAGACTGAGAATACAGCTGGATCAGAGTTACTTAGCATATTAAAAATATAAGGTTTATCATTAACAACTGTAAACTCGCTCTAGTGGACATTAAAAAGGATTAAATGAACCTGAGTTCAGGCAAAATATGGGCTCTTTTAAACAAATGTTTAGTCCATATTGACATTATGTAAAAACATATTGCCAGAGGGGTGCTGGTTTGGCGGAGTTGTGAGCAACCAGGCACGAATCATGTACATGCCTCTGCCGGCCCGGGTTCGAATCCAGCCTGTGGCCAGCTATCAGCTTACAGAGCGTCCTTCCCCTATCTCTCACTACCCTTCACAAGCCTATCCACTGTCTCTCTCTCTACCATCAATAAAGGCACAAAATGCCCAAAAAATAATCTTAAAAATATTGCCAGATTATTGATTTGTAAATAAGAAAATGTAAATAACTGTATGTTAGAATACAAAATTTAAGGTTTAATGTTTAAATTAGAGCTATGCTGTGTTGTAGGTGAGAAACAGCTTAACATCCTTATTCTGTGAAATATAGTGTTTATATATGGTTAAAATATGCAGGGATGCATCCAAAAAATGACTCACTAAAGTTCAAAGATCACTGGTCAATGAACTTTCGTGAGTCATTTTAAGATTAGCCCCTTCAACTGTGTAAGGATTATTTCAATTGATATTTTAAGCTCAAACTGCCCTTCATTATGCTTTTACATTGTAATTTGCATGGTTTTAATTGTGTTGAGCTTAGAGTACATTACTTACCAATTTCTTCTTAACCCAAGCACCTCAAAGAGCGGGGAAGGAAGGATTTTGATGAGGTGCTAGAGGGATTATTTTTTTGCTTTCTATAACTTTTTTTTCACTCAGCAGAGCTGGTTTATATGTTTAAAACCTCGAAGATGACAGAGAGTTTATCCATTTCTGTGTAAAAAATGAATTACTTTCACTTTTCAAACTTAGGAAAATACTTTGTTTGGCTCAGAGAGCTGTGTATTAATGAGCCTTTGAGACACCCCTTGTTAACAAAAAGTCAGTAAAAGCACTAAATGTGCTATAAACAAGAGGAAATATCGCGCATGGAATTACATTTTTAACAGATGCAGTGTGGACAGCAGGTTTGCGATGCTGTGCAATGCAACGCAACATCCTTTAGGGTCCCCCGCCATTTTTGTTGTCCTACTTAGCAGTTTGCTGACAACGATCATTTTAAAAACACAATAACACTTCACATTTATAAGCAGAGCAATGTGAGATGCATTTCATGGTGTCAAATAAAACGTTAAAATCTTGTTTATACTTGTTCAATAAGGACCTTATTTCAGGTATTTATGGTATTAACAGGTATTAAAGTAAAGTGCAGAAAAATTCAAACAACATAAGGGTACTCTAAATGTAACAAAACACAGTAATTGTGAACAGGATGATAATATTTGGTCTTTAGTAGATCAAAAGATGCCTTTCATGAGGGATATCTTCCATCATTTTTAATAAAGCAGCATTATCTTGTTATTATTTTACGACAAACATCAACTTAAAGGACAAAATATCAAAGGAGGATGGAAATGAAAGGAACAGCTGCTGTTTAAAAGCATCATTGTCAGCCAATCATATCACCATTATTGGATCCTAAATTGCCCATGCAAAGAGTTTTAAACTGCCCGCACCAAGAGAAAACAAACAAACCCTGTCAGCATTTTCAATCCCCGTCACATTAAGCGAGAGCTGAAAAGGCGACAGCGCTCCGTATCCATCCGAGGAGCTGTTGGCAAGAGCTTCAGCTGGGCTCTGCTGAGTGTGATGTCCGTTATAATAAATACAAATCTGTCAGCTCTCTGTCCCCCTTCACATCCTGATCATTAAGCCTGTTGTAATCACAACTGTGGGACTCATTAAATTCCTCTGCACTGCTCACTGAGAAGACAGACAGCCAATACAGCTAAAGAGAGCGCTTTCTGAATCACTGGGTGCTGCTATTATTTCTCTCTAATAGAGGAACAACACCACTATAAACACCAGACTTTTCTGCAGTGGGTGCTTAAATTATATCACAAAGGTATTAAACTGCCATTTCAACTATAGGCCCATGCAAAATGAATGAACTTTAGACATGTCTGACACAGAGAGGGGATCTCTGAATCAATCCTACAACCACAAGAAAGAAAATATGTATTCATTCAACGATGTCTTTTTTAATGCTCAGCCTTTAAACTCAAATAAACATCTGAAATAAAGACACGGGGCTGTCTAATGGCTGGGTGAACCCAATATATCTTTTTTGTAGCCAACACCAAACCAGTCTCATTTTGGGGTCAGTCCAATTAAACTCCTTGGAGCGCACTATAGAGCATTTGGACCTCCTTAAGATGAGGGTCACAGAAATCATCAGTCAAAAACATGCTTTTGCTTACTTCACTTAACAGAGCAGAACAAAAAAACTCTCAAATAGCAGTGTTACAAGTTTCTTTTACAGATGCCACCTCAGTTTTCCTCACTTTACGTGAAGGTGGTCTGACAGGTATGTCATGGGGCCAGCCCACCTCCGTGGCTGAACTGAAATCCCTGCGATGACGTAGTTTAGGTTGAGCTGACCGGTACCACCCCTAACGTCCCCAAACCAGCTGTAATTTGGCAGTTTAACCACCAGGGGGTGCATACATACTGTGAGCTGAAGTTATCGCTGCTTAAAACAGCTGCTTTTTATATCTGTCTTAGTTCAAAGGTATAATTTCTCCCCTGTTTTCTCTGTTGGATAACACTGTGTCACAGCTCCACACTGTGTGTCAGATATATAATGAAAGACAAATGGGTGATGGGAACACCAGGTCTCGATCACCGAAGAACATAATCAGAGAATATTAAAGGTGGTTGTTATTGAAAGACTGTTACATTTTCTAGAATAAAGTTTTGCTTACTTTTGCCTTTACAAGCATTAAATAATTAATCTCAAAATACATAGAGGAAGGGAGAAGGAGAACCAAGAAAGAGATCGCTGGGACGATTCAGCCTCAGCGTATCCATTACGCACAGAATGTGATTCAACAATTCAACAACCTGACTTTAAACACCAGAATCATCTGTTATTGCGCTGGTATTTATCATATCTGCTAAACATAGTTTCTAATTACTGTTCAATCACAGCACATGTTTGTGCAGACATGTCCCTGATGACGGAAGAAAAAAGAGAATTAACGCTGTCCCAGTCCCTTTTCAGAAAACAATGAAACCTAAAAATAAAATCTAATAAATACAAAAGATCCCAACTTCTAAATTAAATTTGAGATGAGAAAAATTAAAGATTGCAGTGTGCTCTTTTCTGTTCATAAAGTGTTTCACATGTTTTGAATGCAATGAAAAATAAGCAGAGCAGAAATGCATTTGCTTATTTTACTGTGTTCACATCATTCATCAAGTCCATTGAGTCCTTGTTCACATGTAAATGTGTAGGAAAAAACATACCACTTAAATATTTTTACTATTGACTATTTTAATATTACGTGGTATCATTTTTGTACTCTGGGGGGCACTGAATCTGAATTTGGCCTTGGATGCCAAAATAGCTCTGATGGGATGGTTTGGATACTGGTCTGTGGACACAGAGGGACTGTGGTCCTGTACTGCACGCTGCAGGAAGTTGCTCTTTTTCTTCGGATGTGATCATGGCCGCCTCTGGTGTTCCGCGCACATTGCCCTTATGCCGAGAACTACAGACTGTAAATGTGGCTGTGGGGACTTGGATCACTGAATGGGACGACCCATCAGGTATGATGCTAATGAGGGGTTCAATAGATGCAAACATGCTCGCTCTTTTGAAAGTGGCACACATCATTAGGAGAGGGGTCTAGGGTGGGTTAGTTCTAATGGCTGTAAAAACATGTCTGATCAGCTGCCAGGAACTGACCTAACAGCTGTATTTTAGTTCTTTCAGATAGAGCACATGGTAATAATATGAACAATTGTTCTGCTTTTTCCACAGGAACAACATCTAAAGGATAAAAATAAATTTAGGCCAAACATAAAAATGTCAAAGAAAACTTAAGTTTACTAACCACCAGGAATTTGTTGTCATGTGTCATCAGGTACTTTTCCTGGACCTCTTTTTTGCACTGCAGGAAGTCAATGAAGACAGTTATTTCTTTTTCCAGGAACTATTTATTATTTATCTTTACTTGTTGGCATTGAAATGTGTATCTGAAAATTAGATTTCTTATCTGGTATTGCACCCAAGTTTAAAACATGTGACAACCTTCATAAATAATGTATTAAGTAAACATTATGGCAAATGATTTTTAAGTTATCTGCTAACTTTAAAGTCATCTTTAAAGTCTGGTTAGGCTTCTCTGAGAGCAGCCGAGGAAAAGCCCGGTCAGGCCAAAAGTGTGATTTTAACAAACTGAACACTGAAAATAGTCAGAGGTGAATTTAGGAGCTTTATACTTATGCATCATTCTCCCTGTTTCCAATTACTTTATATTAAACGAGTTGCATTTTTATTAGGAAGGAGTGGTATTAAGAACTCAAAGCAGAATAAATTTGGGCACTAAATTAAAGGCACAGTCATTTTTATTATTTTTTTAATGATTGACTTGTTATTTATCTTTCAGAGTCATTTCCCCAAACTGTTAGAAAGCAATTAATTTTATCTTATGAAATTAACAGACCAACTTACACCACTAAGCCATAATTTACACATGAACAAACCAAAACCAGTTTGTTATTACACACAATGCAAATATGATTATTTCTGCTAAGGAGGTTATTCTGCCAGGGAATGTTACTCATGGCACGAGGAAGAAGTGATTTTGGTGGTGATCCAATTCAGGACATAGATCCAAGATTTTATATTTTAAAGGATTTTTTAACAGTCAGGCAGTTTTCCCCATTTCTGTCAGATTTGCCTTGGCTCAGTTTTGTGCTCTTGGAGCACCTAAAGGAGATGAGCTTCCTTAAATCAATCAGGCTTATTAAAAAAAAACAAAAAGACAAAAAAAACCAAACATTTTTTTATGATACTTTAAATTACAGTATAAACCCATCACATTTTACTGCTTATTCAGCACTGTACTATATAAATGATTATTTAGACAAGTGAGAAAATGTGCCATAATACACAGAAACTGAAACTGAGGTGAAAAAAAATCCCAAAAAGAAGGTAATGTGATTAGAGTAAATGATTTTATAAGCAAAATCTTTTAATGTTTTGTAAGCAAAAAAGATCAATGCAGTCATATCAGCTCTGTGTACTCCATTCAGCAACATGATGTCTGACCATCAGTTCATTACTGTATCTGCTAACTCCAAAGCAACGCACATAGCCTGATGTGCATCTCTCAACAAATCTACCTGTATGTTGAAACTATGTGAACCTCAGACCCTGGGATTAGTCTGCCTCACAGCACCAGGTGACCGACAGTCTTTGTGTAAATCTAAGGCATTTGTGTACAGATGGCAGCTGAGTTCAACCAGTGAGGGTCTAAACTAAGTTTTACTTTTTTTGTTTTGTATTTTTGGTCTCAAGTTCTGTACTTCATGGAATATCCCACATTCATCAAAATATTCATGAATATATCCTGAAAATCTAAGTATTAAGTGTTACGAGTTCATGATGATGTACATTTTTACATTCATTGCATTTGTGAAGAGTTTTTCTTTTATATTTGTTTTTAATTTTAATTATTCACTCTTATTCTCTATTTTTAAATTTACCTTTACTTTTATTTTGTTTCATTTTTTACCTCCTTGTACTAGAGAAAACAACTGCCAGAGTCAAATTCCTTGTATGTGTTGCAAACATGGCAACAAAAACCGATTCTGATTCTGATTCTGATTCTGATCACATCACATCATCATGGGCAACTCATTACAGCCATGAGGGTGCGCAGGTCCACTTTCCTGTCACAGACCAGCCAGAACTCTGCCAAGGAAATAGGAGAAAATCTGTGGCTCCATCTGTACCGTCGTGTCATCGAGCGTCTGTAGAAGACTTTCCATCATGTTCAAATTGTCAGATTCACTTGCTGGTATATCAGAGTATATTTTCTGTGGCAAAACAAGTGCCAAAAATTTCTATCTTTTGCCTCAATGGATTCAGCTGCCATAAATTTCAACTCCAATGACGTTCTCTCTCTTTTCTTTTGATAACTTCAGTTTTATCAGCTGTTCCTCATTATTTATCAACTCTTTACTCCAATATTTTATTGTTGCTGTTGGGCATAAACCTCCGAAATGGCTACTTTTCAGGAAATAAAAACAAAGCTTTATCAATGAATCAATGAATATTGTATAGTCCTGTTACAAATTATATTTTTGTAGAAAGTTTTTAAGACCCGCTCACCAACATGGAAGGTGACCAACAGCACTGTTTTATAATAAAATATAAAAAACATAAAAAATGGAGATACAAGGTTTGTGCCTTTGTGCCAGAGAGCACAAAAGGACCAGAATACAAATCTTGCTGTCTACTATCATTACATTTATTGGATTTATATTTATTTTATTGTTTACTTCTACAGGGGTAGGACACAATTAAATGTAACAACACCAGAGTTTGTGAATAACAACCCACAAGTATAAATGCCGAAAGACAATGTGGGCCGTGTAGTTATGCCGTAGATCTGACACAGAAGTAAAATAACGAGCTGAACAGTCAACCTACAGACCCATCTATAAACACATCATGATATATTATATTGCCTTTATCATTCTGTTTTTAACACTGACTTCAAAATTTGATTAATATCTTGAACAAACAGGACTTGTCACACATTTTGAGTGATGTTACCATGGCTACTTAAAAGTAGATGACTGACCCGCAGCAGCAGAGTTAACAGAGGTTTTTATCAAACTGACAGTCAAAGAAGCTGAACTTATATCCACTTTGGCTGAAAATGCTGATGAGTCGAATGCTTATTGACCAGTAATTTAATTACAGAATAACACTACACTTCACTCAATGTTTCCTGTTGCTTGCAGAAACCAGAGTATCATCTCAGTGACAAAAAGTATTCATTCTGACTGGCCATATCTGTTTTTTCTTCAGTCAATTAATGTCAGCTCCCATTTAACTGAGGCATCTCTGTATTCGATGAGGTGGTGTTAAATCTCAACATGGCCTCTTTGCACGACCCTTAAAAGTGTTTTTTCTGGAGATATCCAAGTATTTGTTTGTCTACCTATCACATCAAGGCCAAAAACCACAACAAATTGATCCTTCCAACAGGTTTTGTTGGTGCAGTCAAAGCCCGACATGTCTTATTTTTCCTAGGTGCCACAGAGCACCAATTTTTGTTCAGGAAAAAAACTATTAAAAACACATCAGTGAGACATGTCGTTGCACAGGATGACATTTCCCTTCATTACCATGAACACAGCCCTGTCATTTACTCTGAGTCAGTTGCTCTCATACCATCCTGCCAGTGTTAATACGGGTAAAAACTGAAAAATCCACAGCTCAAAATAGTGCCAAACAAAAGCAGCATGTTCGGTTATAATACAGTTTTTGGCTTTTCAGGGAAACAATTTGGCCCCAGAAAAATACTTTAAATTAAGGGACTGTTTTTCAAGATCATTAACTTCAGTTAAAACAACTCCTGTCCTGAGGTTCACAGGCTGAGACTGGAGGAAAGCATTAAGAGGGATTAATTACTGGTGTTTTAAATAAAGTTTGTTCACTTTAAGAAAACAAATCTTTCAGGTCTTATAGCTTCCAATAGTTTCTTTAAACAGCTATTGTTGGCTCACCTGATGTGCCAGATGGACAAGTTCATTAGCAATGGGAAATGTTTTATTGGTCCATCAGAGGAACAACCCAAAGATGGTGTTTGAAGAAGGCAGAACCTTCAAGGTGACATTAAACTTGATTGGATATATGTCTTCTGTCCATTACATTCATTATAGGTCAAGCAGATCAATAAAGACAAGACTAGGCATGTGCTGCCACTGAGAGGTAATCAACTAGTGATGGGAAGTTCAGTTCTTTTCTGAGAGCTGGCTCTTTTGGCTCAGCTCCCAAAGAAGAGCCAGCTCTTTCGACTCCCAAACGGCTCTTAATTTTGGGACCTTTGTAGCTCTTAACTTCTGAAAAATTATATGGTTTGTATGTTGAATATCATTTTGCATTCAGTGCTTTTATGAGAAGCCTTATAATTGCCTTATTTTGTGAAATTTTTGGCAACAAAACCATTCTTACATTTGTTTAATATTTTAATCAAACTTTTTTTTGCACAAGTTAACAAAAAACTGCAAACAAATCCACAGAACAGAACCAGAACCAAACTCAAGTAAACAGTATTAATGTCCTCAGCGCAGGTTGGCATTCGGAAAAATCAGATGCCTCAGCTTGGATGGGCTGATCTGATTTCTTTTCTCTTTCTCTCTTTACTGCTGTCTTGCTCGTAGTGGATTGTCTGCCCCTCTCTCTGTTTTCACACAGTGGTATAATACTATATCCTCACATGTGATTGGCCACATGGCCGCCATGCTGGCTTATCAAAACAAAATTCTGCCATGAGCAGAGCTGGGGCTGAGCACTGTGAGAGCTAAGCAGCAGAAAGAAAAAACTGGGAGCCGGCTCTCACTCGATGCAAGCCGGGTCTTCTGATTCACTACAAAGCATCAGCTCTCAGAGCAGCATCTCTTACGCATGGCACATCACTATAATCAACACATCCTGAGCCAGATAGTAAATCAAACTCTTGCCAAAAGCGGTTTGGAGGCAAAGTTAAAGCTCGGTTTGACTCTGTGGAGAAACTTCTCTGGTGGGTGCATGATGCCTTAGCTCTGAAGTTTTCTTGGGTCAATTATTCAGTGAATCTGAATTGTAATTCTTTCTAAACTTTTTATTAAAGCATCATATTAAGAAGACATTTATGGAGCAATAGAGCTATGGCAGCAAGAAGATCAAGCCACAGCACAGCACAAACATGTGCCTGATGTAAAAGTCAGCTAGCCAGCGCGTCAGCTACATGCATCCAGTGTAAAACCGCTGTTAAAGTCAGATGGTCTCAAGTCCTGCTCCAACGCAGCATCTATGTCTATAAGCAGGTTGATCTAAAGTTCGGTCGAAAAGTCATTTACTGTATGACTGCATCCAAGGACTAGCTTCAAAATGCCCCTTTGATGGTCGAATGCCTGTCATCACATGGCTTCACCCAATTCTTTCAACAGTCAATGATCTCATAGTGACGCCAAGGACAGTAGATTCTTATTGGTCTGTAATACTGAGGACCATGAGCAAATGAATGGATTGACATGTTTCACAGTTTGTGGGTCAGAATGATACCATAATATATGTGCAAAAACACTAAAAAGCAGTCTTTCATAGTATGCCTCCTCAAATTTACATTAGATGCAATGGTTAGATGATAAACAGGCTTTTGGTGAGTCTGGTTGTCAACTCTGTGAACACTTACTTGACTGAACTGATGCGAAGAGCTGTCGTCATCCTGTTAGAAAATCAGTGGGGAAGATATAAGTGAACATTTGCTGCTTATATTTGTGCTGCAGTGAATGAAAAGTTACAAGAAAACCAGAGAAGATAAGATTCATCCACCGGGAACACTGTACTAAATAGTTGTTGACCTACTTTATCTCACTTTGCCTCAAAGTGTTGCGCAAATATTCCCCCTTCCCCGAAAAGTTCAGTTTCTTTTTTCACTGAGATTTAAATGTAAACATGCTCATGGAGCTTCTCTATCTTTACATTTTAACTGGTTCATGGCCCTTCTAGAAGAACTTCTGTCATTGTTGGACAACTTCAGGCAGCGATTTTGTAATGCTCTCCAAATAAGCCTTCACATGGAGCTCAACAGTTTGTTTGCTGAGTTGGTTTTTGGTGAACAGCTCTGACTTATTTTATTCCTCTATCCAGCCTTTTCGTGCAAACTTTAAGTCTGTTATCTAAAGGAAAAAATGCAGTTGAAACCAAGCACTTTGAAATACAAGCACTTTCAAGGGTTTCAAACTCCTGACAAACCCTGTCACCAGTGCTCGTGCAACTGCTTTGTTCCAGGATTAAAATCATACTCTTGAAAGATTGTGGACTCAGTGTGGGATTTGATTGGGAAAATGTGTTTCCAGAATCAGAGCCTTTAAAAAGATGGCAGCCACTGTTGTATTCAAGAAGTAACTAACAAAGACATCATTGCTCACACAGGCCGCTGTGGGTGAACTGTGGCATGACAGCAAAAATCCAATGTGTGAGTTTAAAAGAAAGTGAGCAGACACATGACAGATGAGAGCAGAAAGGATACTTTCCAGAAGCTTCGACAGCCACCCTGTAGTCCTGGAAGCTCTTACTGGGGTGGAAGTTGAAGATAAAGAGCACATTTGCTCTGTCAAACACAATGACCTTGTCCCCTTCATGCTTGGCGCTGACAAAGGCCTGCAGGGGAAGAGAGAGGACAAAAAAAGCTAATCAAATATTTTTTTATGAATACTCATTACCTCCTTCATCTCACTTTAGGAACTTATAATGAGGCCACATCATATCAGTGGACTACACGCTCCCAAATAGGCTGAGTAAGAATCCCACATCACATTTCAGGTGGCAGTCATCAGCAGAAAGCAGCAGCTCAGCGTAGTGTGAGACACACACTGACAGCGTTAGACAGCTGCACATGATAAAGCCGCCACTCTCCTGTGGAGCGAGCTACTGTTAACGTGTCATTAGCAGAGATTATCAATGTCACCCAACCCCCTATTTTTAGAGTCTTGTTCCCCAAGCCAATTTCAGGGCAGCATATTCACGGCTGAACGAGAAGATAAGCACCCTGCGACTGGACGGGCAGAGAGGAGGGGAGCGGAGGGAATGAGCTGACAGTCTGGAGTCTTTTAACAAGTCCATTTCTACATGAGAAGTCCACAAATTTAAAGTAATGGCATGGAAAGTTCCTCTGGCTAAGTGGAACTGCTATAGAGATGGGAAACAAATCCAACCTGCATCCATCATGATGGTCGTTTCTAAACTTTACATGAGTATGCACCCTTGAAAAAGAATAAATACATTTTAATGAGGAATCAATGAAATATGGAGCATAATCAGCTTATTTTTTGACTGTTTAATAATTCTTAGCAGATGAGTCACCTAACATACACTCAAAAGCCATTTTATTAGGCACACCTTGCTTTGACCAGGTTAGACCCAGGTTAGACCACTGTCTTAATTCTTTGGGGCATAGATTCAACAAGAAGCTGGAGATATTTATCAGAGATTTTGGTCCATATTGACATGATAACATCACACAGTTGTTGCAGATTCATGGGCTGCACATCCATGATGCTAAACACATCCTTAATGTACTCTACTGGATTGAGTTCTGGTGACTGTGGAGGGCAGTGGAGAATAGTGAACTCACTTTCATGTTTAAGAAGCCAGTTTGAGATGATCTGAGCTTTGTGACATGGTGCATTATCCTGCTGGAAGTAGCCATCAGAACATGGGTACACAGACATGGTGAGTAACACCGCTCAGGTAGACTGTGGCGTTGAAACAATGCTCAGTTGGTACTAAGGGGCCCGAAGCCTGCCCAGAAAATATCTCTGACACCATACCAAACACCAACAACAGCCTGAATCTTTGAGTTGCGTTTTTTTATGCCAAATGCTGACCCTACCATCTGAATGTTTCATCAGGAATCATGGCTCATCAGACCTGGCAACATTTTTCAGTCTTTGATTGTCCAGTCTTGATGAGAATTTGCAAATTATGGCCTTGTTTCTCGCTCTTGACTTTGAGAAGACATTTCATCTCAAGCCACTAAACAGGAAAAAAGGCCTGTCCTGTTGGCAGGCTTTTGACTTATTCAAATCAATTGAGGCTTTTTTCTTTTTTTTTTACTTTTCATGAATTGCAATAAGTTTTTGATCTAGATTTGGTGTGTATTTAGCAAGTGGGATATAATTTACATAAAAATGATGAGTACACTTGCCAACATTAGGGTTCATTTCTGTTATGTTGCTTCCTGCAGCAGCCCTTTGACTCTGATCTGAAAAATTTTGATTTGTATGAAATCAGGTGCCCAAACCTGGCAAAATCCCCAAAGATGACTCAGAGGTAAACCATGTATTAATCTGATTCATCTACAAACTCCCATCCTTCTGTCAACTACTTTTCTTTGCTGACATAAATTAATCTGATGATGAGGCTGGCACAGTCAGTGGAAAAGTTGGTTTTAAGCTCTTGGAGCCCTGCAGAAAGTGTCTTATCACACAGTGTAAATGATCCCCTTTCCTACCTGACACATTATATCACTATTTTGTAAAAGACAGTGCATTCCTGTAATGAGTGGGCAGGAAACCACAACACTTTAGACCACCTAAAACCCAGTCTAAAGTCTGAAGTTTGTGGTGAGTGTGATTTAGAGTTGGAAAGATTGGCATGCTTCAGTGAGTCCAACACATACTTCCACTGACCTTGTTCATCACACAGGAGATGCACAACAGTGTCTAATCCACTGATTAACATCAATGCATCTGAGCATTTCTGATGATGTCAAAATGCCTAAGTGAAATAAAACTTTAACTTGAGTATAACAAATTTAAGACAGCGTACTCTTTATGTGAAGTGGCACAAATAAGTTGAAAAATTAAATGCAGGTATAAACACAAACCAGCCTGCAGGCACACCTGGTTCTGAAAAAATGGAGGTCATACTCGCTTTGGTTTGATACATGTTAACCTAAAACACACCTTTGTACATAAACTCAACCTCTTCGTGCTCTGCACCCTTCTTTACACCCTGACTGTGCAAGTTGTAAGGGGCAAAGTGAGGTTGTACACGTTCACTCTACATTGTCAAAGCAGGGTCAAAGGTCTTACAGGGGAAGATGTATCTCTGCCAATACAGTCATATTTAATATAAAGCTGAAACTGCAACATGTTACTGAGGGTGAAAAAACATCTTCCCCCATGATTATTCTAAAACAAGCTATGCTACTGATGTAAGAGCAACTTTCACTGATGTTGATCTTTTTTATATAAACAAAAACTTGGTGTCTTGATTTAGAATCACTGTCTACCTTGAAAAAATACAGATCATTCAGTTTATTACCACTGAATTAAAGTTTTTTTGTTGACTTTATTATGCTTCTTTACCAGGTTTTTATTAATGTCTGCATATGATTGTTTTTATCTGTTGTATTGACCTGTGTCTGCATTTTTCTATTTTGGCACAATTCAGTTGTAAAAAATATAGAAATGTGTCATCAGCTCTATCAGTATAAGTTATAATGACTAAAATCAATGTAAGTCACGTCCATGACACGTGTCCCACTTAACTGACAGTTGATGTGTGGATGCCACAGTCTGCTTGATAGTCTACACTGTTTTATTTACATGTCATCACCTCGACTGATTCTACCTCTGCATCAACAGAAGCTTCACTCCGTGTCCAGAGTTTCTCTTTTGAAGCTCACAGCTGCACGTCTTCAAAGCGTCGGACAGGAACCAGACTTTTAAGCAGAGTCCCTGCATGTTTCCTCTTCCTCTTAGTTCTCCTTCACCTGGGACAACAGAGAGTAGCTGACAGATCCTCTTCTGCTCCTCATTTTCACTACAAAACGCCCTTGGATCCTCCCACCACAGAGAAATATTGAGCCGAGCCATAGAATATTCCCACTCAGCTCGATTACCTTGGCAATGTCATTGATAGGCTGTCCAGAGGATTCAAACCCATCTGGTTATTTTTGCAGAATCTCCGAGCAGTTATTGGCACTACGACTGAATGATGTCCCACAAATATCTTTTTGTGATATTGTGTAAGTCCCCGTTTGGCATGTGTGTGGGAACCCAAACCAGATTTGATACTCTTAAATACCTTTAATAAACTGAGAAATATTTGAACTGTTTTTAGTGCTGCAGAACAAATGGCAATCACCTCAGGTTTGGTATTATCACCTTCTCTTTTTGTTAGAATACAAAAATGCCAGTTTGTTAAAGCAGGGTTGATGGTGTTACAAAAACATAACAAACCCAGATGCTATATATCCAAAAATAGGATACCAAGGCGTATTTCTCTCCCGAGAGAGGGACAGACATGCAGACATAAGAGTGTGTATGCATGCAACAGAACTTTGTAATACTTATGGCCCTTTTCCATTAGCCCTACTCTACTCGGCTCGGCTTTGCCCGAGTCTACCCGGCTCTACTCTACTCGCATTGTGCTACTTTTCCACCAGCCCAGCGACCCCTGCCCAGTGGGGGCAGGGTCACCATGAAACAGCTGGGCGACACTGCGTTCATGTCATTTTGAGCGCGACACAACAACCAAAACAATGGAGGACTTGGAGGCAATAGTATACTTGCTGCTCGGTCTGTGGCTTTTTGTTACAAAGAGGAAAGCAGAAGAAGGCTGCAGGCGTCAAGAAGAAATACCCTTGAGAAGTACAGGAGAGTTTTGGCAGCTATACAACAGTTTGAAGTCGAGGACGAGAGCAATCGGGCTGCAAAGAAAAGACGTATGAGGGTAAGCTAATGGAAGCTACTGCTAGCTTGTTAGCTAGCTCGTAATGATAAAGTCCTGTGTTTAACATTGTGATGGCAGTAAGTTATTGCCATAAAGTAACAAAGCGTATGTACTGCAGTCCTGTTTTGGGCATCGCGCTCATGACCCATCGGTGACGACATTCTCTGACCAATCAGTAGCCGGCAGTCGGTCGACGTCATGTTTTAGTGTCGACTCAGCTTGCTTAGAACCAGAGCAGAGTAGGTACTAAAACTGGTTTGTTTTAGGAGGTACTGTGCCGGTGGAAACGCAATGCAAATCGGGTAGAGCCGAGTAGAGTAGAGTAGAGTAGAGTAGGGCTAAGGCGGGCTGGTGGAAAAGGGCCATTAGATTACAAGCATTTGTTACTGATGCATTTTATTTTGGAGGGCCATCTATTTTCAAGTCCTCTCCCATGACAAACATAGACTTTTAAATATAACATTTTTGAAATTTCTACTGGTTTGGGATGGTGTGATAGCTTACACAAACTCTGGCATGGACCAAAGAACCAAACTCTGGTTTCTCTGAAAATGGGGGGAGGGCCTCATTGCTTTCCAAACAAGTGAGAGTTCAGTTCATGGTGGGAATAAAAACCATCCAAACCAAACTAGGACCAAACAAGGCAAGCCAACCACAAACAAGTGAAATGTGGCTTGAATTTGGCACTCACTTGATATTCATTGACAACATCAAGCAGAGTCTGGCTAACGTTAGAATTTCTCAGACCATCAGACTCTGGTTCTCTGAATGGGTTAATGTCTACAAGTCTGTGCTGAATGTGGTTACACATCACTCCGGTCGATATACAAGCGGCACCTGACGTAACCTAAATGCAGCTTTATCTTTGTTTTATTGTAAAAAATACTTCCAAACTGCTTTAGGCTGCTGCTGCTGTGTTTTTAGGTCATAGTGCAACAAATGGCTGAATGACACTGACAGAAAGATCGCAGCTATAGCCCCAACTAGTGGCCGTCTGATATACGATGTATCATTTGACCAGCTTTATTCAGCTTGAGCTTTACATGTGAGACAGAGCTTTAGGAAGGCTCTTACTGGAGAAAAGTTCTTGGATACATACATTTAGTAGCAGAACTTTAGCAGCCAGGGTGGGAAGTTTGGTTTTGTCAAGTAGAAGTGGGATGTCGAGGACTCATAGCAAGACCAACTGTCTCATTAGTGAGTGCAAGGGCAGAGTTTATGACAGACAGTAAGTGAGATGACAGGTGGAGTTAATTCAAGAAACTATAGTAAATTTACCACTTAAAGAGAGCTAGCAAATCCAGTAAAAATTAAGCAACAGCAGCTTTGTCACTACATAACATTTTAGTTTTCTCATTGTTTCATGCTCCACCAAATTAGTCTTCCCTGTTACCATTTTACTTTACTGTTTAAATATTTCACGTCTATAAAGTCGATTTTAGTGATAGGTATCACTATAACTCGCATGGGATAACAGTTCTCTGTTTTTCTTTACCTTGTGTTCCTTTTCCAACACGAACTACAGATAAATATAAAAGGGGCATCAGTTGGGGATCAAATTAAGAGAAAATCATTTATATTTTCTTGTTCTTCTTTCATTCTGTCCCATCTCTTTTCGTGTAAACAAGTGAGGTAGATGACGTAGAGCAACAGCCCAGTCTGGTGTAAGTGTAAGCCACCTCAGCATGGCTCTACATCCCCCGTCCTCCCTGATCAAACTGTTTTCTCTCTTCTTATTTCTCTTGTGTTCTCTTTGTTTTTCTTGTTCTTATGAATATTTTTGGCCCTACGAGCTGTTACATTTTACTTCTTTGGGGCTAGTGTTGGGGCACTGTGTCACAAGGTTATCAATCAACACAGATTACTCTGTTTTGAGGAGAGATACGCCAGGCATTAGTTTTGTAATCTGCACCAATGCTGTTTGGGCTGTCATGAGTATGTGGTAGAGACAGAAAGACAATGGCATTTTTTGTGTTGCCAAAAAGGCCAGTAGGAGCTGAGACAGGGGATGTGAAACTCACTGTCCAGCCTTCCTGAGGTGTTGTGGGACTAATTAGAGTAAACACTGGCAAGGGAGGGTCCCCACTTACTAACCATACTAATGTGCTGGTTGTTGCAGCCAATGGAAAAGGGCGTAAGAGTTTGGGTTCTTCATTGGCATAAGATCCTTTCATCAGAGCACAAGTATCTTGTGTTTTAATTATTCTGTGGTCTTAAGAGCATTTCCTACTATCTTAGATTGTCATTAAGTCTCCATCATTTGATGTGTCGTCTTTGACTCCCCCTTATCCTTGTCCTCACTTTGAATCAAGTTTAAAAACATTTCTCTTTAACTGCTCCCTTATTACCAGAGGAATAAACAACTTTGAAAGTGTCCCTGTGATAATTAAGTTAAAGATTCAATGCCAGAACAACATCTTTTCAGTATTAAGATGAAAAATGTCTTTCAGGACATTTTAATAAAGTTAGTCTTATGAAATCCCGCCAATTATCTCTCAGAACTTTTCTGATGATCACAGACTAATTATATAGCAAGTAATATCACTACAAAACCCCTCCTTGTGTTTGATCATGGATAAAATCTTCTCTGTCCTGATCTTACTTAAAGAAAACGTGAAAACTTATCATACATGTTACTTTTTTGGCTTAAACTGAAATATGTAGAAATCTGTTTGGAAAGCTTTGATGCAACTGCAATATGGTAAAAAACTCATGGTTCAGTCACCAATGCATCAGACAATATGCATTTGTTAACATACAGAGAGTCACAAAGTGGGCAGAGACATAGTGAGAAAACAAAGAATTGTGAAAATTCACAAGGTACCTCAACTTTACCAGATTTGTGCGGATATGACAATGCTAGGATATTAAATGTTGCTGGGATGAAACTGTTAGCAAGTGAGGTTTGTGTATGCGGTATGGCAGTCAACTTATACTACTTTGAGTATCTGTTTGAGCAATCCATAATCAAATTGTAAATATACATAACAAAATAAAATATTAAGCTTAACAGAGGGCACTCTCAGCATAACTTGACCATCCAGCCTTACATACACCGATGTTACCCTCTTGGCCTGACTGGACAAAGAGTGAGGTACATTTTAATAAAGTGAAATAGAGATAAAGCCACTCTGAACAGACCATAACAAACCCCAAACATTAAAAAAAAGACCTGGCTGTGTGTCGATTATGTGCAAAGCAGCTGGCTTACTCATCATCCATGACAAATTTGCGGGCTAACCTGTTGGCTTTTCACCTAAGTGAGGCGGTTCAGGAAACAGAGAAACTATAATAAAAGATAAGACTCTCTTTCTTACTACCAACATGGGACATTGCTGGCCACTCATGCTTATTTGACAGTAACCGCTCACGGCACTTCTGACTCATGGGGAATTTGATGACTATGTTTTGTGTACCAAAGAGCCAAACAGCTACTCGTGTAGCTGTAAGGATCAGTAGCATGCTGGATGACTCGGTATTTCCCAGGAGGTGGTCATGGCTGTTACCACAGGCAATGCTCTGAGCTATGTGAAAGCTGTACACAATTTGGGGCTTACTGATGTACCCTGCTTGGTTCATATGCTAAACCTGGCAGTGTGCATGGGATGTGAGGTTAAAGGACTTGACACAGTTGTCTCCGGACTGAAACTCGGGCTCGAAAACAGTTTGAGTTTGATTTTTGAGAAAAGTGACGCCCTTAGTGGATTCAGCTCCAAAGAATTAATTAGGAAATTAACAACATTTTAGTGTAGGAGGGATTTGTTATTACACAGTTTCCCCTACAATTCACTTTTCACCAATTTTTAATTTCTAATTACCTCAAGTTTGATTTAATTTTGATTTTAATTCAGTTTTGGTTGAGCCACCTGAAGAAGATACTGTTGCCTCCTTTCATATCTCCTAATCATAATTTATTGGTGTCTTCTTGAAGATATTTCTCTGAAACATGTATGCATCAAGGGCAATTTGATTGACTTGATTACTTTTTTTCCTATTGCTAATTCATGTGTACAAATGAAGCATGCTGTTTACAGTGCAAAACAAGTATGGATGGCATCAGGTCCATAAATGCATGCACTTCACAACTTTATCATCCTGACAGAAATGTAGGATTTCTTTTCATAGAAGACATTTGCTTTTTTTGATGGTCTGAAAGATTTATCATGCATATTTATACCAACCTGTGGCACAGACTGGGTTTGATGACTGTCTATGCCCAAAAAAGTATCTAAACATGATACTCAAGTGACAAAAAATAATAATATGCCTTAATGTTAGGCCACAAACTGTCACCAAAAATATCTGCAGAGATGTTCACACAGCTACTTTTGCAGGTTTTAGCTTGGCCACAGTCTTTTTTAATCACTGTCCTTTTCTGTCCTTTAGCCTCAGCTGTTGCATCAAACTGTTATAGAGAGGGCTAACGTACTTCTTTTAGCCCATGGTTGAATTAGTGCCTTTAACTTAGTGCTGCACACACTTCATGAAGAAGTACCATAGCCTGCTGACCAAGTTACTCAATGCTGAGGGAAGGCAAGCAGGCTCCCTGTGGTCCCTGTGGTCATGTGATGGACACCATTCTCCATTTGAAACCAGTTTTAAGATAGAAAAGTATTACTGAAAGCCTTTCCCTCAGAGTGAACTCCTGCTATCAAAGTAATCTCTTAAAAGACCCTTTTATCAGAATTTTTCCTTGTGATAAATGGTCCCCCTGCTCACTGAACATCCCAGCTGCTCGAAGCTTTACCCACCATGTAACTCAGCGGAAATGTCAACGTTAGGACTGCCAAGAAGAATCAGAATCAGAAGCATAATTCACAGGGATTCAAGGTAATAAATCAAAGGAAGAACCCAATTAGATGATGCTTTAGGTACATTGTAGAGCTGTCATCTGATACATGTCTCCACAAATTAAAGGCAAAGCAGCAGCCAAGAAAAACAGCACCCACCATGTAGCAGGTCAGTATTGCTGCCAAATGCATGTGTGGTCCCTGCCAGTATCCTCCTTTGGGACCAACAGTCCCTTCAGTTGGTCCAAAAGGGAGCTCAGAAATCCGCCCGGGGCTCTGCTTTTCCTTTGCTCTACCTCCAAAACTCCTTTTTACACGTCTCTAAAGAGCATCGGAGGTGCCAGTGAGTCAGAGCACACTTTTGATTGATGGAGTAATGTACAGACATCATCCCTGTGAACCAGACATGTTTCTAATTACGCTGTGGCACTTTCACTGCTCAGCTGTTTGTGGAGGAGGAACGTGCAGGTCAGAGCAGAACTTGGTGAGGTGAAGAGGCCCAGATCTGAGGACTCATTCCTGGGTTTTACAGGGAGATTTTGACTTCAGTTGCAGCCACTTCCTTGTATTTCATGTCAGCTTAGCAGCTTTTCCATTTTAACAACTGCACCTTGAGATGATACACTCATTTATTTTACCCAAAGACATCGTTAAAGTTACTGTCTGGCTCAAAACATTAAAAAATGTATATTTGACAATATCCTCTATGATTCAAGAAAATGTTACATGCCTTGTAAAACCGTTAAAAGTTTTCTGATGTCTCCGAGGCCTGTTGCACGTGCTCTAATTTGTGTCCAAAAAAACACCTTCTGGACTTTTAAAGGTTTGTACAAAGGGCTGATACCTGGGGATACCTGTGATACTGATGATGCATCTGTGCATCCCCATCTCCAACATCTATATAGGGCAATATAAACTAAATTCATATGAACACGATTGTCTTATATATCATTTAGAAATGTGCTGATATCAAAATCTTAGCATACATTTTCTAGTCCTATAACAAATGCAGACAAAGAGAAATGCTGCAGGATGAGAGTGAAACCTGTCTGTTCACCTTGACAGCAGCCACAGAAACGGGACATTAACTTTCTTTATGGAGCAATTGTCTCCACCTGCCTGAGAACCATGACATTTTTTTCCAAATGTGGGCAGTTTTTTTGAAAGAAAAAAAAACCTTCTAAATCATTTATGTACATCCAGAAGTTGTTGGACATTCTGTAAGGTCTAATAACGCTGCTTTGGCATTACATTGGTATTCAGCTTTGTCATTGAGTGTGTCTGCCTGCTGCACAGTGAATGTGTGATGTCCTTACGGGCGGAGCAGCCAGCCAGCCGTACTTGTCTTCTGTGCGGTTCATGTCCCGGTCAAAGGCATACAGCTGACAGTAGCGGAGGTGATCCATGTCCACCAGGTTAAACTGCCGCCGGGCGTAGTGGTAACTCTGATCGTTTCCTTCTCTGGGGAAATCCAGCCACTCAGGATGGCCAAACTCGTTCCCTGCAACACAGAGACGTTATTAGAGGATGTCCGTAATGAAGGTGCAGAAACACAGCCTCTGCGAATTAGCATCCTCCAGCCAGCCGTGCAGCGTGTGCTTTCTCACAGGTTTTGTGAATTTTTAACAAGACAAAAAGAGGAGGAAGATCAAAGGAAGCCGAGACGGCGACAGTCTGTGACCTTTTAATAACCCCAGCAGAGGTTAGCGCTTCCCATATTAAAAACTGAGCCTGCGAAGCTCTGCAAACTACAGCCAGGCAGCCCTGCTGTCACCACAGAACCTGCCCTCTAATGAATAAACACAAAAAAGGCAAAACAAGTGAAAAGCCTTCGTTTTACTCTGACTTTCTCAACCATGACATTTAAAAATAGTTCTCATTCTATTTATTACTTCACTGTTACAGAGCGAACTAGATATGAGGAGAAAGTTCAAGTTCATAGCCCTGAAATAAATAAAAGGTCTTTTTATTTCCCTCAAAGATATTTGTTTCTGATAACAGCATTGATTTAGAAAAACACGGCCTGATTAATTTACTATTGTACAATATTACAACTTGAGTTGGGCGGCACAGTCCAAAAATCATAATTCAAACATTTTAAGCTGAATGATGATACGAGAGGTGAATCCAAAGTCAAAACAACATGAGCAAAATGTCGCACAAGCACTTTTAGTAACCAGCTGCACAATGTCAACTTGTACTGAGCGACTGGTCTCCAATTTTAAAGTCAAATTGCAAGATGAAGTCCAAAGAGCCAGATTATTGTAACATAAAAAACAATAACTGAATTTACACACACACATTAGTCCAATAAATGGAAATTGTCATGTGCTGGTGTTAATCTGTTCTGTTAGATTTTCATGCACTTCAGTAATATATTCTTCTGGGAGGCATGAGGATGGAAATAGCAAAATAATGAAGACAGTGTCTATAAAAAAGGCAGCGGTGGGGCTTATGAAAAGCTGTAAACAGGTTATTTCGTTGTATATACTTCATGCCTTTGGGTTGTGTTTTTGTTCTTTTTTGTGCCTATTGTACACATTGTTAATATTGTTTATTTTTAACATCTACCTAATTCAATTCACTATCTTCAACGTATGTTTTAAACTTTATCATATTCCTTCTGACTCTTTATTTTTCACAATCAGATTCCTTGTATGTGTAAATGTTCTTGGCAATAACCACCAAAACTGATTCTGATTCTGATTGTGATTCTGATCCACACCTGGCAATCAATGGCACTGGCTTACTGCAACACTACAAGACAACATAATACAACAGGGTCCAAAAAGCCCATATTTTGGCTCTTAAAAGCAGCAGAGAGGTATAAGTTTCATGTTCAGAGAGACTTCCAAAGATTGACACAATCATGCTGTCCAGTTTTTTCATTGATAACACATTACTTGAGAGCATGTAAACATGTCATATCATTACCATGACCTGATCATTTCCCATTACTGTATCAATGGGATCACTTTTATGCGATCTATACAATATAAATCGTATTTTTACCTCTAATCTCTCAATATTTCCCAGGCCCACTCACACACTAAGAAAAGCTTTCCTTCTGCCAGAGCCCTCCAGAGGGTCTCCTCTTTTACCCAACACTACTATCTCAGATGAAGGAGGAGCTGCAGTATACAGTCCGCATGAAAAGATGCACGCTGCTGGAGCAGTGTAAGAAGCATTGTCCTGGCTGCTACTGTGCTGTCAAGACAGAAGATGAGATAATGAATCCGTCATCAGATGTCACGGCAGCATCATAAAACAACAGCTGGGATAATTGAATTCCCGACAGAGGGAGAGACAAGAGACAAGAGGAAGATGCATGACAACAGAAAACAGGCTACTTGTTTTTTGAAGCAAAAGCCCCCCACTTATTTATTAAAAAATAAATAAATAAATCAGAGTGATGGGACAAAGTAGAACAGACAGGAAGTGACAGCAGATTTTAATGAAATACATTATGTAGGTGTTAAAGAAGTAACAAACAATGAGGAATGGGCTGCCAGCAGAACGAGCTCACTGCAGCAAGTGTGTGCGTCGGAATTAGGGCAGCGAAGACACTCGGGGACGGGGAGGAAGAGAGAGGGAGAAGAGGAAAGAGAGAGAAGGAGCTTTTTCTTGTGACATCTGCATGAATAACAAGCCTCCCACACAGCTGAACCTGAAAATGTAAAGAAGAAAATTACACCTCAGACTGCAACACTGGCAGTCAAAGGCAGACTTTTTTCCCTCCAGCGCTTCACCGACGGGAATGTGTGCACCACATCTTCATCTAAAAGCTCTTTATTAATTTTCACACTCAAATAATCACATCAGGAACATATATAACCCATTTAGTCAAGGGGTTTTGAAAAGGTATGGAGCATTGTGCATTGTGTGGGTTTGGTTTTAATTATAACTCTTGCATAAAGGATTGTGTCAAATATACCTACGAAAAACTGTCAATGCAGAGAAAAAATACAATTACAAGTATTAACACACTCAAAACCCACGCATTACATTTTAGTCACAAGAGAAAAGAATGATGTGACCTGAATATTTATGGTATTAAGAGGTATCTTTGGTGATTTAAAAGAAAAAGCCAAGCAGGGTCATAACTTAAGAGGAAACTTAAGTTATGCTAAAACAACAGTGAAGGGTTAAAGTATGACTATCTGTGGATTAGATAAGTGGAAAAGTCAGAAAGAATAAACTCTAACAAACAAAAGCTGTATTCAGTTCAAGAAGTTGTATCAAAATAGTCATTTGGAGTGGTGAAAAGAAGAAGGGGGAGTCTGGTGGTGCAGCAGGTACTATAGTGCTGTTGTCTCACAGCAAAAAGGTTGCTGGATCCTAGGGTGTCCACCTGATGACCCCAGTGATGTTCTGACTCTTGTGGTTGAGTCTGTTAGTTTGGATCAGGGCCTGTGAGAGGCCATGAGGTATGGGAGGTAGTATCAGCACTGTCACTGATGAGCATGCTTGTATGACGCCTGGATCAGTTGAAGATGGCAATGATGTGTTAATGAAGGGTCATGCCGCTCTTCAGTAGTGTTTAGAGCTATAAGAGGAGCTATAAGAGGGGGCTACAAGCTACAGCTGTAGAGTAAATGAATGTGTTAGACATGCTGTGGTAAAAAGTAGCACAGTGCCAGCGTAACCTTCATCCAGCTCCTTGCTGTGGTTCATGTTGAATATATTAGCAGACTGTTGTTTAAAGGCAGGGTTGGTAATCATGGAAAACTAGCATGAATTTGGATGTAGCATCTCCTCAGGACTCCGTCTAGCTCCCCCCCCCCCCCCCTCCGGAGCTCCTCCAAAACGACGCCCCCGCTCACATGCACGAGCGCCGCTGATTCGCGGCCATATGTCTGATATAAAACCACCGACAACAAAACCGGTCCTCAGCACATCATTTTAGTTTTGCACTACGCCAAGTCATGTCTCACTCAGCGGTAAGAAAACACCAAAACATTATTATAGTAAAGTTAAAAAAAACCCCAAACAAACATGACAAGTTAGTTAGGACTCACAACCCGATGTTGACTCTCGTTTTTGCCCTTGCTTTGTCCAAATTCTTTTTTGTTTCGGCTTTCTCTGCCTCCATCTTTCTTCTCTTTCTCTGTTTAGCAGGAGGAGCTGTTACCAGTAATTGAGGTGTAGGTAGTTTCTCTGCCATTCTCCAGCGTACTTGGATCCCTCTCAGCTCGGCTGCGTGCACCAAATCAGGGTCAGAACGGCAGTACGGGATTTTATTGGTTTAATAAATTCGGTCTGAATCGCTGTGATTGGTTGGTGTTTTCCGTTTAACTCCTGCTGTAGACAGCGGCTATTTTTCATTCTCTTTTAAGAACACATCATGCATTGATTGCCATCGGGACATAACGATCATTTTAAACAGTATAACAAAAAGCGTATCTAAATCTGATTACCAACCCTAGCTTTAAGCTAACCTAATAGTTGTTGTTTTTTCCACTCACTTTTGTTCAATCAACATATTCAAAATAATCAAAGCAATGGCCTGTAAAGATATTCTGTCTTTTAAACAGAGAAAACATCATCTAAGCCACAGGCTAAACAGTTTGTCTGCAGTCACGTATCTCTGGAGGATACTTATCTAAACCCCTCACTTGTGTAATAAGAGGCCATAAGATACACTCAATTTACAGGCTCTCAGTGATGATGGTGCTTCAGCAAGGTTCACAAGGTCAGACAAATAAACAAGATTCCCCCCAAACAGTAAAATTTGATGTGTTATTGAGACGAGTTTACCATTAAAAGTTTGGCCTTATTGCACTTGAAGGGAAGGTCAAGAGGTCATCAGAACTGTTAAGTTTGTTTCTCTCTGGAGTTTGACAGGATACATTAAATTTAACAGTGATGAAGGCCTTTAATTTCCTGAGATATGATGGTCGCAAATCACAGACAACAGGAGGGAGTTATAACTTTAATATTTTTATGGAGGAGATGCTGTGAAAGCAAAATGAGAGTCTGTGAGGAGTGTTTGATGTCTGTGAGGTACCTTGGACAACCTTGGGGGAATTACGCTGTACATAATCCTATCTTTAGTTTTTTTTAATCTTTACAATAATGTATTCTCTTTTTATATATAGAAATAGAAATTACATTATTGCAAAGAGGACTAAAAACCTTCCTTTTTCAAAAAGCTTTTGGCTGATTTTATTTGATTTTATTTGCTGACTGTTTTTATTGATTTGTTCTTTGTACTGTGCACTTTGAGATTTGTTTTCAAATGTAAAGTGCGTTATAAATAAAATCTATTATTATTATTATTATATATTTTTTTAAAGATTATTTTTTGGACATTTTTGTGCCTGTATTGACAGGAGAGAGAGGAAGTGGATAGGCTTGTGAAAGGGAGAAAGAGAGACCCCCAGCACCCTGTATTTTCTTTTCTTAAATGAACAGCATAAAAAACAGTGGAAGAAATGGTTGATAACTGCCTTTTCAAAAAGACAGGCACTCATTTGCATGCAAGGTAGTGAAGTTATTTTTTGTTTTAAACACTCAACAGAGCTGCTCTATTGATACATTGTGAAAACACTCATGAGCCATGCCCTTGTTTTCAGAACACACAGGACAGATGTTAATATAACCTACGAACAGCTGATAAGACAATGCTCCGATGTCTTTCCTAATCTGAGATGTTGGTCAGACTTCAGCACAAAGTTTAACTTGTGGCCCTCCTCACTTTTTCTAGAGGGCACCTCTAAGCCAGTTTTCATCACCCGGGTGCTGAGAGAAATCCAGGAATGTGTGAAGGCGTTATAGCAGGAGTCTCTTAAAGGTTAAGGCTCCCATGAGTTGCTTTCCATATCTGCCTCAGCGAGGCAAATGAGCAATTTCAGCACCGCTGTTCCAGCCGCTGTAGGCTGTGTCACGGCCTTGGCCACAGGTCGGCTGCTCATATGTCTGCTAGGCATGACTGTCCTCCAGCAAAAAGACAATCAAGTTTTCATGAGCACTTTGCTGCTAAGGTAGAACACACTGTCTAAAGAGTAATCCTCCCCTGCTCGCTTTCCTCTCTCTCCTCACACATTCACTCTGCTACTGCACTGTGGTGGGATGTTTGGTTACTAATGTGAAATAAAGTGAAACCCTAACATTAAGAAATATTGTCTGAATAATTCTACCTACCCGTGGACATTTGGCCTTTGGAAAACATCAGGGTATGAGGAAACATTGGTTGCTTTTAAGTGAGCTGGGGTGAGCTCAGTCTGAGAGAAGTGTCTGTGTAAAGCATGAAACCACACATCGTGACCAGAGGGAGCTTAGTAATAACTTTGCCTTGTGCAACATCTATTTTAATGTAAGGTTGCATCAACCTGTACTTACATAAGGGCGTCCCCATCAGGCTACCAGTGCTCATTTTGATTGGCCAAGCACATACATGAACATTCAAGTGCAAAACAGGGGCAGAGAGAAGGAGGGCTACTCCTACAGCATCACTTAAAGCTCAGCTCGGGATTAAAATAGAACTTAAACAGATTGGGTATTTTGTTCTGTAAAGAAAAAGCCAATGGCCCCAACTTTTTGTTTCTGATAAACAGCAGTTGTAGACAAACTCATACACACTGTATTATTGCAGAAATACTATGTGATAAAATCAACACCATGTAAATGATTTGTGGTATAAAGAAAAGGAAAAACAATTAATCAATAATAATTATATTATCTATAGGAAAGACAATCTCAACAATTCCACAGACTTTCTTAAATTTGCAAATATATCCTCACAATTTAAACAGTGTGTAAAAACATGCTAGGAGACTTTTGGTGATGAAAACAAATATATTAGCCATACTCGAGTGTTTTGGAATTTGTAATGCCTTCATAACAAGCTGGTTTCAATATTATTTTTAGTTTCATGACTTACAAAATGCTCTTTAAATAGAAAGCATAAAAAACACCCTATTTAGGCTTGGCCACAAGTAGCTGCTTTTTCAATAATAGTTGTTTTTTGTGGACCTTGGGCTTTAAAACCCAAGCAAGCTACATTTAACGTCACTGAGAGTATATTTTTAGAGAACTCCTTTAAAAAAAGGAGATTTTCAGATCGTATGTCTAAAGTGTTCACAGCAGACTTAAGGCTTGGATTGTCCAGTTGTGCACAAGTTTCTCCTTTGCATAATGTCTCGGTGTGATGCTGTTACTTCTGTTCACATCACTGTTTTACTGTGGCAGATGTTTGTTTCAAAATCGCTTATTGCACTATTTACATACTCATGTATAGATACAGCTGCTCCATTATGTTGCGGCTTCACAGAACAGTCAGTAGATAAAAACCATGCCAATATTTTTGACAAGACCTGGTCGAACTGTTTTAAGAGTGATACATTGATGTGTTTATACTGACGACCTGTTGCTAAAAACAAAATCCAGCAGAGATGTCAAAACTTTTTTACACAGAGACCCAAAGGCTTATATCTACAGTCATACATATATTTATTGTAAATTGGACCTTTAGTTGGAGCAGAAAATTAGAGAAATTTGTGCTGCAGTTTAATGCTGCACTACATTTGTCATCATCTGTTGAGCTCAAGCTTCATGCTCTATTGAGGGCAACATTTATTTCACACTTAGAATTTGCTGGGGGCCTACCAAAAGTAGCCCATAGGCCACAATTGTTCCCCCTGGCCCGAGTCTGTACAGTCTTCTCTATAATGTGGGAATAGGTGTTTTGCCCAAGGACAACTCGACAGGTGACAGACAGACAGCAGGAGCTAGGATCACCCTTGACCTTCTAACTGATGGAGGAGAGACTCTCCACACTAAACCACTGATATGTCTAAAATGAAAACAAAACAAAGAACACCAGTTAAGCTGGTTATCACGTCTAAACGTTGCACCATAACAGCAGTTGTACTTTGGGTTGGTGAGATTTGGAAAAAATTAAACTGTTGCTGCAGAGTAATGTCAAGAAGGGTTGCAGGTCACAACATTTTTGCATACTTCTTACGTCATATAGAAAAAGCATTTTTGCATCATGATTTGGAAAATGGTGCTTTTGAAAAACTTTCTGTGAGCAAACAGGATTATTTTTCGATAAATAAAGGAGTAAAATCTCTCTTTTAAAATTGTATTTCTTTGTGTTTTATTCACTGTTTGGTGTTTTACATGTCTCTTCTGCATGATGGAGTACTTCTATGCACAAGACATCAAAGTCTGCAGTGTTAGGTTTCTCTCTCCTCCTGGGAACAGTGCCATAAGCTGCCTGAAAATGCTTTTCCCCCTCGGATAGACCAAAAACTACAACAACTGTCTTGACATTCATGCTCACTGGTGGGGTGGCAGCAAAGTGCAGAGCATAGACTGGAGAAAGATGTCACTGAGCTGCGCTGAATGATTTAGATGACCTTGTGGACAATAAGTACTTTTCTGTTTGTGGTTCTTACTGTAAACAACCTTCTGACTGAGCATCAGGGCTGGCAGATGAATATTTTAATCAGTCTGTTCAACACTGCATTTACCAACAGCCACTTAAAATCAGAATAAACATAATTTTATTTTAACATAAAACAATACAAATGATATTCTCTTACCCTTTAATTCCTAAAAAATGATCAATATATCTGTAAAAACTGATATATATCCCAGCACAAGGACACAACACAAATACTAAACATACTAAATACAGTGTCAAGGACATGTGACAGTTTGACAACCATCCATCAAGAAAAGAAACACAGCCCCTTTTTTCTACTAAACAAAGGCAGTCACAGCAGACCGAGCTTTCTCTAGACACAGGTAGCATTCACTAGATATCAAAACCTGTCAAGAGGGAGAAATGGAATAAAACATGCTGCTAGAGGCTCCTCCCTTTAAGTAGCACCTCAGGAATAAGCACCATGATTACCTCGGGGAGCTCATTGTGGAGGAGAAAAAATCCCCACGCTCATCGTCAGACATCAATATGAGATGTTCAATGCATTATTTACTATTTTGGTGTACTACTGTCAGACTGGCTGTCAGGAGCTGTACACTACTTTTGAGCTCCTACATTTCCCAGAATGACTCTCGACATGCCCCCGGGAGAAGAGCTCTCTGTGTTGCACGGTGTTGCGTACAGTACGTGTAGGTGGAGGGACACGGAGGAACCAGAGCAGTGTTACACTTTTTTTTCTGAAGAAGGAAAAGTGAAAATTGGATCAATGCAGCAGTGTGTAATACAGTTTTTACTGAAAGCCTCGTACTTCACATGCTACTAAAAATGCATTACACATGTATTGAGCTATACATGCTGTAGGTTAGCACTGGCATGGCACTGGGTTAAGGAAATCGTTGAGATGCTTTGACCCATTTCTAGTGTTTTTTTGTTTATTTTCTGGGGTTTTTTACGGGACCAAAAAAGACCTGTAACTTGGTTTCATCTCATGGAAGCTGTGTGCACAAACACTATGAAGCCTCGTTTTCACCAGTTGTGTTTGATGATAAAAAAGCCCCATGAAAATTTTGAAAAGTAGGTGAATATAAAAAAATGAAAAAAAAAGGAAGTGCTTGTCTTGAATTTAATATTGTACACTACAAAAAATTCAAATGACTACGTATACATCAGAGCCCATATTAATCATATTCAAAAGTCTTTACACTGGTTGCCAGTTAGTCATCACATTGATATTTTAAAATCCTTTTTTTTTTAGTTTATTAAGCTTTATGTGGCTTTTTCACAGAGCAGGAGCAGATTGATGGATTAGGGAAACAAACTTAATAACAGCAACAAGAGTGGAACACAGCAATGTGACTGTGACTACAGACTTGTAGACTGTAGTCACAGTCACACTGCAGTTACTCCTCATAAATCCAGTATTGGAATAAAAGATGGATGTCCTGCAGGCAGGTGTTACTAGAGAGCGACACACAGCAGACAAACATTGCTGAACGTGTTTAGGATGTGAGGCTGGATCCGAGCCATCCTTGAATGACTCATCCTCCCCACCAAGGTTAAAAATATACCATTTGGAATAATTTCCAGGGAACATATATCTGGGCATGTCTGTGCAGCCATGGTAAACATTAGAGCTCAGCAAATTAAAGTTAGGCTACATTCACTTCTTGAGAGGGTTGTGGTCAGACAAGACTCATGATATATACACTAGTACAGCTTTTTGTGAGACAAAACTAAGAGTTTTAGAGAATTTTTTAAGCCAAAAAAACAACAAAAACAGGTCCAGAAGACATCTGAAACAACTGTTAACTTTTTTGAAAGAGAAAAACATGCCATGCACTGTGGAAAGGACAAAAAGCAGCATAACATATTATGTAAAACAAAAATAACACTATTCCTGTTTTGCCACTTCTTTATTTCAGACTTTCCTGTGCTTAGTTTTCAAATGTGAGAATACTGTCATTGGTGTCAATGACCAAAAAAAAGCACAAAAACAAGTTAAAAAGATAAGTGTCTGTAGTTCCTGCTCATTAGCCTTGGTGGTCATGAATATGGGCCATTGTCATAAATAAAATCTAAATTATCATCCACCTCGAAAAGGAAGATTGTCATAACACTTTCCCACAGGTCATACTTCAGTGCAGAGGAGCTCATTTATGTCTGCTGCTTTCACTTTTCCTTCATTATTTATGACAAATAAAACAACATCACAGTCTGAGCTGCACCCATGACCAACTGTTTCTTCGCGTGAGCTTTTGGGACCCCTGAGGGGGAAATAAGTAAAGACTTCAGGCGTCAGTAAGCACACCATCATGTGCTGTCTGTGATGGAAATAAATTTACTTTTGATTTCCCCCCATGGGCCCATGACACCCTGATGATGCAGAATGGGTTACAAAAAGTGTCCAATGAATCAGCTTTCAGTCAGGTCTTGAGACTTAATGTTTACAACTCTGTGTTTGTTTGTAATAAGTCAGGGCGTGACGTCTAAATGGACTAGAACCAAAAGGAAACAATGGATCATTTTCCTTTGGTTTAGACTGAGGGGAGTGAACTACAGGCATGAACACCGTCAGGGCAAAAATAATAAGCAAATAAAGGAAGCGCACACAAATATTTCAGCCTGATGTGCCTCTGTCTTTTGACCCACAGCTGACCCATATGTAGAAAACACAACACAGTGTAGCAGGTATGCAGAGTGTCTGCAGTTTCTTATCAGGCCTCTCCGTTAATGAGCAGGAGAGAATTTCTGCTCTGTGTGCATGTGTGTGGCACAGAGTGCTGAACAAGGAACACAACCTCATTACACCAGCCTACAAGTACAGATACTTCTGGGCAAATATTACTCAAATACATATATTTGGAGTACATGCTTTAACAGTACTTTAATCTAAGTACTCCTATGCTGCTACATTGTCAGCTTAAGAGCGTAGCTTTACTCTGTGGCCAAAAAAGTCCCAGATTAGGACAACGTCACAGTCCGGTGGTCGGTGGACATACAGCTGTTGTCAGTAGACTTTAATGCATTTGAACTGATAAGTACATCAAAGATGCATTATGGAGCCACTAAATGAACCAAAAGAATCATAAACTAGAAAAGCACTCAGAAAGCGCAGACCTCCGCCAAGCAGCTCTGTTCCAGCAGTGGCTTTTCCACAACCCCTGTAAAAGATTCTGGATCCAGACCAAACTCAGCACATACATGGAGGTTCTTATCCTGTATGAACACAAGTTAACATTTTGATTTTATATGAATTATTGAATGTTGTCAATGGGATTTCCTATAATAAAGTTCAATGTTTTTTTTAGTGACGTCAATATGGACTGACTCCAAATTAAATTTACTCTGGTAATAGAGACATGGGCCCCATATTATCATGTAAAATTGGAAGCAAATCCATTCAGAAATGGCAGAGATGTGATTTTTAAAAATTCTGCCCAATGTTAACCAATGGGATTTTTTGAAATTTGTGGATTTTTTTTAATCCAAACCAATTTCTGTATCACCACCAAAATTTAATGGCCTCTTCCTTGGACCAAACCACACCTCTGGTAAAATTTTCATGTAAACCCATTCAGTAGTTTTTCCGTAATCTTGCTAACAAACAAACAAACATACGCCGGCAAAAACATAACCTCCTTCGCAGAGGTAATAAGAACTCTCACAATGGGAACGCAAGCATAGACTGGGCTGAAATGGCTGCTTTTTTGTGCACAGGTAGTTATCTAAAAGTATACAAAAGCCTCCTACTTGTCCTCACTGATATCACTTTGATTGTAGGGCATTGTTTGGGATGTTTGAGGTGGGGTTGTACGAGGAACATGTCAGTAGAGTCCACAGCAGGTCGGCGCACTGCCAGCACACATGCTACTCATGCAGACAGGCTGTGTGTCACTCTGCCAGCAGAGCGTTGATCATCTGTCAGAGTCTGCAGGCTTTAGAAAGAGGAAACAAACACCAACCAATGAGGTAAACTGGTAATATTTGAAGTGATTTTAGCTGAACTTTATTTTGGACTCATGCACTGGAGTACTCAGCAAAAACTAATGGACATTCAGCAGGTTGGAATGAAACCTCAATGGGAACTGGAGGACATGAGAAACAAAAAAAAGTTGGCGTATTCCTTTCAGACTGAATTATCCAAAGATCTAGGGCCCGGCGAATCTACCAGAGAATGTACCATCGTTTCACTTGAAGTAATCTTATGGTGAGCCTACAGTCACTGAAATGGGCCTTACTATTTGTAATCAAACCTACTGTGGACTCAGTCAAAGTGACTTTTACTTTTACCTACTTGCAGATCTAGTGAGTCAAAGGGACAATATTTGCTTTTCATGTGTAGTGGAGTTAAATTAATGTTTTCCTCCTAACAAAATAACTAAGTTAAGTGTAGACACAAGTTACTTGATGGCTGTGCTTGAGTAATTTTACCCTGTTTCTGTCATCCACTGCAGGCTTATGAAGACAAGAAAAGCATGTTAAAACACTAAGGTAAATTATAGCATGCACAAAAATACAAGCGTGTGTAATCTCAGCCTGAAACAGTTCATATCCATCCCACAGCTCTGATAAAAGCTCCCAAAGAGCTGCACTTCATTATCAGGAAAAGTGCACCTTCCTCTGTATTTACTTTCACTTTTCGAACATTATTATTTCATAAAGTCGAGTGGAGATGATTGATTTCCTGTGCAGCTTGATTCAGTATGCCGCCGAAGCCTTTGACTCGTCTTTTCATTTCATCTTTAAAGAAACACAACGGACACACCTCCATTAGGTAATCACTTCCCTTTTTCCTCGGCGATAACGCAGAGACGTTCCTCCCATATGCCTGCATTAATCAGCATGTTAATAACCTCCCTCTGCCTCCACACAGCTGAAGCAAACCTGATAGCACATTCTCTACAAGGATGAATTATGATGGATTCTCAGCACAATACGCACATAAATAAAATCATCATTTGTGTCTAACAATATATTAGGGTGCTGTTATCCCTGATAAGCAGGTTTGTAACATATGGAGGATAAGGATTGTGTTTTAAAATAAGCATTTCAGAGTAATTCCTGCTTTTCTTTAGTTTGACAGCACAAAGACTGCCGGGGCAATCAAAACTTAAAGTCAGAACGGATTTTTTTAACACGTCAGCTGTTTATCTGGGGGGACTCTGTGGAGGGAGTGTATGAAATGAAAACAAACTTAAGTCTGCACAGTTAGGGGAAGAATCTGAACAGCTAGGACGGATAGTTAGAGTTCGCGCAGTCCAGAGGAAGTGGGATGTAGAGGGTTCAGACAAGACCAGCTGCCTCATTATGAAGAGAACAGGATGCAGGGACAGAGTCTGCTAATAATGATCAGGGAGATGTCTGATAAAGCAGTAACATCCAGTCAGTCCAGGAGACTAGAATAATAACAATTAGAGAGGCAGCACACTGGTGCAGCGGGTAGTTCGAAGCCTGAGTCAGCCGGGGCCTTTCTGTCCCAGTTCATGTAATGGTTCTCTCCGGCTACCTCCCACAAACCAAAAAACATACTTGTTAGGTTAACTGCTGTCTCTCAATTACCCATAGGTGTGTGTAAATGATTGTCCGTCTCTCCATGTGGCCCAGCGATTGGCTGGAGACTGGTCCAAGGTGTAGCCTGCCTGCTGCCCAATGTCAGCTGGTACAGGCTCTAGAAATCTCTCTGCTGCGATGCTTGTTTTTGCCACCACAGCTGGAGGGATGAGCAGGCTCTCGTTATAAAGTAAATAGCCTTGCTTCTTTCTTTTAAAATATGGTTATCATCCGAGCGGTTTATTTCAATAGCTCTAGTTGAAATGTAGTAATATTGGTGTACTGTACTCAGCAAAGTGAGACTGTGTGTTGATCAGGACGCTGCTGGCAGTGCACCATAGACCGGTAGTTTAAGGTGCCATGGAAATTTGTGCAATCATAACTTACAATTCAATGACAACTTATGCATACGTTCTGGAAGTAATCCATACTCTAACTCCATTGTAACAAATATTGTATACTATAACTTTTGTGTTCCCCTTTTTATCAGTTCACCTAGTTTTACATTTGTGACCTGTCAGGCTTGAATACTTGTCCCTGAATTGATCAAATTTAGCAACGTTTTAAATTAATTCTCCATGAAATCAAACTTTATAATGTAACATTATAACACTGATGGTTAAGTTTCTGTAGACACAAAAAAAGCACTGATAAGCCTCTGTGGCACAAGTTATAGAGGCCATTTAGCATGGGTACGAATACGGCGTGCCTTGAGCAAAAATTGTCTGAAAACCACTGCCGTAGACTGTGTTGTGTACTGAGGTATTAATCTTAATCCATGAAGCTTGGTAGTGGAAAATTAAGTTATTGTCATGAAATTAGATATAGCATACAATGTAGCTTGTTTTCACCTAAAACTGTTTAAATTACATGGATAAGGCCTCATGTGCAGCTGTATGTAGCTGTAGCTTCAGTGCAAAGCCAGTCTGAACAGATGCAGAGCTGATCTCTGTCACTGTGGCTAATATCCAGGCTGTTGTTATGAACCTCATGCGACTCCACTTCAAAAACCCCAAACTATTGTCAATGATTGTCAGGGAATGTGTCCTGTAACTTTTAAGATCATTTTGCAGGACGGACATCAGAACTGGGAGGCCGCATTTGACCCATTGCCGTTAGCTGTCAATCATTGCTTTAATTAATTTGCATGATAAAGAAATTAAAAAGTAGTTTCTCTTAAAGGCATCAAAGCTAAGAACCAATGATTGATTTAAAAAGGAATTAAATCAGTTCTATAGACTTGGCACCTAAGTGTATGCGGGTTCCAAAAAGGATATGATTAATGGGGGGCGGCCATGTTTACACAAGGTTATGTCAGACAGCCTCTCAGCTGGCACATCCCATTACTGGAGCACACAGACCTGCATCAGATAAGGGCCTGACAGTGACACAGTCCCCTCAGTAATTAGCAGCACAAGACGGAGCCAAGGATCAATGTGCTTTCCATCGGACGGATTCTGGCAGAGAAGATCAATGAGGGAATCAGAGGGGGATGGAGGGCGAGAGTCACACAAGGTTTCAGAGGCAGTGTAAAAAAAAAAAAGTGCAGACCTGATGCAATGATTATTTGCTCTTGCTCGATTGATTTCTTGTTACTGCGTTAAAGCACACTCACACTCACATTTTGCACATTAAATAAGCATTACTGGTCCTGCAGCAGAGAGCACTCTTAGCTCTCTCTCTCAGGCAGATTATCTGCTTGAAATGTAAGAGGAGAAAGCTCTGGTGTTCAATTCCTCGTCCTCATCCAAGGCTGCGGTATAATGGCTGCCTGTTGCTCTGTAGCACTCCATGAATACGTAGTGCTGGGAGAAGTTTTAGCTCAATAATTTAGACAGTAAATCTGCAAGGTTATCTTCAGCCTGTGTGAGCCCTGAAAGTCAGGAAGTGCAGGCTCTGCTGATGTAATGATAAAACCAGCGAGGCGTTTCATTACTGCCACACCACTCGCAGCTTTAATGCCACTGACACCCCGACATCCTTTACAGTATCCTCCTCCCTGCATCCTTCTGGCAGATGCTCCCTCCGTCCTCTCGCTGCGTGTTGTTTGCTTCTGGTCATGAGTAAATAAATGGGTTTTTCTAGGCTCGGCACTTCAAATTGATTTGCTTGCTCAAACACTTTGCTCTTGCTCAGCACAGACTAAATGACTCTGCCGTCATTGATCCATTGACACGGCATGTCATCTCAGATCTACTTGATTTTCCCTTTTTTTCACACTTTTTCAGAGAATTTCCCTAATGCTCATCTGACAGACAGAAGACAAGAAAAGCCACTGGAGCTAAAACCCAGTGTGGTTCGTCTGTATATTTATAAGCTTTTATTACAGCTCCTTGATTTTGTTTTTCAGGAAAACTTTTAAACTCTCATCCATTAAAGGTGTTATCCAATCATTATATAGTGCTATTCTTTTAGTCAGCCAGACAGCACTTCACTAAGTAAGAATGCTATTCTTCCCTCTGCCTCCGTAATGAACTTCTCCTCCTCTCTCCTCTGCTTTAAAAACACTCAACAATACTTGAGAGAAGTGGGTAAACTGAAGGCTGAACCGTGGGCTCACCTTATTTGACTGAGTAATTCTTCAGACTTCAGTTTAAGTAAATGCACCACATTCGTCCAAAATGCTTAACAAATCAAACTAGAATAAGGAAAAGGGATTTTGTTTTTTGAGAGTCATCACCTGTAACGGATGACTGAGCTGTTGAATAGAAAGTTGTTACACGGTAAAAGTAGAAGACACTCATGTGAGGTGTTGGCAGCACAAAGACTCTGCACACTGAGTTTGTTTTTTGGATGCCTTTTTTTGGATCCATCATCTGTTAAAAAAAAAAATAATAATAATGGACAAAAAATTGGCACACGGAGTCCAATGAATTTCTTTTTTTCTGTCCACATTGACAAAACAAGTCAAACCAGAGTGCAGTTGTCAAGCAGCAAAGATGATTTTGTGGTGGTTATCACTCCTTAAAAAACACATAAATAAAAAATATATATATATAAAACAGATTCAGTGTATAAAGCCTGTAATTTGGTCGGGCATTTGATTGCATATTTCTGGTAACCAGAACAATTTTCATACTTTGGGCTGAAACAGGACTTTATCTGCAAACAATCTAAATCCCTACTCCAAGTCCCCTGGGGCAGTATGGACCAAAAACATACACACACACACACACACACACACACACATATCTATATATATATATATATATATATGTAGATAGATAGATAGATAGATAGATAGATAGATAGATAGATAGATAAAATGCATTATCAATTTATTAGACCTCACCCCAATGTAATGTTAATGCCGTAGCTGCCCTACATTAACAGCAATGGAAATGACCAACATCATATTTATGTTTCTTTAATGTTTAATACAGAAGTACTGTATGTAGAAGCGTTTTAACTGAAATTATATTGTACTTTAATGCTAGAATTTAATTATCAATTTTATCTGTGAATTTTCAAATTTACTGTTTTACAAAAAAAAAGAAAAAAATAGAAAACCTCATTATTATTTGTTGAATAAAGATGTCAAATTATATTTATTTACTTGCATCCTGAACAGAAAAATTAGCTGTAGCTGTTGAATATTATGTTTGCTTAATTTCTGACTTCTCAAAGACGCCCATTGAGTGCCCCAAATGTGGGTATAAAAAGATGAATTCAGTTTGATTACTGGTCAAAATGAAAAAAAAATAAAATTGAATGTTATGCGTTTCATAACAATGAAATCTCTGTTCGTTGAATAATTGGTTGAATCAAAAGAAACAGTAAAAATGAGAAACATCCAAAAATGAGAAACTGCTGTTTGCATTACAAAGTTATTTGTAAACCATGAAAGTGTAAAAGAATTTGCAACTTTTGATGATCAAAAACAGCAAATTACCCAAGACTGTGTGATTATAACTTTTGCCTTTACCATGAATCAAAAACCTTGATATGATTACCCTTTGACTGATAAAGATTTCTTATTTAAACAAAATAAATAAAATGAAATAAACTGTCTTTAATTCAATAAGAATCTTGCTGCACTGTCATGGCTCTCCCTGTTAAAAATCATTTTCATCATCATTGGAAGCTTCGTGGATATTAAAGATACAGTGTTCTTACATTGTCTTTGTAAATATATGCTTATATCTTAAAGCAGAGTTTATTTTCCAGAACTACAAGGTTCCCACAAACAGAGCTAATGCTCCTGAGAAAGTGATTTATCAACCTGCTCATAACTAATAATTATAAAGATGTTTATGCTGCACAGACTCAATCAAACACTTATTAAAATACACAACTCATCTACCAGCTGTCTCTTTCTAGGATTGTTTCAAAATCTGAGTGATCATGAAATAATAATACGTTGAAGTCAGGGTTAAAAGCATGCAAATCCTTTTTAAAGATGGCTGTAGTATTTCATGTTCCTCTTCCTTCTGACTCAATCACCTTTTAATATCTCTGATGCTGCATCGATTGGTTGAGAGTAAAACCTGAGTTAAACCTGAACAGACAGATGGATACAGCGAGTAGAGCAGTGCGTGCCTTTTGGCCCTCCTTTAGCCAGAGAATCAGATCAGATTATTATCCACTGTCCTTCAGTTGCCCACACGGGGTCAGCTCTCTGACACCGTGTTCATTACGAGCTGCTGTGTTCCCAGCGTCCATCGAGCACAGCTGCTTTGTGCTTCTTCTCGCCCTGCACATCAATCCACTTAACACAAACTCACAGGGTGTTTCATCTCTTTTCCTCACGTACCATGAAGTGAATATTGAGTGACAGTGAATCCAGAGAGCGTTTGAAAACACACTCTGGATGTGTGGACTCAGAGCCTGACTGGATCACCTGGTCACCAGGTGGAGCTAAAATGCTTTGGATCACAGGCGTCTACATTACCCCAGAGCACAGCACATGCAAAGAAATACATTCCTTTCAACCAAGGTCAAGCTCCACCATCATTAATTATCACTTTATTATCTACAGCAGCAGGTCTCAGTAAAGCCATGCTGCAGCTCGGATGAAGTGTTGAAGACGAGGAGCGTCTCCAAGCGACTGAGAAGTGGATCCATAAAAAAAAAAGGAGGCGCCATCTGATCTGAGACAGCTTTTGTCCTGTATTTCATGTTTGTGTGAAAAATGACTATAAACTTTGAACATACTTCAAATTGTTGCTTTAATGATCAGCATCAGCCTTGATTCATAGATGGCAAACTGCCCCTGAGATTTATCCATAAAAGAAACAAAGCAAATGTATTAACACAGAGCTTCAACAAAAACAAGTACAAAGGGTCACTTAAAGCTTTTCCCAAGAAGTTATGAATGAGAACATCTTTATTTTACATCTCTCCTGTGAGTCTCAGCCCTGAGGGAAGGTAAAAAAAACACTTGAACACAATAATACCATTACTGCACTAATAGAAGTATAACAACTAAACAAAGTGAGGTGAGCTTGTCTATTAAAAGCTGATTGTAAAGTCTATTTCTGACTGTGGCTGAATGACTTAAATGAACTTGATGCATCTTATTGGTCAACACTCAGAGGCTATAGTGGCTGCCTCAGAAATGGAGTGCAAAATCAATAAAATACATGAGAGAGAGAAAATGACTCCCTCTACCTCTTGTTATAAAATTAAGCACACTGAGCGACACTGCCTCACAATCATGCCCTTCATTGTCTCATAACTGTTCAATGTCACACTGATGGACAGTATGGAGGTAAAACCAGATGATGTGGTTGACAAGGATGCACAATGTTATTCCTACAGTATAGTTTGGCAGATAAAGCTTTAAAAATTAATTATCTGTATCAGCAGGTCCAAAAACTTCCACCATCATGTATGCCTGCTGTGCCAAAGGTGCATATCGGCAGAATGAACAAATTACAGCGATGTTGGAAAAAATTACACAGCATTATTTTTACTGCTGTGAGAAATGTTGCAATTTTTTCAGAGAATAAATGATGACATCTTTATTTTATATCTCTTTTGTGAGTCCCAGCCCTGAGGGAAGGTAAAAAAAAACCCACTTAGACACAATGATACCATTACTGCACTAATAAAAGATATGCTGATATTTCCTAACTCACTAACACCGATATCCATACTGATATTATTTGTCAGGAGCATGACAAATAATATCTAAAGTTGACCTGTTTCTTTCATGGTATCAGTCTATCCTTTTAAGAAACAGATGTGGAGCAAGAAAATCAACATTTTGTTTTTTACTAAATGACAGATTTTTCAGTTCTTCACGATTCACAATTCTTCCTTCCTGTTCAAAATGTTTGTCCCACAACAATAACATTTTTAGTTTTAAATCAGTTTTTAAAGATTTCTAAAATATTTATGGCTTCTAGTTTTTATGACAGGTGGTCTAATAGATTTGTTGAACACTGTAAATGTCCAATTTTATGGCAAATATATCAGCTGTAAATATCAGCAAAGATTTAATATCTGTCGATACCGGTGATCAAATTTTCAGGCAATTATTTGCCGATTCTGATATTGGTCAAATAATGTTGTGCATCCCTACATTTTACATTCAGGTAAAAACACAAACTCTGCATGCATCATGGTCTGTCTTTGCAGTGGGCCTCCTGATAGTGATAAAAAGTCAAAGAAATAAGAAAAGATGACGGTTCAGTTTTTCACTGAATAACACAAATGGCAACATGACATGCTTTAAGTCAAATGACTAAAATTGAAAGTTTTCTGATATGATCACTGCAGGTGCACACAATGCCATCACGGTGTCAAAATGACACACTGTTCAGTCCTCATAAAAGGGTACCCAGTCTGAAAAGGTGCCGAAGTGAACCAAAGCTAGTCACTTTGTTTGAGACTGGTAAAGAACAGTTTTGTGTTATTTCACTTTGAGAGGGCTCTCTCATAAAACCACCCTGTAACCGGTTGTTTAATAGGAAAATGAATCTTAACTTGAAAGTTTGAACTCCATAAAAAGAGGGGCACATTTCTATTATTGCTCTGCAGAGCTTACTCTCCATCAGAAGGTTGTTACACTGAGATTTCCAGCTCTCAAAAAGGCAGATGAAATTTATTTGAAATTTCTTTTAATTTTTTATCAAATTCATAAAATGTCTGAGTTTCAGGCATTGGTAGCCTTGTGTAGCCTTGCAGAGCAGACGGACCTGCCTGATTCTGAAATCCTGCATATCCGTCTTGTCAACTTCATTGTCCAATGACTTCATTCGGCTAAATGCTTAACGGCCCAATCAGGGAAGTGAGGCGGGAGCTGCGGACGTGACGACGACAGGAAGTGACTGCATGTTTGAAATCAATGGCGGCTTCTGAAGCAGTCTCAATATCTGCGTTTTTTTTTTTTTTTTTTTAAATCAGAAATGGACCCAATTTATTCTCAGAAAGAGGAGCAAAGAACGTCACTTGAAGCTTCTCTTATGTGAAGTCATGTTTTTGCTCTTCTCCTGACCGGGGATCACTGCTGGGAAACTGGGAGAGAACGCGGAAATCCTCCACGGACATGCCGGGTTAGTCTATGGTCGTCATGGTTACTCAGTGATACTTGGCGAAATATGCTCTCCGCAGAAGTTTACCGTGAATACTTGGTAGGAATTGTCTTTGACAAGGTTCATGTCACATATAAGTGTTAAGTGATACATCTGTGTGGTATAATTTAATGTAAGACGATAGTCTAAGGTAGTTTAAGCCATTGAATCACAGAATTGGACATTAAACACGGAATTCAATATAAACACGGAATATCATGGAAATGGATGAGATTTTACGTAAAAGCTTTTTTTCTGACTAAAAAGGAAAGTATCTCTCCCTCTCCCCCTCCTCCTCCCCTCATTAACAATGTCAACATGTCGAAGCAGCCGCCTGAGACACCGGCTAAGTTGGCAGAGAAGCTTCGAAACTCTCGGCTAACTCCAAAGTACAGGGCAGAGCAGTTTCCCAACGATTATTATGTGTCAGGTGATCAAATGTTCTGCAGATTTTGCCATCATACTGTTGACTGGACCTGTAAATATATGTGTGAAGACCATCTGAAGAGTGACTGTCTATATTTCATTACTTCTCCAGTGACTCAGGGTTAAATTTGCATAAAATACTAAAAAAATGAATCATCAAAAAATTAAAATAGAAAAAAACTGAATATGAGACAAACTAAAACGGAATTTGGAAGAAAAATAACACAGATTTTATAGGGCCTTACATTCAAACTCCACACAGAAAAGCCCTGACCGACACAGTGATCGAACCAGCAACCTTCTGGCTGTGAAGCACGTGTACTTCCTGCTGCTCCACCATCACAGATGCAGACACCTGATATCTTCTGTTCTTAACTCTTCCATGTTGAGGCCAAGTGCAATCTGCTGCATGCTCGTACCGTGACCAAGTCAAGTCTCTGACAACAATGAGTCTCAGTCACAGCAGAGCTGCACCTCACATCCCTGATCACACAGTTTGGACACATGTAGCTTTAATTTAACTTTCCACCATTAGGAGCTGAAGTGCTAAAGAGACTGAATGACTGCCCCTGAAAACAGTTATTCTGACTGTCTGATATCTCCAAACTCTTTATTGCTAATACCAAAATCATTACTTTATTTTCTGTCAACAGCACAAAGTCTCCACTTTACTAACGCTGACTTGTTCCTTTCATGGCGACAGACAATTTGTTAGAAACAGATGTGAAGCCAGAAAACAATATTTTACTCTTTCATAAATGAGTTGATTTTTAAAGTGGACATGCAGTGATAATGAGGTCAATCATTATGGAGCATTTGTACATTCTGCCAAAATTACAGCCAATATATGGGATATTTATGGCCAATATGTGTGGCCAAAGCATTGACTGTAAATATCAGCAAAAATTTTATGTCTGCCAAAACTTTTAATCAGCTTTTTGGGCAATTATCTGTTAATAACAAATTTTTCTTTGATGATATCGTGCATCCCTGGAAAAAACTGACTCATTAAAAAAGGAAGGTCCCAAGACTCTTAAGTGGATTTGCATAAGATTAAATAAGATATTGATTATCTTATTATAAGATTATAAGTGTTCCTTAAAATAGATGAGCAAATCAGTTAATCTCCATGCAACACATTTTATGCGACATTTGTTCAAGATGCTTTCAAATGATCCTTTATGACACACATTAAGATTGACAGTGAAATCTAAATTCAGTGTTTGACTCACCTATGAAGTTGAGGTAGCCTTCCCCACCCAAGCCGTGCGAGATCAGGCGGATCATTTTGTGCAGCTGAATGCCACGATCGATGATGGGGGTCATGGACATCAAGGAGCTCATGTTGGTGTACATCTCCTTGTCCATCAACCAGAAGGCCAGAGTCTTATCCCCAACCAGAGCCTGGAGAGACATGATTGATGTTATTATTCACAGACAGATATGACAGATTTGACCACAAAGTTGGGAACTATTATCTCACCTGATCGTGACTTTCTGCATAAGCTATGCATTTCTCCCCGTAGCGCCTGTTGGTCAGTGTGTGGACGATATTGCCCATATCCCAATCCTCATCCTTTAACTCCTTCAGGATCTGCACATTGACAAGAGGGGCTTATTGAAAAAGGGTTTGATAGATGTGTAGCTGAGAGATCCAGCCAGTCTGACTGATGTTTTCAAGCTCACTATTTCAGCTCAGGCGCTCTTTCTACCTTTCTTAAGTTTTCTCTGGGTTACACTTCTGCCTCAGATCAATCTCTGTTTTGACATCTCTATATCCGCACTGTGAGTTATGTCTGCCTTTGAATGGTGGTAATGGACTTTTTAATAACTTCACCACAGCCCATGGGTAGTAAGGCATCAGCTCCTTCCACCTGAGATGGGCAAGGTCAGAGCTTCTCATCCAAGCGGAGGGATTCCACAATAAATCCAAGCGTGGAATCAATGCCCCGCCACTGGCCTGCCTACATGCACACTTCCTGCCAGAGAAGTCATTTTGAGAGGTCAGATCAAAACAGGGGGGCCACAGAAACATGCGTCTGGTGCACATCTGCCCACACAGTACTGCAGTATGGAAGCTGAAAGTGGTCCTAATCACTCAGAGTTACACAAGCAAACAAGGGCAAAGGGCAGTACAGACTACTTTGCAGACATAGAAAGGATTTTAAGAAATGGAGAGATGCTAGAAAGCCACGGCATATCAATATCATCCAAAGTGGTGAAAAAAAGAGTTTATGCCCTCTAAGAACCTTTAGTGATGGACAAGCAGTCGTCTGATTGGTGAGGGAGTCGGCGAGCTCATCTCAGTGACAGGCTGCAGTCTGCTCGCTGGAATTGGCTGTGACAGCTGATTGACATGTCAGGAAACCTTTATATTACTCTACAGACCCATAATCCTCGGAGTAAAGAGAGTAAATTGTGCCGATCAATACGTCTGAGATGAACTGGCTGGTCCACCTAAATAGAGGCGATTCCTGCTCTATATATCACCACCTGTTCACATTCACTCCTCCTCACCTCAGCCTTGTGTGGCCGTATAAGTCAATGCCAGCGCCAGCAGAAAAACCTCCGCAAAGAGCCGTTCATCTACATGAAGGAAAGACTGATCTTTAACCTCCTCCAAGCTGTGGCGCTTTGTTCGGATCCCAAAGATGAGCCAAGACGGACTATTCTTTGGTTTTACTGTGACATCGAAACTGATCAAATTACATGATGCTAAGGCCGTGCTGGAAAATATACTGACTTTTTAGATATTTGATTTTATTTTGATTTGAAAATCTTTAATGTCCCCTAAGGGCAATTTGGTTTGCAACAGAAGTTAAAACACACATTCTTACAATATCTCACATCACAGAAAAGTATACATTCAGATACAACAGACACAATACAAATAAATACAAATAAATACACAGTCAGCACAATTTCACGGGTGCATCGTTCCCATCAAGCTCACCTACAGCTGGTTTAAAAAGCCAATGGCTGTTGGGACAAAGGATTTAAGGTACCTGTTTGATTTGGCCTTGCAAGTGAAAGTGAACCTTCTCTTAGACGGGAGAAGCTGAAACTCTGCATGGAGAGGATGGAGAGGGTTTGCCAGAATATGAAATATTTTCAAACTGGATAAAATGTAGAGCAATGTTGTTTGTATTGATATAATTTATACTGATAGGGGAAAGTAAAAACCACTAACAATATTGATTAGTCACCAAGATTTATATACATTTATATGCATATATGTGTGTGACTTTGACTTTCAACTGAATGTTTTTTTATGCGTTATCTTGTATTTGTTTTTTTTCCAACACTGATCTAAGAGCTGACTGAGAAGGAGCTGGAAATATAAACCTCTGATGACCATTAATATGAAAATGATCGAGGTGGTCACCAGAGAATCAGTGGCAGGGTCGTTAAGCTAGTTTTGCCCTGGAGGCGTAACTGGTGGGTGTTTCCTGGGTTGTTTAAAAATGTTTTTGATTACTTTACAGATTAATACATCATGATATATATATTTAATATCAAGACTCAGCTGCAGACTGATCTCAATTGTTCCAGCATGAAGCTTTACAAGATGGATCTGCCTAATAGAGACACGGGATAAGGCGGCTCCAGATACACTGCAAGGTAATTTCTGTTTGGCTGCCCACTCTAGATGGATCGCAGACAACCAAAACATGAGCATACTCCCTCCTGAAGGTCTAAGGCCTTAAAGAATAATCAACCATTAGCCCTTTTTGCTCTCTCGCATGCATGTAGGCTTGTGGTTATATCCACGTGCCTAATGAACAGAAACAGTTGTGCAAATCTCTGTTGCTCTTCACGTGCTGTTCTCAACTCTCTCTGACCAGCTCATGAATCTACCAACTACCCTGTCTAAAATATTAAATGGCATAATACTTGTGCCACATAAAATTTCACCTTTAACATGAAAGCAATGGGGGCAAAATAATTTCCCCTCTGTACCTTTAGAACTGGCAGTGCTGAATGTGTGTGTGTTTGTAGAGCTCTAGCTGGGCCGCTCTGTAGCGCTTCTGTAACGCCACAACGCAATATGAAAAAAACAGAAGGAGGCTAAATATAGTGCAGAATAAAACACCAATAATGAATCATATATAAGAACAAAACTCTGAATGTATCAACATTATGAAAATCTGTTATGCAACACTTCTAAATAATAAGGCTCTATGTGTCAGAGAGAAAAGTAGAAATATAGCAGCATCCTGGATATAAGTACAGTACAATGCAGTGCTGAATATATGTAGACTCTGAACAGTAAGCCTAATATAAAGTTTAAAATGAATTTCCTTCCTGCAGCTAAAATGCAACCTCAGCTGAAAATAAATAAATCCTCTAAATGCTGTCTCCTATTCTTCTCCACCAGCTCCAATCTAAAAGCTAAACAACTGAATGTGCAGGAAATACCCCGGAGATCATCCCGGCCGCCTCCACATCCACGTACAATCAGACACTTTACACTTCCTTATGAATCATTACAATTCAATTCAACCGCAAAAGTGGTCTGGGAGCAATTAATCTGGGAGTGGGACTGTCGGAGTGCAGACAGGAGCGACTGGGTTGACGACTTCCCCACCGCCAGCTCACCCACATCAGCCCCAACCAGGCGAGCTTCCTGGCACCGCTGACACTCCACTTCATCAATGATAATGAGCAGTGCACAAATCTTACTTTACAAGCCGGCTGTCAGGAGCCAACCAGAGTGCCCAGATTAATTAGGCAGAGCCAGAAATAAAATTTAAAAAGAAAAAATCAAGCAGAGCGGGGATGAGGTCACTTTGCTGCCGCTGACAAGCTGAGACTGATTCAAGAGCCTCTCCTTCGCCCGAGGAGTCAGAGGCAGAGACATGTTCAGGTTGAAGCTCTTGTTCTGCACTTTGGTGGCTGCCTGAACATCCTTTCCCTGCAAACACAACCACAGGGGCTGTTTGGCGTTGCTATAGGGACATCATCTCTTCACAAGCACAGTGTCGCCCACAGAGACGAGGGTGTGCAACACTCGAGCCCAAGGATCAAGTTAAAGCCTCCCTATCTTTATTTTTTCACAGTTTGGTTAATTAATGAACTTTCAGCCCACGCTCATGTCTCTGCCGGAGGCCTCGCTCAGCTAAGCTCACCTTGCAGTTCGCTTTTAAAAAGATTTTCTGAAGAAACCTGCACCTCTAAATCCTGCTCTGCTTGTTAGCACGATACCAGGGAGGCCTCGCAGGGTAATTAGCCAGTAAAGTGAGGCAGGATGAAGCTGTTAGGCTGCCATTAAAGGAGGCAAGAGGACAGTGACACCAAGGGAGTGAGGGTCAAACAGAGAGGGCATCCCTTAAAGGCACAATTTGTAGAATTTTGTTCTGACACGTCAAAATTTATGTTTAAAATACAAACCCAAGCATACTGATAGCCTCACTTATATCAGCATTTGACATGTGCAGAGGTTATTGTCCTCAAATCAGGAGACCTTCATTGAAATCTGCCCTGTGGCTCCTTCTCTACATCTAATTCCCCTCTCTCTTTCTTTCTTAAAACATGCACAATGTTCCAAAACCCCGGACTCAAAGCTGTGTTTTGCTCCTGCACCTGGAGACATTATTGAGTGTTCTGTGTTTTTCTTCCTCATTATGTGAAATACAGAAATGAAATGATGACAGTGGATTATGATGTGGTAAATTCACCTTGTGCAGTTTTTACTGAAGAGTCCTCAATTCAAAACAACAAGTAAGACAGAGCTGACGGTGTGTCTCTACACATATTTTTTTGCTGCTGTTTCATCAGTCCTCAATCTATCAAACTAGCATACAACCTAAATCTGTGTGTACAGTCATTCCAGCTCACAGATCGGAACTGATCAGTTCTAGCCTGGGTGAAGGATATGCTCGAGTCCCAGGCCAGGTCTGAGCGTGTGTTTGCAAACTTTCGTTCAGTGTGAACAGATCATAAAACCTGTCTGTGAAAGAGGAGTCCATATGTCACACTCACTGAGCACTTCAGACTGGCAGGTTCACAGATTTACTGGAAGTATCATCTTAAAATGTATTTTACAATACATTCCACCTTTTACAAATATACAGCATTTAAATAACGCTGAGAAGTGAGCTTGCAGCTGATTTCTTTGTATTTAATGAACAAGTGTTTTCTTTATCACCTTATTATAAATTCAAGAGGCTACTTTCAGTTTTGATTTTAAACACACTTCTAAACAGTAAAACATTTGATTGAAGATCAGAGCAAAAAAACTAAAAACGAGGGTTATTTGACAGAGGAACTTAAAGAGGAAGCTAAACTTGCTGAGCGTATCTCAGCTTGGCTCAGCGGTCATCATCAATCATCATCAAAATAATCTCTGGTCGAGGGGTCTGTTCAGTAAAAGCTTGTACTGTTTATGTAGCCTTGCAGTGCAGCTGAATTCACCTGATTTCATGTCTGTACTGAGGCAGCTCCACCCTGCAAAGCTTTCAGCTAGAGAGATTGAGCTCAGTCTCCAGAGGCACTGCCCAATCACTTTACTTTGACAAGAGCGGAGTGGGAGCTACAAGGGCGACATTAAGAAGCAAGCCTGTAAATAACATTCACATGATTAGCGTAGATGCTACCTACTACAGTAGCAGTTCTATTTTCTCTTTAACAAAAAACAAAGAACACTGAAAACATTTTTGATGAAAAGGTTATTGTCACTCCTTTCCTAAAAGGTTTTGGCAAGTGACTTCTGTACAAATTGGCTCATATTCTCGTTCTAAATGTGTATTTGAAAAGTTTTGTCCATCCAAAACACTTTGTTTGGGCTTTTACCCAGATGAGTTTTGGGAAATGTATCCTGAACAATCTTTCTGGTGTTCTCTATTTCAGAACACTGAACCATTTCCTTTAAATGCAGACTTTTTGACAGAACGGGGAGGCAAAACTTTAAAAAACAAAGCTGCAGCCTGGTCCACGCTGCAAGGAGAGCTTGAAAGACGGGGCATGGCATGAGCGAGGGGTGATCAAAAGTGAGGGAATCTTTGTGCATGGCGATGGATAGATATGAAACAAAAGCTTAAACTGATTATCTTTAGTAATGTAATTTAGTTTATCAAAGAGTTGCTGAATGACTCTGTGGTCTGTTTCACTCGAAACAGCTTCAACGTCCATTCAGTGCTCATTAATGCCCCTGCCCCATCGTCTTTGCTGTGGTGAATATGAACTATAAACTCCTCATATAAACCACATTTTCCTGTGAAGTTTTGATGTCTAATAAAATGTAACTGTTCTTAAACAAGTTTCCCATGTGGTTCTGTTAAAATGCAAAGGAATAATATCCATGAACAATCAAAATAATTAATAAAATATGTTTACTCAGGCTTCTGAATCTCTGACCTCAATAAAAATACTTATCTTTAAATAAAAACAGATTTCTTGCAACTAGTAATATCATTGTTTAGGAAGCCAAACAACATTTTATTCTTTTCTTCTTCTCTTGTGATGGTGTCAGCCTCCAGCTCTCTGTCTTTATACCATGAATATCTACAGGCGTGTTATTTATATGATAATTATTTTCACTGATCAATAACTGGTTTCTCATATGCTTTAATTGGCCAAATATGCACACTACAAGAATCCCATGTGGAAAGTGGTGTAATGCAATTTCTGAAGCCAAATCTGCACACGTTACTCCACCAGCTCACATGATTACATAAACAAGCAGAAATCCACCACTGCTCACCTTTAGCCTGTATTTTAAGTAGTTCTGTTAATTGAAAGTGCTTCTAGTATGACGGGCAGAGCAAAGTATGTGGCCCAGAAATTGATTTTTTCCTCGAAACTAATGAGGAGAGAGCTGTGCCCACTGATATTTTCATTCAATTAAAATAAATGGAGGAACAAAAACACAATAACGGGACAATTGACACCGAGGTCAAGCGAGTTGAGGAGCAGAGGGATGCTGGAGAAATTCTCCGCAATCGCCTTCTCTTATCCGAGCTGCGACCAGCTCTGCCTCCTACGCCTCTAATTGTTTCAATTACATCTCAATCTATTGTAGCTGGAGGGAAGGGTGCTTGTTAAATTAGAGGGCTTTTGTAACATTATCCATTAGGAGTGACAGCATTTTATGGTCATAATCAGATCGAATCATCCAAACTTGTGCCGTGCGCCTTATCTGGTCCTCTCATTAGGATATCTTAATTTTTCACAGCCTGTTGGTCCTCGCAGCCTTCTGCAGCCAGTAAATGAGTCATATCAATCAGTCATGCTGAGGACGAAACGCAGCGTGAGACCCCACTGGAGACACTCGTTGGTGCACACATGTGAATCTATAAACAAGCTCACATCCCCGCTGCTCCATCTCTTTGTCTCTGCCTCCGTCTGTTCTCCCAGCCAGCCTATCTGTCCGTCTCACTCTCTCTTTGTCTGTCTGTCAGTCTGCTCCCCGGGCTCCAGGTTTTCCTTCCCAGCAGCAAACACCTCACTGGAGGCTCCACTTGGGTCCATTCAAATCCCTCCCTAATTGACACTCTGTGAGAGGAGGCGAGGCTAGCCCTGAGTGCACTTCACTGACTACACCACGGCGTGTTCATATGAATGCTTCCCTGCACAGAAATACAAGAATCCTGCTGCTCACTTGCTCTTTCCCTCAAGCTTTACCATTCACATGGCGTTCAGACTCCTCAGGGCTGCAGCAAATTTAATTGAGAAAAAAAAATTACAACTAGTATGAGTAACTAATCGAATATTGCAATGTTAGCAATACTGTTTGAAAAGTAAAAGCAGCACCATCGTCCCCAGAGGCGTCCCGAGGATAATCCTGTGAAAACTCTGCTAACCAAGGAGGCGGCGTCTCAGCAGTGCAGCGCTGCCCGCCCGCCTGCCTGCTGCACAGCTATTGCAAGAATCAGTGAGGAAGGTCAAGTCTGGGACTCTCTCCCTCTCTCCCTCCTCCATCTCTCTGCTCCTTTTCCCCTCCTCCCTCCATCCACACCGCTGAGTTAAACCCACCGCTGTGAGAGACAGACTTGATTAACGATGCATAGACTCCCCCCATCGAGAAACACAAGGAACTGTAGAGCGCAGGGATGCGTGGGGCGCGAGGTCACACTCTCCGGTTTGCTTTTGCGCCAAAATATGAGTAAACAGAACTTTGAGTGTGGGCCAGTAGATGAAAAAGATGCAGCGTTTCATGAATCTTACAACAGATAACCTCTTTAGGTATTCTGCAAACAGCCTTTTTCCTCAAATATCAAACCAGTAAAGGGCCTCTTCTTGTTCCAAATTCCAACACACAGACACAGGCGCAGGCTGGACAGAGCGAGAAACAATCCACATTCATCTACCAGCCAACCCAAACAGACTGACACATCCCCAGGGATAACCTGCTGCCTGTCTGCTCTCCTACAAATACACTCTGAAACAATGTTCACCAGATTGAAAACAATCAAAATCACATCCTGATGATGAATGGACTGACATTTCATCAATACGTTTGACAGAAACCAAGTCATTTACTGATCCCCAAGTGCAGACGCTGTATCCAAGGAGTCTAGACGAGGAACACATTTCTCCAAAACAGGATAAAAAAAGCTCCTCAGAGGATGAAACATGTATTGGTGATGCCACAATAGAGGCCAGGTTTGTCAATAATATGACTGAAGGTTCAAAATTACACACGTTACAACGTAAATAGTTTTAAATACTGCTGTAGGCAAATTTGTCATTGCATTAAGCCAGGGCCGCCTCTGCTCAAGGGAAAGCCGGAGGAAAACTTTATTTTCTAAGGGCCTCTGCACAGCCACCAATGGGAGACATTCAAAGAGACACTTATTTAAGCTCTGCAGCCTTCTCTTCATCTCCTAAAAACAATAACAGTGCACTGGCTTATATGTGATGCCCCTAATTAAACAGAATTAGATTCCTAAATGAAATCAAAATGGATGTTGTGAAAAACTCACCCCCAATAAATGCATGCCTATAGAGTGGTGCAAGATCTGATATCATCTGTTTTTACCTGCTTACAAACTTTGAAGCCTTTTTGTGTGTTTAAAACGATGCTTGCTAACTAACTGTTAAAAAGGGCTAAAAAATGGCCAGGGACCCAACGGCAAACATTTCTGATTGTTTTAATAATCAATTATTAATACATCAATGACCCAGACATGAGGAACAGGTCACTTGATGACGAGGAAACTCTCAAACAAGATGGTAAAAAAATATAGTATGTGTTGGAAATATTAAAGTTGCTTCTAAGTCCAACCACCATGTTGTAGTTCTACTAAAGCTGACTAATACTTTTTCACTCTCACCTCATATGTTTAAGCTTAAAACATTGTGAAAAGTAACTTCATTTGTTAAGATTATCAGAGGGTTCAGAACATTTTTCATATATTTTGTTCTACACCGAGCTGATTATCAGCAATGATCCAAAACACAGTGAAAAATCCCATTGGTAGGCCAGTAGGCTTGCAGTCAAGGGGACTAGCGTGATGCTACCTTCCACGATGGCCTGCACCACTCTATAAAGACATAACATGCTCTGACCAATTGAACAGGTTATAAACATGTTTATTTCTGTGTTAAAAAGGGAATTTCAACACTTGGTGTGTATATGACTTCTAGCCTCAAGTGGACACTCAAGGAACTGCAGTTTTTGGTACCTTTACCTTAACTTCATTGTTTTAACTCCAGAAGTTGCTGCTTGGTTTATGCAGATGCATACCTGTGTTTGACTACATCAATACGTGTGCATGAATGAATACATGATGTGTGTTTATTATATTTATGTATAGTGTGGTTTACAGATACACACTAATGCATAGCTGTGATGTTTGTGCTCATAAACAACATGAGGTTCAGGTAAACTCAACATGATATGTGTTAATGAGTTGAAAAACTAACAATCACAGTAATAAAACATCTCAGAGTCAGTTTGATCATGCAGGTCAGAAGTAAATTAACCTTTGATTTGTTTCTTGATGTAAACATTAACACGGACGCCCTTTACTTTGGTATTCTGTCCACTATCATACAGAGACAGACTTTGATACCTAATGGCTGTCCAGTTACTCACAATGTTTTCCCATTGTGGACCATTAAGTACTCTCACAGTGTCAGTTTGGACTGAAGTGGTGAGCTAAAGGGTGCTTCAACACTTGTTGTAGAAAGACCGAGAATATTTGACGGCCAGAGTCCCATCCAGTCTGAAGCAGCGCTGGGTAGTTTCAACATCACTGGATGAAGCTGTTGACTCGTGACAAAACATTTTCTGGCGTGTTAAATATTTATGCTTTTTTGCACATTTTTCATCTGGAAAATACAGATTGTGTTTTTGTAATAATTATAAATGAACATAATGTATGAGGCCATCGCTGAATGATAATACAAAGGTGCTGCGGTGATCAACACTTTTCATTTTTATTTGTGGTGTGTTTGAGGGAATTTAATTTTCTGCAAATTGGCAGACACCACAGACAACATGCATATTAAATGGACTTGTAGACATGATAGTAAAAGCCAAAAACCGTACTGTATGTACTGAAAAGGTTCAGTTGTATCTGGTATGCAGATATGAAAACGGCACTGCACCCCCATGCCTCCTCCACTGATCCAGCCTTGCCAATGTTACTCTATTCACTACCACCGAAGCTGCAACACAAATGGGGTTCACTCCATCCTGCCCTTGTATTTGTCTTTATGTCAATCATCTTCATACTTGTAAATAAACTTAATCAACATTCTCCTTCTTTTTGTCCTTTTTGGACAGTTAATCATATTACCCCACAACTGTCACCAGAATAAATTTTGTACATCCTCTCTTTCCTGGACAACAACGTCATTTCCCATTTCTGCTCATAGGTTGTATGGACACTAAAGCCTTTTGCCTCTTCTTTTTAACTGCGTTTAGTAAATCATAAAATAGCACAAACTGCATTTAACATTTGGCTGCACCATATGATTTGATAAGAGAATTAAAAAGAAGTAAAGTAAATGGTTGTCAGACTGACGAGGACAAACTGAGAGAGTTACTGAGCTCACAGAGAAAAACAAACTGTGCTTTGACAGCAGATAGAGCCACCTGAAGGACAGACGTTCTGAATGAATAATGCATCAAAGCAAATGTAAACCTGACTTCAGCTGATTAAAATGATCCACTTCAGAAAAAGACAAAAGACATTTCAGCTCAGATAAGTGACAAGCTGACCTTCATGTGAACATTATTATTAAGCTTATCTTTCTTTTATTTATTAATGATGAGTATGTCTTCTCCGTCATTTATTCAAACTTTAGTCGGAGTAAATGATGGGCCTCTCATTTGCAATTAAGAATACAGTGAAGAAATTTATTAAAAAAAAAATAAATAAATAAATTAAAATACATATATATATATATAACATAAATGTATTACAGTCAGTCTTAAGTGGGGTAAAAGGTAAAAAGTTATTATAAATGTGATCATGTTTGTTACTCTTATACGCCCTAAAAATAAATGTAGATGTAATGTAGTCTTCATTTGAAGTCATGAACTTTAAATGCAATAAAATTGAACATTATCTGGATCACAAAAGATTCTTTTTGTGGAAACAACATGAATAAATAGTTTGGTTTACTTTATTGTCTGTCTGTTTGTTGTCTGGACAGCAAATCAGTGCAAAGTTCATTGTCATAGCCCCCCGCCCCCTCAGATCTGAGTGTTTCCAAATGGGAAGGAAATAGAGCTGCATCTGAGCCTTTACATAGACAACATTTTTCTTTTTTTCTCCTTTTTTTTATTCAACTAACAAAATCCTTTCTAGATCGGCACAAAGATATGATTTCAATGCACAAACACTCCAGGAATCGGGGCCTTTCAGCAGAAAATAAGAAAACTATGTGGAAATGAGCACTTTCTGGACTCAAAAAGCTAAAAATTGTGGCATCCTTTGAAGCATCAAGAAATAACACAAATGCACCAATATTTACGAAATTAAAATGTCTTTGTTTTCACTAAATTTCACATAGAGCTGAAAAATCCTTTTGGCAGACTTTGACTAAAAGCAACAAGCCGTCATCAGTAATGTTTGTCCTGATGATGGCTTGATGCAGAAATACATCAAAATGTGATTTTGGCTCTATGCAATCAAATCTTGAAATTAAAGGACTTTAACTGCTCAAACAGAGTGCCTTGGAGTTTTTCCCTGTCCATTTTTAAGTATTATGTGATGTTCAGCATGTTCTACAAACTGCTGTGAATTACATAAGTCATTCTTATGTTAAAATATTGAAAATCAATATTGTTCTTGTACTGAATGTCAGAATCAGTGAGGAAGAACTTCAGAAGCTGAACATCAGCAGCTTGATGAGCACAATCTCTAACCGAGGACTATCCTAAAAAATCAGTGGTTCTTCACTGTCGTCTGTGGGTTGCGATTAAGTCTCTGGGATCAAAAATGCAGCAAAAAGAGAGTAATGTAAGGACGCCCAAAGCCAAAACTTCTGTATCTTTTACCACATTTGGCTGTGATGATGATGAAAAAAAAAATATCTTTAAATTACTAACCTGGTTTAATTGGGATGACAAATGTGCTTTGCACATGATAAGGCCTCTAGCCTTGCTGTAATAAGTGAGACCCCTGAGAGACCCCGTTTAAATGCCGTTTTCTCACTGTGTGCAAACCCATGCCTGCAGGATGCAGCACGAGCGCTTGCCTCTGGCCACCTTTGTCTAATTTCACTCAGCTTTTGGAGTTGGTTTACAGTTCAGGTCATCAACTTTAACGAAAACGCCCTTGACAAGTTCCCTCTTTTACTCCTTCTTAATGTTCTGAGATTCAAACTTTTGCGCTGGTCCTTGAACGGAGACCCACAGTCCAACATTAGGGGCCTAACAGCTGAGTTCAACTGACCTCAATAAAATATTAAATACTAAAAAATAAATAAATAAATAAAGCTCAAGCCATGAGAAATCAGGGATTCACATTATACACCAGGCTACATTTGACTGAAACAACATTAAACTAATCTGTTTTCCCCCTTGAACAGGTAATCATCACTTATAATGTTAAATCTAACATTTGATTATATTTCTATAATTCTGGATTAACCATTTTGACGGCTGTTTTATTTTATTATTATTGTTGTTGCGAATTATGTTGATCATTGTGTTGTTGTTGTTTTGTTGTTTTTGATTTTTTTTATGTGTGTAAAAGGGGCAGATAATATAAGATTGTTCTTCTTTCTGTTCCTTTTCATTCAATTATATGCTTATATGCTTGTATGAAAATGTTTTATTTCAGATATATGAATGAAATAAATCACTAACTAACTAATTTTCTAAACCATCAGTCAGAGTCAAGGTCATCTCAGCCTTTACTGAATGCAACATTTCAATGACCCTTCAACAGATTTTCATGACTCTTTGCACAAACAACCTGAAACACGAGACACAAAATTAAACTCCTACTTTGAAGGTCACAGGTCAAAGGGCAAGGTCATGAGGCCCGATGTTCATCCTTATTTTTGAATGTAATCTTGAAAATACAACATTTTAAGAATGTTACTGGAAATGTTCTTTAAACTAGGCACAAATGTCCACCCGGGCTGAAATATGTTTGTTTAATTTTGGAAGTTCTCCGTCATTGTGCTTCGTGCTCGTCTTTTGTGAGAGAGAAAAATGTTTGAAACCATTTTCAGGGTGTTCTTTCAAATACAAGGAAAATATTCTCTCTGACTGAGGGATGAATTGGTTATATTTTGGAGATCACAGGTCATTGTCATTAAACTTCTATTTCTCTTCCACGTTGCATAACTGTCCCCTCTGACTTTAGGACCTTTCACATTAGGTTAGATTTAATCGATTTAGAAACAACAGGGTCAGAGACCTTGGGCCCCATGATCATCCCTTGATAATGATCATGACACCTGGAGAACTTTTTCAAGGGATTTCTGTCAGATCTGTGGACAAATATCTTCCCTGACTGAAGGATCAACTGATGAGATTTTGGAGGACACAGTTCAGAGGTCAAGATCACTGGGTCTGATGTTCATCTCCTCACTTGAAAGAAGGGATGCATAGGAACAGCACTGGTAGCAGCATGATGTGAACATTTTTGCCAGTATTTTTACAGCTGATTTGTTTTCAGTAATACTAGCAGAATGAACACCATAGTTTACCTCATTGTCACTTCATGTCCACTTTAATAAATCAACTGCATTTTTTTAAGAATGTAATGTTGTTTGTCTTGCTTCATATCTGTTTCTTACACAAACAGACTGTCACCATAAAAGCATGGTCTTGACAACAAACATTGTTGCTGATATCTGTATCGTGATAATGACTTCAGAAATATCTGCATATCTTATCAGCAAAAATCCAACATCATGCATCCAAATTTACAAGATTCCTACAATGCACAGCACCACACAGAGCACCACAGCCCATGCTCTTGACCCACGGCTGTACCTCCACTGTGCAGCAGCTATTCACCTTGCTAAACCACCAGTCTGTAGTTCTAGTTTCTCATTGAGAATGATTGTACTTCAAAAGTACTCTGAAATTTCAGCACTTTTTTATCAGTGTTTTTGCCTTTTTCCCCTTGTGAACACTGCACATACTTTCAAGGTGAAAGACAAACTCTTATATAAGTGTAAACATTATTTTTGGGGGGGAACAACAGCGTTCAGGTTCCTGGAGGAAAATACAGGGCAAACTTCTTGCGTCATTTTGTTTCCACAGAAGTTTCACACTTGAAAGCTTCTTAAAAGGCTCAAAAGCTTAGCAACATGCTCAGCTGTAATGTAGCACAAGAGTGTTTAATGCTTCCTAACATGCCCTGTCACTCCCTTTGTCTTTCATCCCTGTTCTGAAGGCAAACGCTCTCCGTTTTCTCTCTACTGTATTTGTGGCTCAGAGAGGAGTTTCAGAGAGTTCAAGCCAGCAGTGTGTGAAGCTTCTGTAGTGATGCAGAAGGGAAAACACAACACTGGAAAGCATGCGTGGGTATTAATATTAACTAATCATACTAAACATCAAGAAAGTATTGACTTAACTGAATAATTTTAGCATAGAGGTTCTGATGTTATTATGCAAGACTATGACCTAGTATGGACCAACAAACAGACTTTAGGTATGATAACACTCTGATTAAAAGGCCTGCCTGAAATAGAAATCCTCCTCCGCTACCACCTGCATTTCAACAAAAAAGGCACCTGTAATTAGTGGAGGATTAACAGAGGGTGAGGATGATAATACTAGAGCAGACTGTAAACTATGCTCTACTGTCAAGAGAGTTGTGAGAAATAAAACAAACTAAAAATAATTGTAATTACTGCAATAGTATTATTAAATATTTATATACATGCTCAGTGTTAAAGAATACCCAATCTAAGTACTTGTTCTTGGTTAAAAAATCCCAAACAAAATTCATTAAATAAAAAAACTTGTCTACTCTTACCTGAATCCACTTGTCAGGAATGGCCATGGCCAGCCTGTAATCAAAGCCGAGCCCGCCCTCCTCGACTCCTCTGCACATGGCCGGCATCCCTGACACATCCTGCAGAGAAGTCACACCATTTCATATCACATTTTCACTCTGTGTAAACACATTTCTGCCCCAGCAGACGTTCAATATCACATCAGCACCCCCCACAACACACATATTAAGTGGAGAAAGACCCTATCCACGGGCAACAAAAGACTGACGCCCCATTTCTTTTTGCATTAGCTCTTAATTGCACCAATGAATATGTAAGTAAGCTGTGCCTAACTAATAAGTGCTTTTTAATTAATAATAGCCTTAGGCAGTGTCGTTGCAAAGTGAGAGGATGCTCAAGGTGTGCGTGGTAGAGTGATTTCTTTTTTTGTACCTCTGCAACAGTGATGCAGTCGGGATAAAGAGTATGAAGGATGTGATTGGCAAGCATCAGGTAAACCAAAGAGTCTTCATCCACCTGTAGGCCAAAGTACTCGCTGTAGTCCCCTGAGAAGCCCGTGCCTGCGGAGGAAACACCCACACAGTCAACAACACTCATCATGTTTGCCAAACAAACTTTTAAAAATCTCTCATTTCACCGCTTTAGACGGAGACAAGGCCGTTTCTCTTTGTTTCTTTGTCTGTTCTATAACTTCACTTGAAAAACGCGTTTTTTACAGGTTCATTTTCTTCAAATCAACAAAAGAAATTACACTTCTGTGATTGATTCATTAACTGCACAATCAGATGACACCTTAAGGTAGCACCGTCTGTGATGGGAGGATTGTTTAAGGGGGACTGTGGCATGACGCTCGCACTTCAGAAACACACAGCTCTGAAAAGGCTCTTTCACAGCACTCACTGTGTGGATGTATTTAAGCATTTGTTTACTGTGCTTGGTGCTGTTTTTACTTAAATATAAATGTCATCAGTGTCACCGCTTTGTAATAACTTTTCTTTTGAATTGTATCTTGTTTGTGTAAATGGATTTATTATATAACAACAAAGATTCTGGCATATTTTACCGAAGTTTTGCTCGGTGTTTAAAGCTGTCAGAAAAGAAACCATGTATGGTTCAAAACTGCAAAAATGTATTCAGTCTGAAATTTACTGTATACGCATGTATGTTTACCCAAACTGGCACTTCTTTATTCTGTAACTCTGCTTTTATTAAACACAGACAATTTTAATAATTATTTTGTTTTTAATTTCTTAAAATGTTTAACAAAGTTTCCTCTGATGAGAAATTGAAAAAAGAAAAATGACTTTGCCAAATTTATCAAAAGCATTTAGTGGGACACTACAAGGAAAAACAGTTTAACTAAAAATGCACTTTTGAGCACTGCTTGTGTGAATGTAGCCTGAACTCTTTTTTGAGGCCTGCAGAAAAGTCCGAGTGAAAAATGTGGCCTTTTGCATCAGCCCACATCCATCCATCATCCAAATCAAGGTCACTGTGGGCTGGAGCCTTTGCCAGCTGACATTCAGTGAGAGGAAGGTTAGGCAGCCAATCACAGAGCAGACATATAAAGGCAGACAAGCATTTCATTTCTTTGAGATCAATAATGTACGGTCAAAATTGGTGGCCTCCAGCCTTAAAATGTAAGTAGTTATTCTAGGTGCAAAGCCAAAATCCTGATCTGTGATTTATTGGTTGATTTGTTTGTTGATTTTTTTAGAGGTGGTATAAAATGAAGTTAACGCAGAAGCCCCGAAACTGATGTTCCTCATGTGTCCACTCGAACCTGCAGAGACACTGCAAGTCACATTACAGAGGGCAGGAAGAAACCAATTTTTCAGTCAAACTAAACAACAAAACTGCCTAATGTTAACAAATATTTCAGCATCCACATCTGAATCACCACAAAAATCGAATAATTTCTTCTTTGTGCTATGACCAACATTCCCTGAAAACTTTAAGCCATTTTGCTCACAGAAAAACAAACCATCAAACCAACTATTGGACAAATGTCAGCAAAAACACAACTTGTGTGGCGGAGGTGAATACAGCCTGGGTCATGGTGACTCCTCCTTCTGTCTCTAAAAAAATAAGTCTTCAAGATTAAAAAGCTGTCACTTAATTGTCTTACCCTTTCAGATTTGCTTAAGGTTAGTTTATAACACAAATGACTGATACAATAAATGTAAACAGACTGGGTGAACAAATGCATTAATTTCTGTGTTTAGAAAATAATAAATGATGGTGAAATCAGTATGAGCAATATTAATATTCACTTAGCCCCTTTATGTGAAAGGTATTGTCCTACAAGGGGAGGCGTGGCAGAAAAAATCAAAACCAGAGTAAGAATGACATTTTTTTCAATGTAAAAAGAGCAACAAGACATATTTATAAAAAAATAAAGTTTTATCAGGAAAATATTGTTCCTGTGTACATACAAGTGTTTTCAGAAAGATGAAAAAATCCTTTTATTGTGTTTTTTTGTTTTACTTAATGCGTTTTATTTAAGTCTTGTTGTGTAAATTGAACAAAACCGTGCAGTTTCTCTGTGCTTCAGCCCATGACACATTTACTCCCTGAGGAAAATAAAAAATAAATACAAAATCAAATCTTTTTAAGTGTTTACACAATATTAAGTATTTTGGAAACACTAATGCTGCATGTTTGTGGGAATTATTCCCTCTCTTTGTCACTTTCTGTTTATTTGAGACAGGGTGACTGACATGAACACAACACTCAAACTATTCTTACTGTTGCCGTGGTGATGGTTCAGCTGTTTCGCCGAAACCTTCAGGATTGTTTCAGAGCAAACATTTATCAATGCAAATGTCCCAGATGATTTAAGTGTTTGTTGCAGAATGCTAATTGGGCTTTTCGAAGTAACTCACATATTCAGTTCTGAAAATCTTTTCTCAAAAGTGGTTGTGGTCTGAAGGTATCTTCTTGCCGTACTGGCAACACAAGTACTGACACAACCCTTAAAAGAACAGCCGTAGAAACACTTTGTTCGGTCTGATTTACAGATATCCACCTGTCAGCCAATATCAGCAGGAATTTAACCAGGAGTATGACAATTTTAGAGTCACTGCACACGGGACAGTCAAAGAATGAAGTAGCAAAGATATCTCACTTAGCCTCATGTGAGTGGCAGCTGTATGGGTAAAACGGACTGATTTCACTTTTGAAAGGCATAAATTCAATTAGTAGTAAAAACATTAAGCCGAACCTAAAAATATGAATTCTATTTGACTAGTCTTTTTATCCGCCCCCTGTGGCCCCTGTACAGATGTAGTTGTACAAAAGTCGCTTCAGCCAAAAATTGAACTTTACAAAAATACAAGGACGGCGCAATTGCATCAAATAAGATTATCTGGAAAGTATTTTTTTCTTCATTGATAGAAAAGTGATTTAAAATTCTTTTGGATCACTGGCATCCCCAAAGCATCACTATAGCATTAATATTCTTACAGCCCAGGTCGTCTCTAACTTGATTGTGCTTGAAGGGGTTTTTAACCAAAAACTCCAGGCAGACTCAAAGTAGCAGAAAACGGCCTGGAGGTGAGAGGGTTAATGTGTTTTCTTCGTGTATGGCTACTTGTTGTGTGTTCTGTTTGTTTTAATTGTAAGTGAGTTAAGCAGAGATGTGAGTTTTCCCCGTGGCTGATATTCACTCTTGGGACAATAATGTTTGTACAAATCTACAATCTTAATATAACATAATTGCCATGTTTACACAAAGGAATATATTAATGCACCAATTCTGCTCCTTGCTTTTCAGCGGCTGGAAGTTTACTGTAGCATTTATTTGCCTTTTTGAGATATGAGAAGCACACAAAGCAGTCTTACCGATGCCATGGTGATGGTACAGCATTGAGGTAACACCATCGAATCTGAAGCCGTCAAAGCGGTACTCCTCCATCCACCAGCGCAGGTTTGACAGAAGGAACCGCAACACTTCCCAGCTAGAAAACACACAAACACACACACACACACACACACTCAAGGTCAGATAAACAAGAAGCTGTGAATAATTCACACATCTCATCATGCACTTTAGGCACCAAGGATTAATTTTCATCGCTACAGGACAGTCACATATTGATAAGCCGAGCTCCATTATGTTGGAGACGGAGTGTCAGTGACAGGACGCTGTTTTCATTAACTACACCGTAGAGGGGATTCTGTCTTTCACGTCTCCAGTTATCAGGATGACTCAGTGGCTTACAGTGAGCAGCTAAGTTTTCCTCTTTCCATCAGACCACTCTCCCGAGCAGTGGGCAGCGTTTAGTGTAGCCGGGCCCTCCCTGAGTATTTGAACTGATAGGATTTCACGCCACACTCGGGTAAACAAACACCATGCAGGGGGAATATAGCTGCCTCTCCTCAGGATGAGATAAATCATTGGCTTCTACTCGCTTTGCTTCCACTTCCAACATCAGACGAGCCTCTGTGTCCTGGAGCAGGAGGGCAAACACTCGATGAAAAAAAAAGGTGAAACCAACAAACTATGTGACTTAAAAGAATGACTCGTGGCGGTGTTTTGTTGCTCTGTGCGGCTGGATGTGCTGGAGGAGGCAGGAGGAGGAGGTGGATTCCATAAATGGCCCCGCGTCCCTCAATCCTGACTGAGAGATGGAAGAGGAGTCATCTGGATCTGAACAGCCACTCAAGGCAAAGCACTCCACGCACCTCACCTCTTCCCATTCAGCGCTGCATCGCCATGGAAACGGCGGTTCAAACTCAAGATTGGGTTGCGTCTATGAGGTGAGCACCAAAGGGAACATCGTACACAGGTTCGGTGTGTTTGAAAGAGGAAGCGGAGCTCGGAGGATGTGAGGCGAATGACACATACACGACAATGTGAGCTAAGACCGGGGAAAAAAATCACAACTCAGATCATCTCTGCTCACTTACATTCAGCTGGATGAGATGGGGTCTTCGTGTGCCTGTAGGAGAACATCATGAAAATCTAATGTGGCGTCTTTCTCCCTGACATTTCGTTATCTATGGTCCGGGTTACTTTTCTCAGAAAGTTTCTTTCAGCCTCCAGTTTCACATGAACAACTACTGAGTCAGACTGTGGAGCCGATAAACTCCACACCATCGGTACTATTGATGCACGACAGTCATTCAGCCAGGGCCACATGGACCTAAAGGAGAATCTTAATATTCTTTAGCTGAACAGCACAACACAATATACACCTTAATTCTCTTCTTTACAAGAAACCTCCATCAGTTGTTGGAAAAGCATAATTTCAAATTCTGAAATAAATCAAGCATAAATAAAATGCTACAGAAACCTGTTAATACCACAGAAAGCAAACGGAGAAACAATGCCAACCAAATATTTGGACATTTCTAAATTTTAACAGCCAAGAACTAAACACAGATTTCTACACACTGTCTTAACTGTGCAAGGGCATTATTATTCCATATATTGAGTTAGATTTTTCATGCTTCAAATGATCAGTGGAATAAAAACTGGAACATAATGATATCCAACCATATTTTCTCAGTAAAAAGAGAGAATTCCAGCTCTGTGGTATTTTTATTGTTTGATATTCCTCTTTTTATTTTTAAGTATTAGGTAATTAAATACATAAGTAGTACTCCTTTAAGATACTTTTATTACTAAAAGTTTCCTCATTACACCAGACGCTCATGTGAACCACCACTGAAACACCCTGTGGGGTTTGAGAATGCTGCAGCTAGTCCTCGTGCTCTACATAACGCAGGGAAACATGAACCAAAAATAAAATCTCAATTTTGATTCAGCTACATGGCAGTACACACTGTCTATTAATATGATTTTTCTTTACAGAGATTACTACAGGTTGTCTTTGACTGGTATTATATACTTTGATATGATTCAAGAGTGAGGAAGAAAGAGAAACATACCACAGCAACAAAGAAAGAGAGGGTCTAAACACCCAGTGTTCTGCAGTATCTGGTGTTTTTATTATTTTTCTTAAAAACTGTGGAAAAATTAAAAAACACTATGAATTACTTTCAAATACATTGGCAACATTCTGTGCTGAGATAACTCAAAAATACTTCTAATCTTCAACTGTAAGTTTGAAAAGGATTAAATGTTTGTTATTTTGATGACCTACGGCCCACCAAAAATACATTAATAAAAAAAAGAGAAAGAAAAATTGAATGACTTTTTAAAAGATTAAAATTCTGGCTGTTGTATTTAAGTCTCAGTACTAACAAATAACAACCAGAGGATTTTTTTAATTATCTGATGAATAGGCCTGGTCTCACACTTAAACTGACATTAAATTAACTTGAGACGGTTTAATAAATATCTCCAGATTTTAATAAATCAGTTATAATTTCAAAGAAATAAAAATGTACAAGGAAGGCGCTAGCAGAGTCACAAAGTCTTTTCACAAAGCGAGGATAAAAATAAAATAAGACAAAGCTATGCATTCACACTGAACTGAGATTTAATCATTATTTTTCTCTCTGCAGTAATGTTTGATGAGCACAAAAAGAGAAGCAACATTTGGAAATACGCAGGTGGGACTGCCCCACACCAAACACACACGATTTTTTTAAATTTGCCAAAGTATCTGTAAAGTGAGACCATGTGAAATAGTTTTCCTGTAATATTTAATTATTAAAAACATTATAATACCCTCTGGCACATGTGAGGAAGGTCTATGTTTGTTGCTGTGGTCTCAAACAGGAATCAATATCACTTGATTTTCATTAATGACAAAAATAAAATGAAAATGCATCAAAGTAAAATAAGACAAATAAAATGACAACATTCATATGTAAGTCTTAAAATCTGTCTTTAAGTCAGTAAGTATTGAACTGTCAGAAGTTCTTACTCTAAATTTTCTGTTTAGTTACTCTATTCAATGGTAAAAAAAAAAAAAAAAAAACGACAAAAATGTAAAAAATAAATATCAAAATTATATTGAGTTATATTGTCTTACCCTTTATCTCATTTTAAAACAGATCTTTGTTTCATTAAAACTCAATATATATTTTCCTGCCCTCCCATCCTTCTTTCTTCTCCCAAACCCACAATCGTCTGACTCTACCGCATAAATCTCTGTTAGGGGAGTCACTATTCACGACAGCTTCACATAAAGAAGCACCTAGTTATTAGATTCATGCTACAGTTCTTTTAAGAGGGTGTTGTATTCATACCTTAAAGTACAGGGAGGAGGATTTCTGTTTGCATTGTAAGTTAAATTAAGATTTTAATGAAAAAATAAGGAGGTATATTTATGTTTATGCTCTTTAGAGAGTAAAACAATAAAATATTACAACAGTAACTTCACTGTCAGGACGGTGAGGACTAACTTCCTGGTCTGAGTTTCTGGGACGTTGTTTTTCTTTAAAGAAAAAAAAAAAAAGTATTTAAAATTCCTGCCAGGGAATAAAAATAAAAACAGTTTTAGAGGATGATTAATCTTTTAAAATGTGCCATCTTTAAAAAGTTTTTTACCATTAAGGAGCTTTTCTTCTCCTCAGCTCTCTTTGTCTACAAAAGCACTTTAAAAACCTGCTCCAGACACTGAAATAAAAAAGCCAGATACTGAATTTCATTTGTTTTTTCAGCTTTGACACCACACTGAGGGGCAGTTCGACATTTTTTGCTTGAATGATGCAATTTCATCATGTCAGAAAGTTGTTGGAGCAGCGAGGAGTTCATGCTTCAACAACACTTCTGTAAGAGCTCAAAAATACAAAAACCCATCCAAACACTCCACTGTTCTTGTTCTCGCTGGTACCTCTTCTTTAAATCGTATCATTGATTCAAACCCGAATGTTCCAACACTAAATGCTGAGGATTACATTCCTCCATCGCAGAAGACTAAATCCCTGATTCTTTCTCTCTTCTTTTTAAGGGCAAGTAAGCCATGACACAAAATACATTTAAATGCGTTGCCGTCTGTGCTCCAGTCCTTAGGGATGACCAACCTCAGCTCTGTTTGACAGGTGTGAAGCTGCATGTTACATCGGCGCTGCCTCCTTCCCCTGAGGACCAGCACAAGGGAGTCTGCTATGATCCGATATAGCAGCCTGGCTGGGTGGTCACGCAGACCCTGTGATAAATAGATTAGGTCCTCCACTCCACTGCGCAGAGCCAACAAAGGCTCAGACACAATGTATCCTCACGGGATGGAGATAATAGCCAGTGAGAGCCAGAGGCCCGAGATGAAACCGTACTGCCACATTAGGACCCACAATGCCATTCATCATCAAGTCCAATTACAGTGGGAAAGTAGATCTCTGTGCCTGATGCGACGCACTGCTTATCTATGCAGTTCAATGAAGTTATCACTCAGCCTGTGGTGTTAATACTAAAGCAAATTGCAGATTACAGTGAGTGTCCTCATGCTAAAGCTGGCCAATGACAGCCAAACCTGCTTGGAGAACACTAATAGAGTACAGCTCTAATACTGCTGCTTGTAGAAGAAGATAAGGCAATCTATCACAGCTGCTGCTGTTTCACCTGCAGACTTACACCACTGATACAAAGTATGCTACAAGCAAGGGCTGGGCAGTGTGGACAAATAATAAACACCAACACAAAGGCAGGATTATTAACTTTGACAATATTCCGTAAAAAAACAAAACAAACTCATGCCTTGATGGAGCTGCTAGATTATGGCAAAAATCTCTATCTCGATTATTTTGATTGATATTGAGATCATGATTATCAAGCACAGTTACTCATTTATTTTACAGCATCTGCCCCACAAGCATTAATCAAGTTTTATGCCTATTCAATGTTTTCGGGGTTGTAGGATGTGTTATTTTGATTAAAATACAACAACAGATACTAATGTATTAAGCAAATTACCAAACCTATGATCAAAATGTGCAACACAACAATACCTCAATCTCTATTAACTTATTTTCATAATTGTGGAAAACCATCATTTAAATTGATCTTAAAAACTTGATACTTACTGATAATACCTCAGCTACAAAAACAGGACATCTAATATTTGGCAGAGTTTATACCCTCAGAGGAGGCTGACATCAGCATACTGCTGCATGGATGCAATGTACTATAAACTAAGGCCGGGTGATGATTATAAAAATCATATCTCTGTGTGTTTTAGCTGAATGGTACACATGATATCAAACCTCTTATTTTAGTACCTGCAAAGAAATGGTTGTCACAACAGGAGACATCCAATATGACGTGAATCTAATCAAAATCGTATATAAACTGACAGTGTCTGTGCACATCCAGTGACAGCCTGCAGTCAGAATGAACCTCCTCAGTTTCAGGTTCAGGGGACTTTATTTGCACCCACAGGGAGATTTGTTTTGCAGCCAGAAAGATGGAGACATCCATCATGTGACTACTTTAATGTATAAGTCTTGATAATTCTGATGATCTAAGGAATCAAACAGTAAAAAAGCGTAATGATCTTCAGTCATGCTTTAATCAAAACAGAGCAAGCACTGTCTTTGTTGCATTTTTTGGCAAAACTTTGAAAGGTGGTGGAAGTGGCAGAGAGCCAGGGCTCTCCTGCTCTACTAAGTGACCTGAACTCATAAAAAATATCAGGTAGCTCAGAAATAAGTCTGACAAAAAAAGACCAAGTACAAAAACTCAAGAACTTGAGCCATATCTTTAACCAAAAGAGTATGGGCCCTGTCTTTCTTTCTGCTTTTAATTTTTCTAATCTGAGTGTAAGATATTCTCTGCAATTTTAGATAATTACATAAAACGACATTCCTGATACTTGGGGCTAAGGACTGTTTTTGATGCAGTGGTGCAAAACATGGATCCATATCATGATTTTTTTCCCAATAACATAAAATGTCCTTCAATCAAAAAGACTTAAAAACTATATATTAAACACCACTGAAGCAAAAACATTATCCTGTGGTCAAAAAGTGAGTGTCTTACTGTGCTGTGAACAGATAGATAGATAGATAGATAGATAGATAGATAGATAGATAGATAGATAGATAGATAGATAGATAGATAGACAAAGGCATAGATAGTGTATGTGTATTTTTTAAATATGTGTGTTTGAGTGTATATTGTAATTGTATTGTATTTTTTCTTTTTTTTTAAGTCATTCCTGTTTGAAATAAACTCAACTAAACACTGTTAGTGGTTCTCACTGTAAACATTCTTCTTACTGAACATTAGGTCTGCCACTGAATTTTAATCAACATAATAAACAGTATCAATACTAACAATATTGTCTTACTGTATATCTTATTTAATTAAACGTATATATCTTAAAAACTCAGTAATTTCCCCAGCCCTACACAAGCTGATTCAGACACCAGATTTTCCTCCACGTCTGCTTCATGCTTAGTTGCTCCTTATCAGAGCTCATTTCCTCCTGCAGCAGAACCTCTGCTGTGACCCATATTACAGTATTTATGTTGTGCTGCACGCAGAGCAGATACAGAAACATGCTGTGTTTGTTTCAAGAAGCCAATTTTGCATATCGGGTCAAGGCAACTTGTCATGCTGGGAGAGAGAAAAGATTTAAGTCCCTGTTTTCACAACATCACAGGTAAGCTGCAGATAAGAGCAAATAAATTTAGGAAGCTGACAGGTCATTCCCCCACAAGTGTGATGCTCAAACAACGCCACGCGACAGCCTGATGGATGGCATGCATTTGTTGGACCAAAAAGGACAAATAAGGTGTCTCGTTTAAGGTATTTCAGACTTTTTCCCTGCAGTCGTTAATGCAGCCAGGACAGAGACACTGACAAGAGTGACACGTGCAATAAATTCATGTTTCCTGGAAGAAGTTTGATTTATTGATACAACTGTGGAATTTTTTTATTTGTGGTATGAATGCATTAAACGGACATTAACAGACTAGATTTTTGATATGACTTGTTAACACTTGTTACTTTCTCTTGCTTATTTGACTATGAACACAGATTGCTTGGTAACCTTAAACTCTTCTGCTTAAATGTGCAGTTCAGAAAACAACCCAAAAATAATCAACTAACTCTAAAACGTTGGCTGCGTCCTTCATACCAGTGCAGCCAATATACCAATACAGAATGATAAGACACAAGGTATCATGACCTCAAATGCAGCCTCTAATTCACACATTGGCCTCATGCTATCAACATTTTCTCTCATACATGATTTATTAGGAGCTCCAGCTCGAATCAAGCCGGAATGTGACACTGACCAGAGTGGTGGGGATCTGCACCACTTTTTCACAGCTTTTCTCCCTCATCAGGTCATGCCCCTGCATTTGTAGAAAACATGCGTGTACTCTTCAGTAAATCATTATTATTTAAATGTATGTATTTCTGTGTTCAGATAAATGAGTGGTTCTCAAACTTTAAAAGCCTCCCCCCACCTTAAAAAACATTGTCATTGTTTGCTAAACACATCGTCAGTTTGTTTCATCTGCAAACTGTATCTGATATTTTAGAATTTAGCATCCTAAGAGTGTAAAAAGGGCTGGAAAACTAACTAGTGACTATCAAAGAAAAAGCATTTAAGTGACACTACAAAATAAAAAACTTTTAACTGGTTAACATGTTAAAACAGGATTCCAAACTGCACTGCGGTATAGGTGTGAGTGTGAACGGTTGTCCATCTCTCTAGATGGCCTTGCGATTGGCTGGTGACTAGTTAAAGGTGTGCCTCGCCCAATGTCAGCTAGGACAGGCTGCAGCCCCTGCGACTCGAAAGGGATTAGTGGTACAGATAATGGATGACTGAATGGATGGTAACACAGTCATTGTCTTTATTATTATTTTTTTTACCTGAGTCTCTGTAGATAAACAAACTCCTCGCAATAAAATATAAATAAAAAAAATCTACAGATCATTACATACAGTTTTACAAAATTAGAAGGCAACGTAATCTATTATTGTATTATGGCTGACATGAAAGCAAGCTCTATGAGAAAACATTATCTACATGTTGTGAACTGAGCCGTTGCAAAATAACAGTTAAAACCTTTTTGTCTACTGAAAACAGACAGTGTCTCAAATTCTGGAGCATCATATCCAGAAATTACGGTATGTGCTCCATTCTATCGATATAAAAGAAAAACCTGTGAGAACAGCATGCCCATATTTTGTAGCTCGTTGTAAAGCATCCTTACAGACAGTGTGCTGATGCAGACAGCCTCTCTGGGTATAAACTCTACCTCACACACTGTCCCTGTTTTGCTGTGCTTTGTGTCAGATATCTGCTGTTTGTCTGGCTTTTTCTGGGCTGCCTGGCAGCTAGCTGCTTTTGCTTGTCTTCCCAGGAGGGAGTTTCTGCTGCCTCTGAGATTGTTTGTATGTTTAGCAACCTGTAATTAGAATCACCTCGTATACCTGCTGCCATTCACGAGTCAATGGCTGTCTGGCAGGCCGATTCTTCCCCCACCAAATTTTCTTCAATGATATATTTTAGTATAGATTCAGGATATATCTGAAGGGGTTTACTTGTATAATCACTACTATTTTTCAAATGGTTTGACAATTCTGACAACATAATACAGAAAATTATAGGCATATTTGCAAGAGCAGAGCTCCACAGTCTGTTTCCTTTTGGATGAATGTTGCTAATGAACCTAAAGCTGATCCAAGTCAAAGAAATCAAATTCAGGATACTATACATACAGCAGAATAAAAGTTAACAGTTGCTTTTCTATGATACACTGACAGTTTAGAGTACATTATCTTATCTGTCTGTGTATTTCATTCTGATTCTACTATGATCTTTTGCACTCTTGATTCGTGTTTTACCTTAACACTCTGGCAAGCTCTTTGGTCAGCTTTTGTTGCCTTTAAATGTACTCCCTAATTAAGCTGTCAGACTTCTTCCTCCTTATCCTGCTGGCACAGCTAAAACAAGAACTCAAGTTCCCCAGACTTTCAAACAACCTTCACCTAAGAAAAAATAACCGTCATAATGATAAAGAGCAAAACGTGCAGATACTGTTAAAATAGGTTGACATTTCGATAGAATTCATAATATACGAAAAGTCTACCAAGATGAATAATGATATTTGTGGTATCCTTCATCAGGACAGTTGTAGAGAAGACTATCATGTATCTAAACATGTATTAAATAATCTCAGGTCATTTAAAGGTACCTTTTTTATTAGTTTGCAGATTTACTTTTGTTCATTATCACTGATCCCAAGCTGTATGCTCCAAGGAGATTCAGTGATAAAATACCAACTGACCACTGGGGCATCAGTGGCTTAGTCTGGTATGTCATTCCAACATTAGCTGGAAAGTTGAGGGTTCAAGGCCAGCTCAATTTGTCACATGTTGATGTGAATGGATCAGTTTGACCTGCAAGGTGAAAGCACTTTGAGTGGACCTGGTGTTTAACTTCCAAACATTTATTTTTCCTTTTACCACAGATGGATGTTCCCTTATTCTCAGACAAAAATACTCAGACAACAACTTTTGGTATTACGTATGCATCCCTATACACTGGAAGCCATGTTTCAGCTGCTGTTGTTTGTTTTGGTTTTGGTTTTCTGTCTGTGTTCCAGCATTTCAAAATTATAGACTTTTTAGGGAGTCCCTTTGTTTGTCACTGACCACTTGGGATTGGTGGGCTAAAAGCAGAGGTGTGGTAGAACTTGGCAGCCAGCCATTGGGGAGGGTGCTGCCTTACAGGCTTTGCCGAGGGAATAAATCTCTGTGGGGTGAGATGAGCCACAGCTGGCAACATTTTCTTGTTAATGTGAAATTTAGTCCAGATACAAAACAGTTTAATAGCTCAGTTCATGAGGCAACTGCAATGCTTTGGACTTGTGCCACATGTTAAATGGATTGGTTAATGGACTTAAGCTTGTAAAACAATTTTCAGTTCATATTCTGCTTTTTCATACCCATTGACACACCACTGACGCAGCAGTGGGAGCAATTTGGGGTTAGGTGCCTTACCCAAGGACACGCTGACATGTGGCAGCAGGGGTTGGGCTTGAACCCTCGACTTTACTCTCCAAACTGACGCCTGTGATGAAAAAAAAGCATGAGGGATTCTGAGGTATGACCGCTTTTTGGTGTTAACATTTCAGTGTAATCCACACTATCCAAGGGATATTCCAGGTAAAAAGATCTCAGTTTACCTTTTAGTGCATTGCCACAATTTTTCACTGCTAGTTTTTAAGTTGAAAAATCCTCTATACTCCCACCCACAGGCTCCATCAGGACCCACTCAAGGTACATGCAGCTCCATCTGGGTGCCAATCACACCTACTGCTATGTCAAGCTCAAAAGCTACAGCTCACCAGAAGAATGAAACAGCATCCCCTCTGTGATACTTTTACCTCCCAAAAACTATGATGACTGTATCTGGACTGAGTTTATGGTAGGTTGAGAGTTTATTGGCCGTTCAGACTGACGTCAAACAAAAACTCTAGCCGGAAGTTTGTCAAGTATGTAAAAACACAAATCCTCCAAAGGGAGATATAGATTTTTCTCTTGTGATGGTTTCTGCTCCACTTCTTTGAAATAAAAACCTGCCATTTATCAGCAGGGTAATTCTTTGCCTCTCTACATGCTGTCCCTTGTGTACACTTCTGTTATTTGAGAATTTCACCATTTAAAGGATGTTTGTTCAGACAAATTGATGCGCAACAGCTAAGAGAAGCTAACAGAAAACATAGAAACATAGAGAGAAGCTTGAAATGAAGTTAAAGAGAAAACAAACAAACAAACAGATTTTATTTAAAGTAACATGTAGAGGAAAATACAGCAGTATTACTTGAATTGAATTGAACTCAATTGAACTGAATTGAATTGAAGGCCTTCATTGTCATTGTACTTTACAGTACAATGAAATTTAGAGTGCTACTCCATTTGGTGCACACATCATATAAATAAGTAAAAAAAAGTCATTACAGAATAAAAACCTGACCATAAATAAATTACATGTGCAACAGGTCTCAGGCATAGGGAATGAAAATATTCACAACACCAATTAGGAGTGATATAAAAAGCTACCAGAGGAAATATATATTAAGACATTTATATTTAACTCAATATCCCATAATAAGTAGTATTTTTGAGTTGTTCTCTCAAGCTCTTGAGGAAGTCACAATATGTTTTTTGAATTTCTATGCCCTTTTGTTACATGTCCCCTCCACATAATAGAGTACTATACTCTACAAGACCAAAAAGACCACGTTATAGGGTCTTCTCGCTCTCCTCCAGTACATAGCACCAATAGCTGCCTTAAACAGCCGCTCCTCCAGCACCCCTGAACAGGCCTACTGGTGGGACACCTTGCCATTATTTTGTCAGCAGTTCAAGAACATTGGCTTGGGGTGTCAAGACCCGTGGAGAGCACTGACTGCATAAAAAGAATGAAGAGTTGTTGAAAACATGGCCCTGAGCGGTGCTGAACTGACCATTTACGTCAGAGTAAACCAGTCAACCAGTCAGAACAGACTGTGGAGAAGGAGACCTACAGGGGCAGGAGCTCCAACTGAGCAGAGGTCAGTTTTGCAGAGAAGTGAGAACGCTAAGTCGAGATCTCTAGAAAACAAAACAATGTAATTTTGTTCCATGTCAAAACTGAGTACAAATAATATATAAGAATACCTGCTCTCTTATGGCTCCCACAGCAATGAAACCTATGTCATGTTAAGTGTTTTTATGGGAAGACTGAATAAATACAAATATTATGTGGATCAATCACTTCCTGTATAGTGTAGCTGAGGACTGCCTATAAACTGCTTCCCTTTGTAACATTTCGCTTAAGAATTTGCCTGCCGTACAAAAAAAAGAGGTCTTCGAACAGACTGCTAACTAGCTATAAGGAATTGTTGATCTACTTGTGTATATTTTTAATGAGTAACACAATCCTGCTAAAATTACGGTCAGACATTGCATACTGTAGGACTGCCTTTGTCGAGTTTTAATCATTTCAATTACTGTTATTATATTTATTTTCAATAAATTGCATGTTGATATATCTGTCCAACATGAAGTGAAGTTGTATTATCTTAACAGCTGAATTTGCATGTATACACAGGTAACATGTTAGACAGCATAACTAGCTGAACAGCTGCTTTACTTCCTACAATTTTTTTAATATTTAAATATTTAATATTTAATTTTACAAAACATACTACTCTCAGCAGGACTCTGCACTTGTTGGATGCTACGTAACTTCAACCTTAGTCCTGTCCCTATGACCCCCCAAATACATATCCCCGATTACTGGATGGCAAAAACAAACTAAATCAGCCTCTTCACGATGGTCACAGGTTTCTACTTTGATTCTGTCTGTACAGAAATGCACCTCCTTAAGAGAAACATCAGTTATTTGATGCTTCGTAGGCAGCAACTCCCTTTTCTTCTCTGTATTGTCAAGTTTGGGTGTACATGATGTAACTATAATAACTTATTTTTCTCCGTCTCAGTACTGTAATTGTTCTTTTTTTTATGTTGTTCTGATTGCTGTTTACTTAAATTTCTATGGAGAGGTGTTGTGATATCCACATTTTTCCAAACTGGGGACCAATGAAGTTTATATTTTCTTACCTTAAATAAAGTATTTTTACAGTCAATGGATACCAGCCAAATATGGAAGTGGTAACAATGCATTAACTCTGTGCACTGTGTTTCTCATTTTTGTCTTTCATTCTTTTTCTTTAACCATTTTGTCTCCTCGGATGCACTAAAACATTCATCATTTGTTTTGTCTCACCCATACATCATTAACAAATATCTGAACATAATAAGCACACTCTCACACACTAATCTTGTCAAAGGGAGTTATTGCTCTGTGGTCCTCAAACACAGGGCCGATCTCAGCATGAGAACACGAAGAGGAGTTTAATAGAGTTTTCAAAAGCTTGGCCCGAGGCCTGTTATTCATATCTTAAGAATCCACACAAAAATTGATGAAAAATGGATGCAAATGATCCAGAGAGAGGTGGGGGAGATTACAGAACGAGGCAACATCAAGCTTCTCAGAACGCTCACATCTGAGGGCCCTGATCTGCCGAACGGCTCAGCTTCTGTGACTGCCACCTAATAGTATGCTCTGTTCACACGGTCAGAGCCTCAAGGTGACTTTTACATCTCTGAGAAGGTTTGTAAAGAAACTGGACCAAAATCAAAAGGATTAACGCTTTAGTTTCTGCTTGTTACACAGAGAGCAGCAGAATGATTGCTTTAGCTTTACGCTCGGGCTGTCTCACAACCAATTCTTTAAATTGTGTTTAATTGCTGGCTCTTTGCGCTGAATCATGATAAATAACAAATTCTTTTAGTTATTTGTGGCCTTTTGCTTTTATGAAAAGCAGAGAGATGATGGATGTAGTCAAAAGAGAGAGATTGGAGGAAGACCAACAGGAAAGAGGCCAAATACTGGAATAAAACACAGGTCACCAACACAAAGATGAGAGCCTCCATACATGAGGACAACAGGAAGATACTACAGGTGGTACAATCTAGTTGCTGCCCCAATACAGTGGCTTAAACATGTAGTTTTCTTTAAGGACAAAATAACATGTTTTCAATATAGTTAAGAGACTGTATGCCCACCATGAAGCGCTTTGGCATGCAGCACAGATGTTATTCCTGTTTTTTACCCGAGGCAGACATCATTCTTACGCCCAGGACTAACATTGATTAAATGGCAAATGAACATGCGCTGCCATTTGGGACCAGGGGTGTGCTTGTGCAAAAATGAGAGGGGGGTCAAGCATTGAGCTGGTATGTCCCTATCTTTAGGACACAGAACATTACTGCCTGAAACCTGGTCTTAAGTCTAAAGACTGTAGCTCAGTGTGTTCAGACGCACAGCTGCAAGACCAAAACACAAACAGCACACTTTCTCCTCAGTTAAATATATCAGTGTTAAAAAAAATGTTTTTAACAGAACAGAGGGCTTAGGGAAGGTGTGCATCTGTTTTCCCAGAGGGTTCTCTCCCTGCTCTCCAGGGTGCACAATACAACCAGAAACCAGCAGAAAACAAACACACAATCAGAGGGTTTGACTGCAGCAGGGAGCAGAATTTATACTGATATGTAATACATAATCACAAGTGCTATTGAAAATTTGTGTACGAGAATTAGCATAGGCTGCCCAGTGTGTTTTAGTCGTAAACAAAAGAAAGCAGACATGGATCCCAGCAAATGACATGATTCAATGCAGGTTTAGAGCTTATCTTTATTTGATAGTCTACCTACTGAGCTGAAAATGCAAACTAACTTTAAAGGCTTCAACAAAGGTATTAAATCATGGCTGAAAGAGCAACAATATTGTTCCCACATATAAAACATTTGCTTGTATACATGTTTACCTGAAGGAACTTTTTCATTCACCTTTTTTATTGAACTTTTATCTTCATCTGTTCTGGATGTTTTAATTCTGATGTATTTTCTAATGAACTGTGTCATGGGTATCTCTGTTACTTTTTATAAATTTCTCTTTGTACAATTTTAATCTTTAAAAGCCTCCCATGGACTGGTGTTGAAAATTAGCACTGTGCTATAAACACTTAGAGGAGTGCATTTGGGACCTGTGTATATTTAAAAATCACAGCATCAATGTTACTGTGTGTCCATGTCAAATAAACAATAAATAAATTAATTAAATGTTGAGCAGACAGAGCAGAAGAAAATATATATACCTATCTGAACCTGTCTGTCCAATCCTCAGATTTTATTTTGTAAAATCTCATTCATCCATCAAAAGGGGGCTGGAGTCTATCCCTGACATTAGGCATGGTGGGGTGCACCAAGAACCAGTAACCAGCCAATTGCAGTGCCACATAGAGACAAAAGTCAATTCAGAGTCACCAATTAACCTAACAAGCATGTTTTTGGTATGTGGGAGGAAGCCAGAGTGCCCGGAGAAAACCCATGCATGCACTGGGAGAACATGCGAACTCCAACACAGGGTTCAAACCAGCAACCTTCTTGCTGTGAGGCACAAACACTACCTGCTGCACCACCATGCTGTCCAGTGTTTAATTAAACCAGATGAAATCCTGTGAGTCTTTTAATATCAATATCTTCTGATATTGTGGGAATGCTTGAGTGAGGTTTGACCTTTATTGTAGCATCAGCTTATTTCCAGTGTGTCGTGAGCATAAACTTTATGATATAAGGAATGGAATTAAATGATCCAACCGAATTATGAACAAAACACCAAATCTATAGTGCAAATGGCAGAAGGCCTGCTCACATTACTTTAAAGGGAGTAAGAGCTGACACTCTGACTGGTTTGATTCATGCTATTCCCAAAACACACCTATGTTTATTGAAGACAAATAATCCCTCCTCTTTGTGCTGACCTTATCCATCATCATAATAACAAAATACAAATCAAAACGGCTGTGCATCATATGCCTTCACACAATGTTGATCACTGCCTAAAAATGAGGCCCTCAGAGAAACTAAAGCCGAACACTTTAATCAGGGCATCTGCTGTTAATCAGTTAGGGTCCCCATCTTGACATCTGAGAGCAAAGTAGTTGAATTCTGCATGTGGTGTTCGTGATACACGTAAGGACTGCCCCCTACGGGCTGAAATCAAGTTTTTACCATTCGAAATGGCAAGTGAAAAATATGGCTTGGTTTTCTTACGACAAAGACCACACACTTTTGCCACTGACATTAACTTCAGGAGTAGCAGCCGACGGACAAAATTTGCAATTGAAAGCAGGCTGCACCAATAACAGACACCGCTGTGGCACTCTAGGATTGTGGGTAATGTAGTTACATTACCTGAGATTGCCAATAGACTTTTTTTTTTTTTTTTTTTAAATGAAAACATGTTTAATAGCATGAGTACTTGCATCATCTAAAAAGACACATGCCATTTTCTTATTCAAATTAAATTTACTGTAAAAAAGACATCCGGTGCAATTGTAACAGCTTAAAGGTGAATTGTGGGTTATGTCACTATTTTCCTGAGATAACATATGAACCATGTTTTCTCTCAAAATAAGTCTGAAAGCACACAAACTTGAAAACATTCACGGCTACTTCACAAATCCAAAAAGCCAGAGACCGTTCGATGTTGTGGTTGATGGTGGTCTTTTCATGACCTTCTAAAAGTGTTTATTTTAAATCCCAGGGTACATGGCCTGAGGTTTGGTTACTCTTTAATTTGTTAATTTTGGACTTTAATCACAACACAATTCATACATCAATGTGAATAGCCCTACTTGTGTGCAATAGTAAGCTTCAGAGTGCAAATGGTATTTCTCTGGTGGTTTGTTAGCATAAAAGCAGAATTCTTCAATGTTTTCCAAGGGCACTTTGAGCACATCAGCAAAAAGCACTCACAAACAAGAATTTATCATCTTCCCTCTTTTATACTCAAATGCTTAATCCAATTAAATGTTTTAGTCCACAAACTTTAAAATGTATTCTAAAAGAAATGCAAAGTACACCCTCAGTCATAAAAGACTTGGTTTCGGCGATGCCATCGTCTGCAGGATGTCTTTTGACACAAACCCATTTGACTCAGAGGGCATTCGAGTTAACAATTAAATACAAGGCGTCTTTTGAAAGGCATATTCTCAAGTAGAAGTGAACGTTTTAAGTGGAAAAGTTCAATAAAAGTACCATCTAAAGGGAGGTGCTTCTTGATAAAGACATAGACTTGAAAGCAGGGCAGAGGAGGCAGCCATAAGGAAAATATATCTTTGCTCTGATAGCTGGTATCAGTCAGTGTCTGTCACCCTAATAAGAACATCATGGTCAGAGTGTGATGGCTGATAGCGCGGCTGCTTGATTAAAAACAGGCCGCGTTTTCACGCTCAGATCTGAGGTTCATTTCCTTCCAAAGGGAGTGGCAGAGGAGCTTGATGCAAACGATGCGTCCAAACAACCTGAGATGCAAACATGACAAATGAACGCGCCATGACATTGTGAAGCTCCTTTGGGCTTTAACAAATGACTCCTCGTATGCCTCCCAGCCGTGGCATATGTCTGCACCGTGTTTAATGAGCACCTCGGATATGAGGAGAGTTCAATAACTAATGAAAGAAGAAGCTTGTTCTCTTATTATAGCACCATGCCTGACACTAAACATTGTTTAAAGTATTGGAAGCTTCTGCTTCACACAGACACAAGCTTATTGAGTTCAAAAGAGGCATCTGATAGACACAACAGAGACTGGTCCTTTAATGTGAGCTGGGATCATTTTCTGGGTACAGAGGCAGGAAAAGACACTTCATTAACAAGCCTACAACAAAACCAATCAATAGTTTGGCTTTACACTGAGCACCAGCAGAGCCACAGGACAGCCTGAGACTTAAGCCTGCTTTATGCTGGATTGAAGGTACACGTTGCAGTGCCTTGTAACCTACAAGCTCTTCAGGATTCATACCATGTGCTGGTGTGTCTGCATAGCTCTGGTAAACAGCAGTGTAATTTCTGTTAGTCCTGCCACGTCCTCTCTTTATTTGTATACAAGAAACTATAGCAAATGAAAACATGTGTTTAAGCAGCAGCTGATTATATTGCAACCCGTTCTGCCACCACAACCAAATGGATGGTTTAGCAAGGTCCTCAGACTGCCCTTACCCTAACCCTAACCCTTACAGCATGGTTTCATAAAACGACTTCTAAAAGCGTCTAAAAGCCTCTCACTGTAGGGGGGTGATTTTTTTATACTGCACTCAATTTTATTTTATTAAGGATTTCGGGATAGTTAGGGGTCTGGTTGAGAGTTGGTCTGATAGCTTTAAGCCCATCTGTGAGTAGGTCGAGTGAAAGTAAAATGGTAATGGTAAATCAATTTACTGCTTTTCAAGCCTTCCTGACTATTCAAAGCACTTTTACAGTGCAGGTGACTTCTATCCATTCACATCCATTAGTTTTACAACTGATGGATGTGAGATACCTTATAGTGTAAGGTATCCATCAGTATTTGCTAAAACATGTTTGCCCCTTTTATACTTATTTACACGACACTGACACAGCCGTGGGAACAACCTGGGTTAAGTATCTTGCCCAAGGACACATTGACATGTGACATGTTACATTGATGCAGTTGAATAATTCAACGTCAGTAATCTCTACCTTATAATCATTATAGATGTTAATGTAAATATTAAATTTACTACTCTTGTTTCATGATTATTATTGATTATACTTCTATAAAAGCTATCACTACAATCATAGACACAAGGACTCTCCTGAAAACGAGATGTTGCATCTCAAGGGGCTAACTTCTAATAAATTTATATTCAGCAGAGGCAAATATGATCAAGACAGGTCTATGATTGGCCCATGGATCTGTCACTAGCTTTAGTTCTTACTTTAGTCCTCTTGTCTCTGCCCACCTCCCCTCCTTCACCCACACACCCAACACAGCATAGTGTGGATGGCTGTTCATCATGAGACTGGGATCCACATTCAAGATTTCCTACTGCTAAACAGAGGTTTTTTTCTTGCCTCCATGATGGATGCATGTTGGGTTTTGGATGTATGTGTGGGTATATGTATATGTGTATGTAAGTATGCATATATGTGTATCCTAGGGCTGGGTATTGTTAAGAACCTCACGATTCGATTCGATTTTGATTCTTTAGGTGGCGATTCGATTCAGTAAGAAGCAGAAATACACAAATAATTAGAGTACTTGTTGACAATTTTTGACTTTTTTATTTTGATGCCAATGTGAACATATGTGGTATGTCGCCTCATACTTTTGATCAAACATCTGAAAATAAAAATTTGCACAATTTGCACAGGAACTGCTTCAGGGACTACCATCAGTATAAAAAAATGCATGGACATGGTCTAATATAACAGGCTGTAACATGGACACTAAATGCTGTAGGCAAACAAAAAAGTTTGAGTTTACGTAAAATGGGTTTAGTTTATTTTTGGTCATCTCAGAAAATTTCTGCATGTTTGTTTATGCTGTTGAAAATTCAAATCTGTTTTTATTCTTGTCTTGTAATTACACACTGTTTTAAGCATTTATAGCATAATAATGACAAATACTTGCCAGAATTCTTTCATTTTATTTCTTGTGACAAAAGGGTGAAAAATGTATTCAAAGGACAATTCCTGACACACTCACTGACAAAAAAAGACCAAAAATACCAGGTGGACATTTATAAATATAGTATTAACTGTCATGTTTTTAACTTTTGTACTCCATATGCACAAATAAGCTATTATTGTGCAAATTGTATTTTCAGATGTTTGATTGCTCAAAAATGTGAGGTGACATACCACATATGTTCACATTGGCATCAAAATGAAAATTCTAAAATTGTCAACAGGTACTCTTATTATTTGTGTATTTCTGCTTCTTACTGAATCGATGTCGAATCGAATCATCACCTAAAGAATCAAGATCGTAACGAATCGTGAGGTTCTTAACAATACTCAGCCCTAGTATAGCTGCATCCACAGATTAGCTTCCAAAGCATTACAAGGGCTCCTAACAGTGAATGAACAAAACATGACTGGGATAATGAGACGGACCACAGCTTCCTTTGTCCTTATGTAGTAGCCTATGAGGTAACATCCAGTGTTTTCACAGCAAATATAGACATGTGGTGTCTTGTCATGGCAGCTCAGTCATGGTGGTCTCCTCGATGAAGCCTGTACCGTCACAGCTAAGTGGATGAGGGATCTTTTAATGCTGTGTTAACAGTTAGAAATATCTGAGGTAATGTAAGTACCCAACATATACATTACATAGGATTAGTAATTTTTCCATAAATTGAGATATTTTAGTTAAAAAATCCACATTTTGTCTCAGTGAGGCCATTTCTCTCACACTTTTGTAATTGGCCCAAAATATGACCATTTTCAGAGCCTGCCAATGTTGTAACATCCAATCATTACTCAGACTGCATTAAAATTCAACACCTGTCCAGGAATGTGTGTAAAAAAGTAAAAACATCAAGAATATTTGAGGGAACTGAAATTCACCACTAATAGGCCTTTTTACGCCTCAGGAATATCAGATTAACGGTGAACCCGACTGCACGGCCATTACAGTGGGCGATGTAATCTGTCATTCTGAGATCATGTCTCTCTTTTGACCTTCAACACGTCACACGGTATCAGATAGGCAGAGAAAATATAAAGAGTGGTATGTCAGCTCCCACATGGCCTCATCTATCAGTCTCTTCATATGTAGCTCCTACATATTTGAAACATTAGAGCTCATTTATCAACACTGTTTCCAAGGAAAATATTTACATACATGAAGCAGACATGACTGGATTTAGATCTCTCATAAGGGCAGCATCAGATGTCCCATTTAAATGCAGCTTTGAGCCTCCAAAGAGAGGACATGATGTGAACTGGAGATTAAATATCAATAAAGGTTTCTTGCTTTGACACTGTGGCCGACCAGGAGGGTGCAAAATGTTAAATTTTCTCACTGACACGTCAAAAATAATTAATAAATTCATATTCCTGTTGTAAATTCCTGACTGTGTACTTCATGACTTAAATTATTTCCATAGCCAGATAAATCCCACATGCCTATAATTGTGCATGTTTTGTCACGACTGCTCTGTCATGGAAACGGTGGGGATCTGTCAGAAAAGGTCAAATAGTAGCCTCTAAGTCCTCTCTTAGAAACTTGTCCTTGACCTCACTGAACAACACGACAGGGTAAAGGGGAAGTGAGAAGGGGAAGAGCACCATAGAGGACTTCAATAGTCCTAGGCCAGGGGTGGGCAACTGGTGGTTATAGGGCCACATGCGGCCCTCCTGCTTCCTTAATGCCGCCCACCAGGTAGTTTAGGTAATCAAAAAAAGAACATTCATGAAGAAATACTGACAAAACATACTGCGACGGCATAAAAAAATGCAATATATCCGTGGATATGTGACTATTATTTATTGGCTTTGGCTGTTTCTGTGAAACTCTGTTTTAATGTGTTGCTCTAAATAGAGATAAAGGATGAAAGTAAAATATACTTTGATAAACAGTAAATGCTGTTTGTTGCATCAAAGCAATATCTAAAACTGGCTTGAATTCTGTTTAACTCTTTAGAATAAATTTCTAGTTATGTTTACCTATAAATAAATGTTGAAAAGTAAACTCTTATGACAATGATATTGGGCCCTTCTAGTGACCTTCAGATTGTGATTATTTGCCCCTTTTGCCAATCAGGATTATTCCCATGCAGCTCACTTAGGAACCAAAGTTGTTCATCCCTGCCCATGGCAGACTGCTGTGTGTCTACTTGATAACATTTTTTTGTGTTGTTAAATGTAGCAAACAAACTGTAAAGATTATGGTGATGAATATGATCTTGTTATGATTTTTACGGATGATAAATATCCTAGAATGAGGCAGCTTTAGTCACTGTGACAGTTAGAAGTTCATTAAAAAGCTATACAGTAAAATTTTAATTTTAATTTACTTAATATTCTGTGTAATTTCATAAAATGATTCCTTGTTCCCTGCTATCATGGCTGTATTAATGCAGTAGTACTGTCTTGTTTTATTTACCCTCCGTCGCCTCCTTCTTAAATGCTCTTGTTTTCAAGCTGTTAGTATTTCTATAATCTTTGTCCTGTCTACTTGTACGAAATGTGTGAAGCACTTTGAACTTCAAAAACCAAACTCCACAGTCACAGATGACTAGTTTTTATCTGACTTGTTTTAATTTAAAGGAAAAAACAACAATTATGTTTTGAAAGTAACAGGCCTATCTTTACCGTCATAAACAGCAGAATTCTCTCTTTCAGATGGCAGGGGTGAAACCTTCATCACACTTTTCTGTAAAAGCTCATTGGATTATTGATTTATCAGTTTGTTTGAGGTTATGAAAGAATAAAAGGTATATTAAGGTGACATTGTTATGTCTAGAGTCTTCCTCTGCTCACACTCTTCCTGCTTCATATCCATCCACATGAATCAAACACTTAGAATAAAAAATACTGTTCAGTTCAACAAAGATGACATTTATGTTTACTACAATCATCTCGTCTTCACAGCAGTCAAAGGTTTGTTACTCTCGGGAGTTTTGAGATCTGTGAGTTTTGTTTCTTTCTCACCTTTTGTAAAGGTCCAGCGTATCCTTTCCAGGAAATAAAGCTCTAAAGCTCCGTCACTGAGCTTTAAGTGAATTCAGATATTCCTGAGTATGGCAGAAACCAAAGCTGTACAGGGTCATTTCACTCAGTTAAAAACCCTCCTCACCAACAAAGTCCAAACTGCCAGAAGCTCTGCTCTGTTTCTTTAGCTCATTCATGTTTTGTGCTGCTAGCTTGTGATGGACCACAGATGCTCTGTCATCGCTGAGCTGAAATCAAACGCGCTCCTCCAAACCCCTTCCCCCGACCCCTGTCATATTGTGACCTCATAGGACCTCATATGTCCTGGGTAGAAACTCAGTCAGCACTCACTGTTCTCATGCTGTTGAATTAAAGACTAATTTAATAAAGCTGCATTTCATAAGATGCAACACAGTTTTTAGACTTTTTTGTTTCATGGATGAAACTGAACTGGAATTTTGAAATCTTTGGTTGGTACTGCAGCTTGCAAAGCATTCTGGGATTGCTTGTAGCATGAAGCAGAAGGTCTACTTTTAGTTACTAATTATACTTTATTTTGTAAAATTAAACAATGACATGAAAATAGTGAATCACTCATTAGCAAATATATTCTATGTGACAGTTTTTGTAGAATAGAGTCCTAATCGAATATTAAGCGAGGTGTTTAAGCCTGTGTTCGTCTGTTTGTTTGTTTGTTTGTTTGTTTGTCAGCAAGATTACACAAAAACTACTGAATTCTTGCTGAAATTTTAGGGAGATGTCGGTAACGGCCCACCTTAAAAATAACTAGATTTTGGTGGCTATCCGGATATCCGCCATTATGTAACAATCGTTTTGCTCAGTAATTTTCAAACTAATAATGATCTCAACATGATTCCAAGTGGGGTATGTATTCAGGGTCAATAAATCACATTAATAAGGGTTATGTCATCATGGAACTATTGCTTATAGGTGTAACAGTAATATGTGAGCTACCTTGATGGAGGAAGGTAACTCCCTGACATATTTTACCACATTTAATTACATTGAAGTTAAAGAGCCATCAAGTCAATGGCAGATATTTAATCAAAAGTCTGACAGTGCTTGTTTTATGTCAATCTTGTGTTAACAACTGAAGCAGTTCAATTACTTTGCATATCAGTGAGTGACTGCATTCTGATTTCCTGACATTTCATCATCTTCTGAGTTAAATGCTTTTTTTTACAGCTCTACCAACTTCAAAAATAACTTAAAGTTTGATTTCTTTACGTTTAAAGTTGTTGATAATAAAAACGCAATTTCCATTTTTCAAATGTAATTCCCCAGTTCAACTCCTAAGTATGCCTTAAACATATGTACAAATGTGCATCTAAAAATACACTGGCTTTCACAGCAAACATATTTCTGTGCCAGTAGACGTAAAACATAGTTATGCCCGTGGAAACAGCTTGTTCTGACATCTTGATGTGAGATATGTAGGTGGTAGAAAGTATGTTCTGTACATTTAACCTTGATAAACAGATAGGAGGTTAAATAAAGATAAAGGCTGAAAAAATATTGTGTAGATTAATGATATCTTTATTTAAACATGTGCTTTAAAACAGAGAATGACTGGATGGGTGTATAGACAGAGTTAAGAGAAAAGCTTCAGATACACAAATATGGATATAATTCAGAGAAAAATTTTAAACAATCAATTTAATTCACTGCTGTGTTTAATGCATTCATGACAATAAAATAATTATAATTAAGGAATTGTTGTGAAACTTCACATTGTGATGTATGAAGTGAGCTTTCTCTCACTTTACAGAACAGTGTGTGCTCTGTCCTTACCACTAAAACGCTCTCGCTTTAGGTGAGGTGAGTAGTACAGAGAGCCAAGGGCACGGACTCAGGTTAGTTTATACAGTGAGAGAGCAGAAGGAGACAAAGATGGAGCTGCTGGTTCATAAAAAATTAAAACAACCTCAACCACATGAAACCACTCCTGGTTTCATTTGTACCCGGAACAATGAATTTGTTAGATATGTATGCCCTCAGAGCAAAACTGTAAACTGATATGTAATCATTTAAATTCATGCATGAATGAAGAGGTTTAAAAACTGACAGTGTTCAATAATTGTGATCTTAATATCCATCAAAGTCATGATGATTGATTTATTTTTTTAAGAAGAGAGCAGGGGAATATTTAAGGGCCACAAGCAGTAATCAGTGATTAGAATTCAGAGATATCTGCCATTGACCAGCAGCACCAAATGTTGAGAACAAAAGTTCAGTGTAAAACCAATATTTGGTGAAATTTGCTTGCAGAAAACAAACCTTCACCAATAAACGGTACAAAACAAGCTCATGTGTTTTCTGAATATTATAAAATTAAAATGTATCAAAGAATTACCTAAATGGGCTGCCCGTAAAGCACGCAAAGGGACAATGCAGAAATAATGCAAGTTCTTTTATCTCACAATTTATTTTCATAATATTTCTTTGTTTACATAACAATTGTCAATATTGCAGGCAAAACTCTTGACGGACACAATTTATTACTATGAACCCAAAAGGTAAATGAGCTGCTCGAGCAGGGTTGGGCAACTTTAATTAACAAAGGGCCACATAAAACAGTTTTTCCCAGCCTGAGGGCCGCATTGTTACAAACTTTTGGATGCTCTCAAAGAGGAAAGTAATGTTTGATAAACAAAATATGAATATATGAAGTAATCATAAAACGATGTTCATACATTATAATCCAAATGCAAGTTACTATGCATGGTCAAATTCAAGCTAATTTAGCCAATGTACATGGAATTCAAGCCAATTCAGCTAACTTTTTAAACCAAAGATTTTTTTCTGAATTTTAAAGCACAAATATTTAACTGCTGCCATTTTCTAAATAAAGTACAGAGTAATACTTGATGGAATGTTTCAATGCTTCATAAAAGAGATTTAGAGAAATTATTGCAGCAAATGAAGTTCTTCAATAACTTACAAAACCTAATAAAAGTAACAATCTTGATTATATAGATCTATTTTCTTCATGTTTACCATTTGTTCACTTTTGGAAATGACTGGCGGGCTGCATTTAGTGAGGTGGAGGGCCGCATGTGGCCTCCAGGCCACCAATTGCCCACCCCTGTGCTAGAGCATCATAGTTTTAGGGTGAAGCTTGGCTTCTTTGTCTCTCATTAAACAGGTGCAGATGTCCATGTGTAACTGACATCTTTGACTAATACTGGAATGTATTGATGTTGGGGGATGGGGGGTTAGGATTGTATGATTGTCTTTTAACGTTATGTTATGTATGACTGATGTATGTACGGACCCCATGAAGACTAGTTGCTGCTTTGGTAGCAACTAATGGGGATCCTTTTAAATAAACAAATAAACAAATTTCAGGTTATACTGTATAAACTTTATTGATACAAAAACTTTGCACCAAACCATCGGCACATGTTTTTTTTTGTCCCTGGTCTGACCTCCCATTACCCGTTTTGGCTCATTTGCACCCTTTAATGAAGTAAAATAACCAAAATCCTGTCTTTAATGGATGTTAAACTGTGTGTTCATAATAAAACACAGCTAATTCATGTTCTATTTATTTAAGTAAACCCTCAAAACTGCACCAGGTTACAGGAAAATTACTCATTCTCTCTCAGACAAAAGGAATTTTAAATGTCAACACCATTTGTTCATGTGCTCTTGTCCACTTTTACACCATTATGTCTGTTAAAATGGTTTTCATATTTGTTATCTAATACAAAAATGCATCACATTTAATACTGGATGATAAAGTTAATTAATATCTGCTTTAAAGCAGCACTAAGGAACTGTCATCATTTTGTTGAGTTTGGCGGCGCCGGTGGACAAAAGCGGTAGTGCTTTACCAGAAAGAACACTCCTTTACCCATGAGCACGACTGCGTACTGTCGTAAAGATCCTGATCTCCCGGTCGCGTGCATTTGTTTTGGAAGCGAATGAAAGAAGATGGGGCTTTCAAAACAATTCTTCTGTTTTCAGCAGCTGTTTGCAGGATGGATAGTGAAGAGGTAATGTATTTATTTTTGGCTAAATAATGATGTTGAAAATCAATAACTTCAACTTGGTTTCATGACCGTGAAGTCGCCCCCGTATCAAAAATACATTAACGCCAAAAATACACCTACACTAGCCTGAGTTTCCTGTCTGTGCCCTCACTGTACAGGACAGACAGGGTTTAGTGAGGAGTGTCTGATAAAAACTTGGATGAAGATGAAGTACCTGGAGTAGTTGAAGAGGCGGCTGTCCCACAGGCTGTGATCCCCTCGAGGTGGAGCGTGAAAGAAACACGAGTTGGAGCCGTCAAAGCCGTTCAGCCCGTCCTCAGTGTTCTTGGAGGCGTGGCTGTGGACGACATCCAACAGCACCATGATGCCCATGGAGTGAGCCACATCTATCAGCTGCTTCAGCTCATCAGGGGTACCGTACCGACTGCAAACACAAAACAATGTTTGTAAATGTGAAAATAGAAATAAAAAGACATAAATGTCCATTTTTAAAACTGAAAACTGTCAGATTATTTAATAAACTGTATATTTGCAGAAAACAGTTGTCTTTTGTATCAGCTGAGTGAAGATTATCACTGGATACAACTTCAGGACATCTTTTAGCCATTAGAGAGATTTTCTACAGCACTGTGACACCTCTGAAGTCTTTTATTGTATGTAAAGGCTGCCAGGCTTTGCTTTTTCATAAACACACACTTCTCACCCATCCACTCCTCACAATGTCCCATAACGTCCTCTCTGTCCTTCCAGCTATCGTAACATCAACTTCCTTGCAAAACAGAACACATCGTGACAGTATTCCAGCGCTGGCCGGTACTCCAGAGCTCAGGTTTTAAATGACACTGAGAGATCAATCATGGGTGAAATTACACTATATACATTACACTTTGGGTTTATGCTGCACTGTGAGTGAGGAGGGAGGAATCTCTGAGAGGAGATAAATACTAAGACTGGCCCATCTTTATCTACAACTCCCTCCACTCTGCGGATTTACAGCAAATGGATTTACAGGGAGATTATTGCTGGTGTCAGACTTTCTAACCTTGATATGAGGAGAATATTCCTGTGATATGAGAAGCTGCTCACTCAGTTTTCTTCTTTTTAAGAAAACATCGCAATAAATAACAGTGTCTCCAAAAGTATTCAACTCTGCTTAAGGGCAGATGCTGTTCCTGATGGGTGGAATAGTTTCAATAACATCTGAAAATGCAAACAAGAAAACAGCAGAAATTATATGTCAGTACTTTTAACTGAATTATGATACACTATAGACTTGCTCCATTTATGGTAAAACCATAATCGCAATTTTTTGATTGACATTGAGATCATGACTATTAAACATAATACTTATTTATTTAATAACAACTCAAACATTTATCAGAACATTTATTGTTTTTGAGGTTGTAATAGGGTGCCATTTTGGTAAAATATATACTCCTCAAAAAAAAGGCTGGAAACGTCATTTTGGTTAATCGTAACTCCCCTTTTATAAAACCAACTGTTATTTTACTTTACGTTGTTAAAAATCCTGACTAGTCACCTTTACAACAAAGTATAACTTGCAAGGATCATGCATTCATGAATGGAGGTATACCCACTGGACGCTGTTGATTTATTAGTCTCTTCTGAGATTAGTAAAACCCTATCTATGTTCACTACTGCAGAAATCGAGGAGCACCTACGCCTTACGCTCTTGTGCAGTCTATCACTTAAATGTGCCCAGAGTCCAAACTGATTTTGGAAAAAGAGCTGTTTCTTATGCTGCCCCCACAGGCTGGAATACTATACAGCCTGAACTGAAAATGGCTGAACTGGTTTCATTCAAAGCTTTTCGTTCCACTTTGCTCACCAGGCAGCGAGAATCCTATGAACAATGCCTGTGTTCTTAATTGTAACTGTGCTCCAAAATGATTGCTCTTTCAGTGTCAAGTTGTTGTTTTTGATATATTTATTGGTTGTAATTTATTGCCTAAACCTTTTTTAATTTTGTTTTGATATTTGACGTGTGCTGCTGACCTCTTGGCCAGGTCGCCCTTGTAAATGAGATCCTGATCTCAATGGGATTTATCTGGTTAAATAAAGGTTAAAATGAGCAACAGCTAAATGTATGGGTATTGGGGGGGGGGGGGGGGGGTAGGCGGCTGCCCACATGTTTAGCTGTGTTGTTTATTTCACGAAAGCCGTGGCACTCTTCAGATGGAGTTGGAAAATGTGTCAGCCACGCAGATCCAGTGTGAAACTGCCGTAAAACAAACACTACTTATAATATCAGCAGCCTTTTACCATCTAAAAAACATTGCCAAAATCAAAGGTATAGTGTCTAAACCTGAGAGACTTTTCCATGCATTTGTCTCCAGTAGGTTAGACTACTGTAACGGCCTGCTCACTGGCCTCTCCAAACGAGCTGTAAGACAGCTGCAGTACATCCAGAATGCTGCTGCTCGGGTCCTGACCAGAACCAGGAAGTACGAGCACATTAGTCCTGTGCTCAGGTCCCTACACTGGCTTCCTGTGGCTCAGAGAATAGACTTAAAAGCAGTTCTGCTTGTGTACAAGTCTCTCCACAGCCTAGCACCAAAGTACATCTCTGACATGTTAGTGCCATATGAACCATCTCGGACTCTGAGGACCTCAGGGACCGGCCTCCTGCTGGTGCCCAGAGTCAGGACTAAACATGGGGAATCAGGGTTCCAGTTTTATGCAGCTAAAATCTGGATCAGTCTTTCTGAAGATGTGAGACAGGCCTCTACACCTGACAATGTTCAGATCTAGGTTCAAAACAGCTCTATTTAACTGTGCATATGACTGAAAGGATCTAATCTGCACTCTTCTCTTTTAGAGTCCATTCTATAATGATAAATTTTGTTTTTTTATTTTGTATTGTGATTTTAATTCATTTTTCTTGTTCTGTAAAGCACTTTGAATTACCTTGTGTACAAATTGTGCTCTACAAATAAACTTGCCTTGCCTTGCCTTGCCTTGCCTAATCTGCACTGAATGGACAGGACTAGATACGCTCTTTGCTTCATTCTGCCCCTTCTCAAACTGGTTCTTTTGTTAACATACATGTGTATGTTCTCACAGGACATGTACAGTGGTTTGGTGTACATATGTATTATTTTGACTGTGTTGGCGAGAATGATGGATTCTGTAAAATCATAAAAACACTGAAGCCCTGATGCACTTTACTTTCCCAACAACTGCAGGGAGACTGAAGTATCTTGAATCCTGAAACCAGATTATGGTGTTTACATGCACTAACATGAAAACAGGATCATAACCAAGATACTCAGGTCCTTGTGAACAGAGGGATTGGATCACCAGATTCTTGCCAATACACTGGCCTACTGTGAAATATCTTTACTAAACATCAATATCAACATCATCTACATCAAAACACCCAGTATCTTGTTTTCAAATATACCGTATGCATTTTAAGATTAAATATATTCCCAAGGTGTGAAAAGTACACACCTCAAATTAATGGTAAAGATTTTATTTCTGGTCTTTGGCTTGAAGCTGCTTTAAGCTGCTTTTATTTCAAATAAAACAGGACAATCCCAGTTCTTTCATGTTCACAGCAAAGCTAAATGACAGAAAAAGACTGAAGGAGACCCTTAAAATGTTCATAACAAAGGAACAAGTGATTTCCTTCCACAATATGCAAAACACACACACAGGCTTTAATCTTCCAAATCACGTTCAGTATCTGCATGCATGGTTTCCTCCAAATCACTTGATTCCAGTAAAATAGCAGATTCTACCACTTATGAAAAAACTACAACACAGACAGGTAATTACAGTATGCAAATAAACTGAATGCCAAATATGGGAAATACACAGACTATTAAAAGCATCAAAAATCTGGAGCTTTATTATGAAAACTGCTGAAATATTAATTCAGTGTTTTACATGTTCAGTTATTTAATATGACAACTCTGCAATCAAGCATGAAGAAAACACATAAATCATATTGATGTTGACATGTATTATTTACCTGGAGGCAGCAAAGAAACTAGTGATCTGATATCCAAAGCTCGCATAGTAGGCGTGCTCCATGATAGCCATCAGCTGGATACAGTTGTAACCTGGGGAGACAGAGAGAAGGAGAACCAGATGGAGGAGGTGCTATTCTCCCTCTTTGGATTCTGTCTTTGGAAAATACCTTTCTTGGTGAAATCATAATACTCAGTTAAAAATATTTTGAATCAAGATTCAACATGAGTGCTCCACGGAGTTGGCAAAGGTAGCAGCACCAAATAAACAAATCTTTTCAGAGGTTATGATGGGACTGCAGAGGAAGACTCAGCAAAACAGAGCTCATTTCAATAAACACCAGAAGTGCTAAGAGAGCATGAACCTCCACCAAGGCATTTACTCTGGTTCTTGATCCATAACCAAACTTAACTTTGGCTCTGCATTGACCCACATTACATACATCTGCATTATTAAAAAAAAGATTCCAGCTTCTAGTCTCTGATATAACATCCAGTGTTTCCACGATGACTCCTTACATGGATCTGGTAAATGCAGCTCAGTCATGGCGGCCGTCACAGTAGCTCAGACCTTTTTTTTTTTTTTTTTTTAGATTTAGATTTATTTATTTTTAAAAAAGGCACAGTAAGCCTTAGTGAACATGTAAATGTAAATACATGGGATTATAGCCAGGTGGCTCATTTCCATCCCCAGTCCCATTAGCAGGTTGGTGTCGACACATAAAACAAAAACAAACATCAATGATAGGAATAAAACCCACAGAGCATAAAAGACAGCAACATACATTAACCGTAAATGACATACAGTCCAAAATATAAGGCGGGGGGCTGAGGGGTCATGGGAATTATACACAATGTGTTATAAAGTGCTGGAGTGATAATTAAAGTGCCACAGCGCTAAAGTGTAATAAAGTGCAGTGTTAGCTGCCTGGGAGCTATTGCACATTGCTCAATATTGCACAGAGATATAAAGTGCATGTTGCATTGCATATTACCCTGCTGCCCAAGGCTGCAAAGTGCCAGATTGAATATAATATTGCACAATGCTCATAGCACACAGTTGCACATGCAGATGTGTGAGTAGATATTGCACTAGGACAGCATACATTGATGTCTTATGTACGCATTAATTCACAAAAATGTTAGACATACATACAAAATTAGACAAAGTTATGACACAGATCTGGTTTTCCAACAGCCATGCTCGGAGGAAAAGGATGTCAGAGTCGGGAGTTCACGTATTGTGCTTGGTATGTGGTTCCAGGTCTGGGACGCACGAAATAAGGATGCTGCTTGACCAGGGGCATTTTTCCTAAATGGAAAAACGCAGTCACCTCTAGGGCCTGCTCTGGTTGATCTACTTGAGTTGGAGCTTGATTCCAGACCTTTGTGGGATCTCTGGCTTTGGAGGCAGTAAGAAATACTTAAGGTTATATAAACACACCAGATTTAATTTGTTATTAAGTATTGAGATTACAGTGCAAACATTCTATACATAGTACCTTTAACCACTTAGCCACCGATCCCTTAATCACAGAAGCTGATGTTCATATAGTAATTCTTGTCAAACTTGATTTTCATCAAATGCGCAGACTATTTTTGGAGCCCAGACAACACTACCTTAGATATTGTTTTCTTCAATTATTTATATCGTATACCAAGCATCTGAAAACATTAAAACCTGTACCATTTGACCCGTGTCATTCAAGCTGTATATATTTAAGCTCCGGGCACTTCCTCTCTGACTCGAGGCCCCGCAGCCGTAAAGCCGCGCTGAGGCTACGGGGATACACCAGCTATCAGATTCAGAAGGTCATGTACGATGTTTGAAAAGAACGTACAAAAAACTGCTTGTATGAATAAGAGAACAACAGGCCTTTAAAGTGCCGCCAAGCGCTCTGGAGGGAGGCCCTGTGGTTTCTCGCTGTTGTGTGGAGCAGATTTGTTTATTTATACCACTGCTCCTTTCAGGCTGGAAAGAGAGACAGGAAAAAAACTTTGGCTTCTGAGGGAGTGTGACAAAGCACTGGGGTGAGAGGAAGTATCTCTTTTTTATATTTATATATAAAATCTCTCCACTGTCGGGAGAATGAAATGGCAGGCAGAGGCAGACGTCACTAGAGACGATTGAGTTTAGCCTCCCAGAGAATCCTATTGAGCTGCTGCAGGTGATTCTTTGACAGCGTTTACTCTCTCACACCAAACAGGATGACACCGGACGGAAACAACATTCATCAGATTACTTCTGGTTTGCTGTGCCGGTCATATCTGAGACTTTTAATAACGTCAGCGCAGCAGGATCCATTTCAGTGTGAAATAATGTCATGAGTCATTTGAGCAGAGTCGTAACACGGGGCAGGGATCAGATCTGTGAGGTGGAAAGTCAGATCTGATCCTACCTCTTTATCAGGAGTCCACTTATTAAAAAAAAATTTATCAGACATCACAGCTAATGAGACGAATATGTAATGACAGCACATGAGGAAGTGGAAGGATGTAAGAGTACAGTGATATTCATTTCAGATGTGATTAATCTTTCTCATGGGAGGATGAGGAGAAAAGGTGTGGTCTGTTACATGTATTCATGATCATTGTCCCTAAGACAGTGGTAATCAACTGGAGGCCCCAGGGCCACGCCGGGCCCCCAACTGCTTCCCATCCAGCCCCCTGAATATCATCAAATTTAGAGAGTGTGAAGAAACTAAGTTGTTTCAGGAGCATCCTTTTCTGCTAAACCTCACAGTTATTAAAACAAGCCTAAAGGTGCGTTCACACTGAATGCAACTTTGCGACCAAGATCACGTCGCAAACCCAAGTCCTGTTGCCTGTACTTAGCTCATTTTGTCGCCATTGCTCAGTGACGTCACACCCGCTCGAGTTTCACCCTTCCGATCATTTCATATGATATAATAGGACGTATTAGTTGACATTATTCCAACTGTATCCTTTTCACTCACCTACCAACCACAAAACACTGCAGCTGACGGCCCAGCAGCAGCATCGTCTGCGAGTTTTCTGCGGTCCGTCTAGACGTAACTAATGTACTCACCAACTAATGTTTACCACACGGACATAGATTGTCACTCTGTGAACCAGAATAAAAACAGTCTGTCACGGGTGTGGTCACGCACCCACACAACGCTGATTGGCTCTTACGGCGCGACATCGCCTGAATAGTTCAAATTTTTCAACTTTGTCGACCGAGTGCTGTGACCTGCGTCCAAAGCGACCCCAGAGTTCCCATCTGCAGCAACAGGGGCACCGCCCCTACGTCTCCAAAGATGCGACCAAGTTGCCCAGAACACGTTCGTCGCATTGCGTGAGATCTGGTCGTGCGTAGTCGTGGTTGATCGTGGCTGTACATTGACTCTGCATGGAGAGTGGTTGCCGAGGTCGCCAAAGTCACGTTTGGTGTGAACGCACCTTAAGAACGCTCCGACAGTTTTATAGAAAATGATTTTATGTTTGATATCATTAACAGAAATCCACTTGTCTTGCTAATGTTGGCTGGTATTTAACCAAGAGTACGAGTGTAGAGGGGTGTCGAGATGATGCATTTTTGTAGGCCAGTCCAAAAGTCAGTATCGAGCTGGTTTGCTCGACTAAAAACCTGATTTTTCCTGTGTTCTGGGATTATTGCTGATGAAAAGGTCTGTGAACAAAAATTTGTAAAAATTAGATGTTTGTTCATCATGATAATCTTCATGTATATTCCTAACTGAAGTTTAGACACAGTTGGTAAAAGGAAAAAGAGGACCCCAGAGGTTCTCTAGTGTTTGTAGGTAGTTTCTGTATTTTGTTGAACCTTTTTTGTAACTTGGTTTTTGCTTTGAGCTTCTAGTGTTTGTTCTTTGTTCATCAGTTTTTGATTTGTTACTTCGTAAAAGATTTTTGTTTGGTACTTGGACTTTTTTGTAAAGGATTAGTTTTTGGTTTTCTTGATCCCTCTTTAGTTTAAAATAAAGCCGTTTTGTTAATCTGCTCTTGGGTCCTTATCCTTTTTTTTTTTTGTTAGTTTAGTTTTTACACATCGTCGTAACACTAATCCTGAAACACACTCTGCGATTAGCTCCTATAATGAACCAAAAAAGGCTGTTTTTATACAGCTCTGATGCAAAATTCATCCCTGAAATGAAAAAGGTGGTCAACTGTTTAACACACCTGATGGAGCGCAGTTATTTTTTTTCCTAAGAGCCCTCGATTAAAAGATAAAAAGTAGGCAGGTGGGGAGGTAGGCAGAGCTGACAGCATGTCTACATACAACATCTGTTGTTGATGGTCTGATTGAGAGCCCCCTGGTGGTGGAGTTTTAAACTGTAACTTTTATCCATGCCTACACTATTTTGGGTAAAAACAGATGGCAAAATTTCACAATGATTATTTTGATCACAGCAAAACAAAAAAAAGACCAACTAGATTTAAAGACATATTGTCACAAACCCCCACAATACAGAACATGGAAAAACATAACGCTGTTTCTAGATGAATAACGTACTATCATAATTAGGATACGGAGCTAATACTTTAGGTTGTAAAAAAACACTAAATAAATAAATAACCCAGTCGTGGACATAAGGAGTTACCAAAAGCTCTGACTGCTTTATAAAGAAATATATAATAAGAAAAACAAATAAAAGTTGCTTTATGTTTTTTTTAATTAACTTTTAAGACAGCAACAGTATTTAAAAATTCATTGTATTGTCTTTCAGTAAATATTCTAAAAAATCCTGTTATATTCCCCACTGATGAAACAATATCTTGATATTTTAACTTTTTGTGTGTAAAAACCATCCTTTGGCAAATATTTTACCCCCCCTAAAATCAGATTCTTTAATCAAATAAGATGGAAATTGAAACAGAAAAGAAAATCTTCTGTTCTCCTTTTCCCTCTCCTTGCTTTTCTTCTTTCACTTTGTCTAGATAAGTGTCTGAAATCTGATGGGAAATATTCACAGTGACTGTTCGTTAAGATAAATTCATCAGAACAAACAAATTAGAGGTTGATCAGGGTAAGAAATAAATATATTTTGTTAGATGGTATATTTTAATTCAATGATTAACGTTGACATATTTAACCAAAGAGCTTCATTTTTATTTTTATGACTAGCAGTGCTGTGGGTAAACTAATTATTAATTGTCAGGTTTTAGAATTTATTTTCACATATTTTTTGTGTAACTAATTTTATAATTCTTCTTTTGATAATAATACATTTTAAACAATGGCAATGTCCTATTTTTGCTCATTGTTATGTCTTTAAACATCCTTTATTTCATGAATCCTGAGTTTTATTTTTGTAATTTGCATTTCATCTGACTAATTCTCTAGAGATGAAGCTGCTTTGCTTTTCCGTGCCACTTCATTTATAACTATTTTTACATTAAATGTGTTAATAATTGTTTCAGTGCCTAATTAAAAGTTATGCCAATGATAATCGTCATGATTTTTTTGTTTAAGCGTGCGCTGACATTTTAAAAAGCAGCTGCAGTTTTGTTGTGGCTGTTTTTTTTCTGGAGGACAGTGACACTAATGATGACAATTCATCATAATAAAAGAGCAACGTGGTGTACATCTGTTTGGCTCTTTGTAAAAGTTTGAATTTCATTTCCTGGACTGAATGATACGAGGAGCAGAGGGAGAGCTTTTGTCCTCTGTTGCCTGTCTGAGATGCTCATGCAAATAGAAACAAGTTGTCACTTCTGGAGCCATAACCGCTGTGTGTGTGTGTGACTGGTGCTGTGGAGCCTCCCTTACAAAACACAGCCTGATCCCTGCAGGTCATGCCAGTAAACAGGATGTTGACTTGCTGATGTGCTTTTGTGCAGAGGGAGTGTGACAGGTCTGCCACTGAAAATAGTGCTGCAGGAAGAAGAGCGGCTCTCGGAGCGGCACGGCATGTCTGCTGGGTTATGGACCAGGGCTGACGGAGATGGCACAGGACACTCACGGTTAGAAAAACATGAATCTCAAACCCCCTAAGCTATTGTTTTCCAGCACCCATTGTTGGCTCTGATCTGATGTGTGAGGAGATTTTACCAAACACCAACTCAGAGCTTTACTACCTCTCTGATTTTGACTGAAATGGATTTAAAATGTTCTCAGGTTGAGTCAACAAGAGTCTGACTGACACTTGAAATACGAGAGCCACCTGATGGAGACTGCGGTGCTCAGGGGCTGCACAACTTCAGACCAAAATTGTTTTAGATTATTTATGTCAATACTGACCAGTACTTTCACTGATAGTAACCAATGGCAACTCATTACCACCCGAAGCCAGCAATGTTTTTGGGGTTGTCTGTTTGTCTGTCCATCCATCATTCAGATTTTTAGAGGCATATTTCAAGAACCCCTGAATGGGTTTTCTTTAAATTATGCACAAATTTCCACTCCGACTTACAGATGAATTGAAAAGATTTCAGAGGACTTGGTTAAAAGGTCAAGAACACTTGGGTATACTGACTGATGACTCCCTTAATTTTAAATCACACGTACTGTGTCTTGTCAAAAAATTGAGACTAAAACTGGGTTTTTATTTTAGAAACAAGTTTTTTTTAATGTAAAAAAGCGACTTGTCACTGCAACTTTTTTACCTGTTTTAGATTATGGTGATTTTTGTGCATGCATGCCTCTGCACAGTGTCTTCATATGGTTGATACTGCCTACCATGCATCCTTGAGGTTCATTACTAACTGTACGGTAAGGTCATACACTGGTACACTTTTATTTATAAGGCAATTCTTGGTCTGCTTCCCCTCTATTTATGTGTTTTTATCATGCGAAGAAGTACCGGACAGTATTCCTTGCGTTCACAGGTACTTATCATGCTCTCTGTCCCAAGCGCACGGACTGAAACTGGGGAAAGGGCTTTTGGGTACTCTGCATCTTCAGACTGGAATCTTCTGCAGAATGACTTAAAGCTCAAGGAGCTGGTGTCCTTAAGTGCTTTTAAATCGAAAATGAAAGACATGGCAGCAGATTCTATAAGATGCCGATGTTTTTAGCTCAGTTGTTGAACAAATGATGCAAAGATATGACTCATAGATGTCTCTGTTTTTTTATCCATGATGATGTGCTTGTAAATTGTTTTTGTCTCTTTTGTATTCTGTTTGTAACCTTGTGTTTTTTTGCTGCTGCATGTCTTGGCCAGGTCTCCCTTGAAAAAGAGGTTTTTAATCTAAGTGGGACCAACCTGGTTAAATAAAGGTTAAATAAAATAAAAAAGAAGCCTCATGGTTGACTAGGGCTGGGCATTGTTAAGCACCTCACGATTCATTTCAATTTCGATTCAGTATCGATTCAGTAAGAAGTAGAAATACACAAATATTTAGAGTACCTGTTGACAATTTTTGAATTTTTAATTTGATGACAATGTGAACATATGTGGTATGTCACCTCATATCTTTGAGCAAACATCTGAAAATAAAAATTTGCACAGTAATAACGTATTTGTGCATATGGAGTAAAAAAGTAAAAAACATGACAGTTAACACTATATTTATAAATGTCCACCTGGTCTTTTTTGTCAATAAATGTTTCAGGAATTGTCCTTTCAGTACATTTTTCACCCTTTTTTCACAAGAAATAAAAGTTAACAATTCTTGCAAGTATTTGTCATTATTATGTCATAAATGCTTAAAACAGTGTGTAATTACAAGACAAGAATAAAAATGGCTTTGAATTCTAACAGGATTCTCTTCATAAACAATTGTAAACGAACATATAGAAATTTTCTGAGATGACCAAAAATAAACTTCACCTATTTTACATAAACTCAAACATTTTTGTTTGACTGCAGCATTCAGTCTCCATGTTACAGTCTGTTATATTAGACCATGTCCAGGCGTTTTTTACTGATATTAGTCCTGAAGCAGCTCCTGTCAAGCTGAAGACAGAGATCTCGACATTTCTTCCTCCAATATTTCTAAAATTACTATTTATGGAATCCATAAAAAACGAACTATGACGAAAAAGACGATTAATGACAAAAAAAGACGGTAAAACACAGGGAAATGCGTCGGAAATATGGCAAAACAGAGAAAATATGGCAAAAGAATGAAAAGAAGACACTCCAGAAGGACACTAATGCTGTTGTGTTTAATATTTTACATTATTTACACAGAAAATACTGATAAACCCCCGTTAAATCACTCTCATGTTCGGCTCTCAATCCTATCACTCTGCAAGCATGTCTTCTTCTGTGACCGCCGACAGCTGGATAAACACTGAAAAAGTGCACAGCTCCCCCCACTGGCCAGGAGGTAAATCGATTCAGAAGATTTGCTGAATCGATATTGAATTGGGAGGAGAAATATAGCCATGCATTGATGAATCGCTATTTCTGCCCACCCCTGTGGTTAACCTTTGCTTGTGAACAATAGGACCCCAGAACAGTTCTGGGATTTTCCTCAGACGTGGTGAAAATGTCCATTCTGACTCAGGGATGAACTGAGCAGAGTTTAGAGATCATGACTCACAGATCATTTGGCATTCATGATGATCACATGCATGCGTATGTAATACACATTCAATGGAAACACTTAACAGGGTTTTTGTTAAACTTTAAATAACTATCTTCTGTGACTTGAGGCTCAGATTCAAATTTTCAAGGTCAAAGGTCAAGGGTCAGTTTGCCTTGTGATCATCCCTTGCATGTGAATGTGATATCTAAAGACAGCTCTAAAATGTTTTCTTAAGACCTTGCATGAATGCCCATTCTGACAAGCTGTTAGTGTGTCATGGTACACAGTCATACACGTGATCATCTTTTGCTTGGGAACGTAAAATCAGAATGTTTTGAGGGATTTTTGTCAACCTTTGTGCATGTGCAAAGATCTAAAACCACCCAGCTGAAGTTCTAGTTATGTCTTTTGCCAACGTTAGACAAGACAAAAAAATCCACTGGCATTTTGGCTCTGACCGATCCAAACAATCAGTCAAACGTGATACAACAGCAGCACCTGAACACGCCTCCAGTTGAAGTGTTACACAGTATTCATACTTATAAGAAAGAAGAAAATGTAGAAAACGATCTTGTGTTCAGCATCCATCGTAATATTAGACTGCAATACATAAAACAGCACGCAATAAGTAAGAAAGATATAACATATTCTGAATAATTCAGATGATGATATTTAAGCTAAGAGAATTATTGTAAATGAGTCTTGCGGTGCTTCTTTTTCTTTTTGAACTGAGAGCATTTTACTTCCTTGTTGGATTTCTTGCCCCCCGGCAAGAAGGTTATGTTTTTGCCAGCATTTTTTTGTTTGTCTGTCTGTCTGTGCGTCCATCTGTGAGCAAGATAATTCAAAAAGCTCAGAAGGATTTTGATGAAATTTTCAGAGAATCATTGGCATTCAGAGGTGATCTAAATCCAGATGAAGAATTTTTTTGAAGAATCTCTTAACATTGAGAGATACTGCAGGGCAGTTTTTCCACACTACGATCATAATTATAAAAAGTTTGAAACAGATTTTGATGTAATTTTCAGGGAACGATGGTCATGGCACAAGGGAGAATGAATCAGATTTTTGTGGTGATCTGAATAAACCACAGAAATTTAAGGATTGTTTAACACGGTGCAATAGGGCAGCTTTTCACATTTTGGAAAATAAGCTAACACTGTTAGAAATGCTTTGGTGGAGGTTTGAGATCTCAGAGCACCCTCCAATTTTTAGATTTGTTAATTTTGAGAGCCAAAAAAATCTTCCAGTTTATCAAAGGTTTTGAAGGTTATTTAACAAATAGACGGTCAATGTGATTATCACATATGAATCATGGGTAAAACTTTTTAAACTGTCTTAACGAGGAGAAGAGCAAGACACAAGTAGAAAAGATTGCATTATGAAAGTCTTATGTAAACAGGCATTTAGACATCTTAAATATAGAAAGAGGGTGCCTGCATCATTTAGGAAGGTAGTTCATTAGTTTTCTTGTCTTTCTTTTTTTTCTTTTTTCAATTCTTTAGTTAACATGTTTTTAAAGGGTCTGGCATGGATATGAAATAAAACTGTCTTTGTGGAAAAGGTGGAAGCTGTGATTACAAGTGATGTTCAATAATTGTGCAGACACTCTGCATTTTTACAGACTAACCAACACCAAGAAAGGGAGGATTAAATATGTTCCTGTGTCTTACCGAGGTCTTTAATTCGAGGCAGTACATTCTCTGTAAAGTTGGTGTATGAGGCGATTTTTCCCTCAGGTGAAGCGATGCCCACGTGCGCCTCGTATATTCGTAGGCTCCTGGGCTTCATCGGCCGAGGGTGAATTTGCTGCAGAGAAAACCAAAATTAAAGAGAGAAAATCATGAGAGAGCCCAGCACTTCTTTCTAAAAAAAAGTCTAAAAATAGCCCACATTTGGTAAGTAATTATGAAGCAAAAGGTCAAAGTCACAGTGTGGGTTCTCAGCGTCTCAGTGGCAATATTAGCACAGAGGCTGAAAATGGGTCTGTGCATGTTAAATATTAAAAGATCCATGATTCACTCTGTCTGCGTTACACAACGGGAGAGGGATTTATTTTACACATAGAACTAATTTCCTGATGGCTGCCCAGCAGGCCTTTTGAACCCTCCATTTGAAGTACATGATTCAGCCACTTGTAAATACAGCGCCTATACTGCCAGTAAGAGGGCTCCTCTAATTAAAATGGTGCCAAATAACAAGCGATAAAGACAGCAAGGTGGTCTTTAACAGCCTCTTATTGTTTTGCTTGTGTGCACTTGTGCTGAGGGCGTCAAGTAGCATTAAGACACATTTAGAGCCTCTCCAATCAGAGGAAACAAGCAGCTACACAAAGAGTGTCCATGGCAGCTGCAGATCAGAGATGTGTGACAGATTTAACTCTGAAAGGCTCTGATTTTAACAGTGAAGGGTGTGCTCTCTAAAGCATGTGCTGCAAAATGATTCGGCTCGACTTCATCTAGGTTTTGACATTTATGCTGCCCACAATCTGGGCGCAAAGCCAGGAACAGAGAGCAAAGAGGTTGAGTTATTTCATTATGCATGTGTGTTTTGGGAGTAACTTAATTCAAACCAAACAGAGCCTCAGCTTCAGTCCCTTTAAGAGCCAGGTGTGCTGATAAAGATGAACACAGCTGTATCTGAGGGTAGTGAAGGTAAGCGGAGGTCAAGTCTTGCTGGACTTTTTAAACATGTTCAATAAAATGTGAGGAATTCTAAAGCATATGTAAAGTTTGTCAACAAACACCAGCATTGCCCAGCTGACATTAAGTTAGATCAGCATGGCCTCTCTTAGCCCTACGCGGCCTGACATTTCCCTCTATGTTGGCAAAAGATGGCAAATTTGCTTTATGTATCAGCAATGCATCTATACTAAATTTTGGTGAATGTAGGGATGGGAATCGAAAACAACTCACCCAAGGAATCAATATCTTTTGTCTTTGTGCTTATCAGTTCCCTATTTGCAGAATCATTTACCGATGTAGCACATCATTGATCAGGAGTGTCATGTGTTTGACATTGCTGTCACTGAAAGCCTACAGGCCAGAAAATCAACAAGAATCAATAAGGGAATCTAGGGAATTGGATCAATAAGTAGGATCGTTAACAGCACTGATATCAATAAAATCGTATCAATTCCCATCCCTTGGAAAGAGTGCGCAGTTGTGCATCCTGTGAACCAGCCACAGTACAAATTTCACAGTTTGACTAGTAATGATTTAAAGGAATTTTTGTGTGTATTTAAAAACCCCACCTTAGATCAATTAGCCAGGATTTGTCACATTTAATATTATTTAAAAACAATACAGACCATTACTTTGGTATTGAAAAGAACTTTTTGTGAAAACAACAGATAACAAGATTCATTCATTCATCCTACATTTACAAAGATTTCCTCTTTTTACGTATTTTAACTGTTTTAAATTAAAAAGGGCAATAATGATCAAACATACATACATGTGATAAACACTGGGATTAAAACTATTACCATGATGACTTACAATGTATGGTTGAGGGGGGTCCCAGTGAACCCAGTCATAGATGACAGCTTTCTCCTCCCTGGTCACATATTTTGCCCAGGGTGAAATCCGGTACAGCCGCTCGCCCTCCTTTGTGTGAACCACCACCTGGGAAATAAGACAAATGACTGTTACATTATTGCAAGGGCACTTAAACAACAATACAGGGAGAGGGGGCATTTAAAAGACACTGAAGGCTATTAACATACACGAAGAGGACAGGGAGGACACTATAAAGGGATACTGTATACACAAGACACACACTACAGCTTAAGATATCTACATAAAGAATGTGAAGAAGAAAGAGTCTGATAAAATGCAAACTGAGGAAATCAAGAGAAGCCTCAATAAAAGTTTAATTAATAAAAGAGTTAATGCTTTGTGGTTTTATGCCTCTGCGTGGTTTACAAGTGAAGGACAGCAGGGGTTCTGGGATGAGTTGAGAATAAGGGCTGGAGTGTGATTCTCCAAATGTTTCAAACATGGCATGACCTTTAGATTCAGACACCTTGACCTGTAAGGACCAAAATCTAAACAGTTTGTAAATTAAAAAGTATATTTTTGCAAAGTCTAGAGTAAAGTACTCAAAGTATTTTTGATATATTATGATCACAAGCAGGAGCTTTAAATTAGATCCCATGACATTGACCTATGACCTATAGCCACCAAAACCTTACCCCTTCACCATTGTGTCAAAATGAATATTTGTATATGTTTCAGGAAAAAGTAGTGATTATGAAGCCCCAAAATCTTGACCTTTGACCTATGACCTCTCAATCTAATCACTTTGTCCTTGGGCTAAAGAGGATTTTGTGCAGAGTTTAAAGAGATTTCTTCAAAGTATTCCTAATATACAGATCCAGCCACTTCAATTTTCCCCTTGCAGAGAGCAAGCTTAACACCACAAATTCACACAAACATGGGGCAGGCCTCATCATGGACCTCAAGACCTCATCAGGGAAAGTGGGGAAGTTTTAAGAGGCTGTATGTATATTCTTTTAGAGGGGTGATTACGAGGCCCCATGATCTTGATCTATGACCTCTTACTTTCAAAATGTCCTTGTTTTGACATTAAAACAGACAGGACATTGTGTGCAAAGTTTAAAGACAAGTCTTCAATGTGTTCTTGAAGGAAGGGGTGATCATAAGGCCCCATGACCTAGGCCGTGGCTTAGTCTGGTAGTCTGCTCTACCATCAATTGGCTGATACTACTGGACAACTTACATAGAAACCCAGAACTACTGGTAAGTAAATGTAAGTGGTAAGTGAATGTGAGGTTCATTTGTGTAAAAGAGCTTTAAGTCATCAGAAAGACTAGAAAAGTCCTCTTTAAGCTCACGTTAAACTTTAATCTATGACCTAAAAAGTCTAATTATTAATCCTTTAATCTGAATGGATATATGTGTAGCGGTTAAAGTGTCAAAGCTTTCATGAGGGTTTGTGTTCATTTTCCAGTCATTTTGAGGATCCATGACCTTGACTTTTGACCTGTGACCTCTAAAATCAAAATACTCCATTCTTAAGTCAAAGTGGACGTTTGTGTAAGGTTTGAAGAAAATCCCTCAAAGAGTTCTTAAGATGTTTTCTTAAAAGGAAGAGATGGCAATAAGGCCCTACTACCTTTGACATCTGATTTGCAAATGTACTCAGTTCAGCTTTGAACCAGTGTAGAAATTAGTGCAAAGCATTTTTGAGATATCTGGTTTTACAAGTGCGTATGTATTAACAGATGGATAGACAACCCACATGAATAAAGCCTCCAGCCTTGGCAGTCACAAGAGCAGAGGCATGAAGACAGACAAAAAAAGCCCTCCAAAAAAGACTAGCTCAGTACAAGCTGGTTTTTGTGTAGGGCCCTGTGTTTCCATCCTCTGGATGCAAGTGATTTTATAGTCAGCTTTCATAAACATCTTCCAGCCATGGGATGCATTGCTTACATCATAAAATTATCCAGTTACTCACCGTAATTGTTCAGAAAAGATGGCACAGATAGTTCATCCAGTAAAGCAAACATTTTTCAATATGTCACACGAAAGCCGCCCCCACTCCAATAGAAAACTGACATTTTTCATTTCAAACAGGGCTCCCAAAGACGGTCCATGGTCCAGAGGAGAAAAAAGCTGCAGCATCGACCAGGAAAGTTGTTGAGAATCTGGATTCAATGGCTAATTTGCTGCATTTGATTGTAGTAAGTGTAACTGTTGAATTTGACACAGCGACTCTCTGGCCCGTCTTGACAAGAGCATTTGAGCCAGGGAGTAATTTAGAAAACTAGGAAATCTAAATCATTATCCTTTGCCTTTCATCTATTATGCCTGCAATTGAGGACTAGGAGGGGGTCAAATAAGTATAGTTTGGAAATCCAAGTGAGGAGTTACTTTGCCTCCATCAGTCAAATAAGAAAGGAGAAAGCCAGCGTGAGTGAGAAAAACCCACCAAGTAATCGATCCTGTAGTGTTCCCCACGGTGTGTGTTCGCCCTGTTTCGTCCCCTGCAGAAACGAGCATGAGAACCCAACTAATTCTGGCCGCTGTTGTGAAGTAATGACTGTTCCAATGCCACCTGCCTAGGAGACGTTGGCCAGACCCCCCTCTGGGGTTTTTTCATTATGGCCAGGCCACCTGAGGGCGAGCTGCCTGGCTCCCCTTATGACATGCTTCACAGTTTATAGGATTAGGAAAAGATAGTCAGATAAATGGACTGGCATAAAGTCTGACAGAGCGGGTCCTTCAGACAAATTGGCCAGCATTAGGCACATTAAAGAAAAATCAGACTGCTGGGCGGGCCGAGGGGGTGCGTGAGCAGGAAAAACAACTAAGAGCCGGGGAGTGTGAGAGAAGTTTAGGTGTGGAGGAGAAAGAGGCGGTTGACAAGGGGTCTCCAAACACGGGGCCGTGGGCCGGTTTCAGGGCAGTGGATGATTGCTTTCATTTCCTTTTTAACTAAGAGAGTATGTAAAGTATTTTATTTCGAAAAATATCCTGATTCTCGCACATCCATTTATGTGTGCTGACTGTTTAGACTTGACTCAAGCATCTGTCTTTGTCATGGCTGTGAGATCTTAAAGGGAAGGTCAGAGATAAACCCACTGTTTCATCTCGAGATAGGGATTTTACTAACTTGTAGAAGCAAGAATCAATTCTGTGCAGCATGGGTAAAGAATATCCAAGATACTCGAGAGAGCTCAAGCCACATTTGACTACCTGATGTCTGAGATTTAAACTACAGACATAGAGACATTTTAGGAATCAAAACTAACATAATACCAATAAATGGTCAGTTTCATCACATCAGCATCATATGCACACAAAACTTTACATCTTCTTTTGTGTTGACACATAATATTCTGGTGTTCTGGTGCTACTTGACAAACGTGTTGATTGGTGACTTACATCCATCTGCTTTCCCAAATGCTATTGCTGGGGAGTAAACCAGTTTTATTACTGTCACTGATGCTATGTTTTACAGTGAAATAGATTTTTATGTCACCGTCATCATTGGTTAAAATACACACTCTATGTTGTAGTGCTCACAGGATGCTAATCTGATTCCAGGCTGACGGCCTGAAGCCTCAAAACAAGCCAGAGTAGCATTACAGAATGATCTGTGACAAAAACTGTTTGAGTCCGAGCTTTTGCATGTTTCTGATACTTAAGGAGGATAATTAGGAACAAACACACACACACACACACTCAATCAATCAATGTCACATTTGGCCATTTTACTTTGCTTCATGCCTTTGGTGGCTCCCATTGCCATTTTCTTTCCTTGTTTGTCTCTTTGTGGTTGTACAGCACTGTGGTCAACATATGTTGTTTTGAAATGTGAAATATAAATAATGTTAGACTTGACTTGACATGAATTGCACCTTGTCCACCCCTTGATTAGTCCTGAGGTTTACAGTGAACATAATTTAGTGTACAGTGATCAGGCAAACATGAGGTCTCTCTTCTCCAAGTTTGCTGTTTGCAGATATCAGCAGTGTAAAAGCTTCTCACTGTGTGCTGAAGAGGACCAACACAGTTTGACTCAATTAAGTGTTTTTTTTTTTTTTTATTTCTGTTACGGCACCTTTACTCCTGCTTAAATGTCTGTTTAAACTCACAAGTCCCTTATTATATGTCAAAATTAGATTTAAAAAAAACTACAACCACATGCCAGTGGTTGTAGCATTTAAGCTCCATCAAGGATGAACAAGAAACCTCTGATAAGTTTAACTGTTAAAAATCATCATCTGCACTTATAATTGAATGCCTTTATTTTGAACAGCTGAATGATGAAATGATGGGTTTTCCTTAGCAGCTACACCACTAGGAAATGGACACATCGTTTTCAAAACTCACTATCATGCACAGACATGAGCTGTTTCTCGAATCACTGGCTTGGTTAAGGGAGAGAATGGGGCCTACAGTGCTTAGAAATTCAGTAAAATGCATAGTCTGTTTCCATGTTAATATTTATTTAGAAAAAAACTAGGCTAATATAAACTCAGTTACGGACAAACTCAGCTAACAGTCACCAGTTAACATATTCACTGGATGAACCAATACACCTACTTTGCTTCCATTTATCTGTCCAGGGAAACAAGCGGCTGGCCACTGAGAATATTCTCTATGATTTTGGTCTGTTTGGGGACCTCTGGCTTAGATGATACTCTGGTTTACTTCTCCAAAGTCTTGCAAACTCTCACATTAATTGCTGGTTGTACAAACTGTACCCACAAAAAGCCTCGGCTTGTTTATGGAGACAAATTGGGCTCCGAACAAAGAGGGATGGGAGGGCAAGCTGCTCTACACGAGAGCGATTGGAGCCGGGCTTGTGCCTCCACGAGGGAGTGCTGTGGAACTAATTCTAAAGTGGAGCTCACAGCAAGACGGCCATTCACAGGCAGCGGGGGTGCACAAGGAAAGGCCAGGTGCCAGCGTTTCCATCTGCTTCTTATCGTCCTTAGACTGACCTCCGCTGACAATGGGAGCCGGGCAGCCTGTCCAGGGCGCAGGAGTGTGCCAGTGATGACCCGGTCCCAAGGAGAGTGGCGCCATGATGCCATCCATTCCACGCCTGGCATCTCATTTCAGGATTATTTCTCATCCGCGCTGTTAGTTTGTGAGACAATGCATAATGGGAGGTGCATCTTTTGCATTTAACCCTGATGAATTATTTAAAAGAGCTAAAATCCTTTTGACTACACCCACAGAGGGCTGAGCTTTGCACTGAAAAATACAACAAAATGTCCTGAGGGAAACCTGCCACAGACAGGAGCTGAAATAAAAGCCCTTTGTTGTGCTCCAAAGGTGTATCTTACCTGCGCTGAGTGCAGATTGTGTACATACTGTAATCTCCCTCCTGTGTGCTGTGAGTATGGCATGTTGTTGATGGCGACACGCCAGCTTTCCATTCCCTTTATAAGACGCCACACATGACAGGGAATCTCCCCGGTGCATTATAGTGACAAGTCTTCGCACTGCTGTGGCAAGAAGACACCTGCTGAGGGTGTGAAAACAGCTATGAAGATGTTGTGTTCCCTACCTTGAGTTTGGTGTTGTGATCCACAGCTGGAGACTTGTCAGGCTTTGGCGGCAAAACCAGCTCCCATTTGCCAAACTCTTTCTTGGTGTAGGGGTGGGAGAATTTGTCCCAGCCATCTGAAGGAAGGTTTCATGACACCAAATTAGTCACAATACAGATACTTTCCATCAGGTCTTATTCACTGTATCCTGAGACATGACCACAGATGTCTATGAAGGACAGAGGAGGCACTATGTTGACTTTTTAGGATATAAGGATATATTCTCTAGTGAGATGTAAGGTATGACAGTATTGTTTATGTCACTTGCAGGAAATGAAAAAGGCTGTGCTACTGAGTGAATAAAAAATGTAAAGTTCTAACTAAGTGATGTTTTTAACACTTTTAATTGGTCTGAAACTGACAAAATCCACTCATCACGGATGAAACTGCCAAAAGTAATGTTTTATGAAAAAAATGGAGTTACAAGGTTTTGGCATGACAGTGATGGCATGTCAATTAAAAAATAGATGGCAGGTCTCTAGCTCAGTAAAAACATTTCTTATAGAAACAACCTCTAATAGAATTTAGAAAAATGCTATATAAAACAATACAGAGGGTTTTTTTTACAACACCAACTCCTGACGGTGCAAAACTAAAAGAAATTGCTGTTATTGGATATCAGAGAGGAAACAACGTCATTTGATTTTAAAAAGAACCAAATCAAAGTCTATTGTTCTGGTAGTGTCATAATCATTCACAGAAAAGTAAAGTTCTCATTGTGAAGCAAAAAACAAGAACATAAAAGGACATAATTTCTGCTCCATATTGTCCATTCTCAGACAATATGGAGCAATCTCTTCTGTTTCCTTCATGTTCCAAACATATAATGTATTTGCTGTGACCACAGGGGATCAAGAACTGCTGTGATATAAGTTGAGGTTGTGGCCACGGGTTGAAAATCAGCACAGAAAGCAATTACCTCTTGTCTACTGCTACTGTGTAAATTAACCACGAACAGTTTCTTTGTCCAGAATCGAGGCATATTGCTGCTTTGACTGTGCACTGCTGGAAGTCAAAAACAGAACAGCGAGATATTACCGACCCAGAGTTCATGTTCTTTATTTTCAGCATGATGCATTTTTATTCAGTTTTAAGTCCTGATGAAATAAGTTGAAGTTCCCCTAGGACCTAGGATTTAGTTTTTCTTTTGCAGAAAAGAGCTTTAAGAAATTTCTGAATAAGGGCCATATTTATTTCCATTCACTCAAAGAGCTTGTACTTTTTTTGTTCTGCTTAAGTTTTTATCAAATCAGAACTTCTTCTTTTGCATTATTATACATCTCACTCTCTGACTTGAGGTCAGGCCATCACTGCAGCTGTGCTGTATAGTTGAGCAACAAAACTGTTATTTTAACTTCCTCTGACTGTACAGTTTACTGTTTGTAGGTAAAAATGCTTTTTGCATGTCATGTAAGTGTTATTCAAAAAAACACTCTCTGTTGTTACCTCCACCGATAATGTTGTGTTTTCGCCAAGAATCTTATGTCTTTCTGTTTGTCTGCCTGTTGGCAAAATACCTCTCATGCTTATGATCAGATTTCAATGAGATTTTCAGGGAATTATGGTCAAGGCACAAGGAAGAAGTCGGGATGCTGGTGGTGATCTGAATATGGATGAGGATCCAGGATTTGTTAACGTCGTGAGATAAGGCATTTTTTCACATTTTTGACAATAACTTTGCAATGTTTGAAATGCTATGGCGGAGGTTTGTGGCTTATGGTATCCATACATCCCCTCAATATATTGATATCAGCTACAATAAGATGAAAGATAAAGACATAATGGATATGATCGAAAAATTCAACATTGATATCCCCAGTTGAAATTTGTGTTATTTGTTCAAGAGTTTGCTTTGATTTTTGCTGGATTCATTCCTCTTAAACACACCTGTGTTGAGAAACAGTTGTTTTGTTTCATGAGGTTTTTTTTTTTATATACTAATCTTTATCAAAATAGCAGATGTTGTATTGCTTTAAAACAGCGGTATAAAACAACATTAAACTATTTACATTTTGGTGGTCTTGGCAGTGGATGGATTGTTCTGTGGCTTTTATGTCATGTTATATGAACCTTTCATTTATAGAGAAATAGCACTTAAAACAGACAATATTCTTGCTTTATGTCTGTGTAGATTCTCATTCGTCCAGGTCATGGTCATTCTGAAGATTCAAAAGCAAGGCAACTGGACTGTGTAGAGTTTGTTGGGAAGACGTTTCACTTCTCATCCAAGAAGCTTCTTCAGTTCCGGAACTGAAGAAGCTTCTTGGATGAGAAGTGAAACGTCTTCCCAACAAACTCTACACAGTCCAGTTGCCTTGCTTTTGAATCTTCAGAATTCTTGCTTTATGTGTCTTTCCAAATTGAGGCGGGGCACCAAAACCAAAAATTTCAACCTCCAACTCTTGGATCTTTAATGACTTATAATCCAAACTTAAACTATGAGGAGTCACAATGTTTCTAATTACATTATGTTTCCACCAGGCCACAGACGGTCAACACTGTTGCTCCGGCTCTGTATTTGAACATCCCCTTGTGGACTCAGAGCCTCTTCATTTTCCAAACTCTCCCTCCATCTTTACACACTCTGCCCCTCTCTCTTGCTTTCATCCAAAACCTCTTACGTAATTCTTCTTTGTTGCTCGTGTACTCTGCTCTCCTGGATTTTGTGACTTTTCTAACAGCAAGAAAAAGCACCGGCTCAGTCATCTAAAACCTGATAAAAAACCTCTTCTCTGCTTATTGAATTACATCTCTGACAGAACAGCAGAAACACGTGACATTTATTATCTGCTGATACCACAAAAGCAATTGTCATTGACTGACGTGAGTGTATCAGGGCACAAAACATCCATTACAAAACAACCACCTTGGCACGTCAATTGAGGATGTTGTTTTTATTCAGTAATCCATATCTGCTTGCTATTCATGAGCAAAAAAACAACAACAGGATGGAAAATGAATCATGGGACATGCTCCAGAAGTGACCGGGCACAACACCAGCACTTTTTTACATGCAGACCAAGTCTTGTTTTTTTTGCACAATATATATTTATCTCCACCTCTCTTAAAATCTGACAAAAAACAGCACATTATGCATCCAACCTGCACCATATTCATGACCAGGCTGCTGGGCTGTTTCCACATTTACCATGAAATTGAAATCAAATAATATGACTGAGCCGTGTCAAAATGTAATCTCTGGCAGAATTGAATGTTGGAATTGAGCTGCTGCCCAAGGTCCTGGAAGATAATTAAAAAAGGAAGAGGAGAAATATAGAAAGAGGCCATGGCAGGAACAGAGCTAACAAGCACAAAAATGTGGAGGGACAATAAACCAATTGACAAATATCCGCTTTGGCACACAGAATCAATCTGAGGCTATCACTATTAGCATTTGCTTTCCTTCATCATTAGCTCCAGGGTTCACAGCTGTGTCAGACTGGATGGGTGATGGCTGTGCAGCTCTCTACACCATGGCTTTCGTTCCAGGCATTTGTGCAGTGTGTGGGCTGCATGGCCAACTGTCCCAGCCCTGTCTGCCTCCCTGGAGAAATTTTACCAAAATAGGCCAAAAAGGATGATTATTCCTTCTACAAAAAATAAATAAATAAAATAAAAGATGACTACAAGACACCCAGACCGTGACCTTCAAAATCACTTCATCATTCAGGTGAACATGTATTTGAAGTCTGAACAAAATCCCTCAAAGAATATCACTGATATCGTTTTCATAAGAGTCTGCTCATCTTACCTCAGCTTTCACTGGTATGGGGGCTAAAATATAAAATGTGTTGACATTACTCCCTCCTGTTGATGTGACTTTAACTACAGCGTCAGTATGTTTTTGAAGAAAAACTAAATCCTTATTCTCACCTCTCTTTTAGCTCTGAAATAAACAAATGTCAAGTTAATAGAATCCTACATTTTTAACTCAGACAGGTTCAAAAGACATCGATTTCATCCTTACAGTAGACGAAGTCTGACACTGGTCAAATAAATAACAGAGCAAAATATGCAGCACAGGGCTTTTATCCAAGGAGGAGCATGAACACCTTGCCTTTAAATTTATATGACACAGCTATATGAAGAAATAACTAACTTCATATTAACACAAAGAAGAGAAAATCATCATTTCAATGTTATGACAATCACGATATCTATTCCAGACAACATTGCTATGTAACATCAGTAAAATCCATCACAGCCAGATTCATCGTTAACATTGTCATGTTAAGTTTGAGGCATTTAACGCCGTAAAAAGTGTTCACTCCCTCATGTTCAGGTGTTGACACAAACTCATTATCAACTCTGCTCTATTTAGGACCATACACTGAGAGTTAAAGCCAATACACTGGATGGTTATGGTCCACATGTCACCATAGCAAAATTTTTGAGATTTCTTGCCTGAAAATCCACTCAGACATTGGATTTTAGCATACCTATGAACAGCTCTGTTTCAGGCCTGTTCAGAGCAGGAATTTTAAGTACAAATCCTCATGAGCTGTGTCTGTCCATGCTCCTGCAAGAAGTGAATGCTGCTTCAGCTTTTCAGGTTGTGCTCTAATGTTACCGTGGCTGAACAGACAAATCTAAACATGGAAAGGACCGATTTTCTACATTATGAGGGGGTTGTGGACAAGTCATAGACACATATTTGCGTCTACAAACCTTTAAAAACTGCACTACACGGGGCATGAAAGCTGGATGGTTTTTAATTGTGCCCCATGTTTAGAAATACACAGGTAGCATAGGCTCAAATCAAGCCTGCGCCTCTTGCAGTTTATCTTTCCAACTCTAATTCTCCATCTGCTGTTGTTCTCCTCCATTCAATAAAGGCGAAAAAGTGTGATGAAATAATCAGAGATGGCACTCCTTTCATGAAATGTGACCTCTGAATAGAGTTTTAACATGAAATAAATCATACTGAGATCATTTGAAATATGCTTTTAATAAAAAAAATCCTGTCTGTGTTTTTTAATTATAAAAAACCTGTCATGACCTACCTGTAACACCTCTTGAGCCCATTAGGGGGTCATCACCCACACTTTGGGAAGCACTGCATCAGTTTTTCTGTGCACAGAAGAGCACCAGAGGTTCTTTACTCTCTTGAATTAATGGCTGTCTGAAAGTCCCAATCGGCAAAACTGTAAAATGAAAGTCAACATGCACCCATCCCGTCTGAAACAGTTATCACCCTGACACCAAGGGGGGAGTTTGTGCCACTGTGTTGGCAAAGATGATGGTATTTGAGTAAATTCTTTTACGATCCGTTCCGTTGTTATAACCTTATTTGTCTGTCCATGGAGACTAATCAATCACTAGTGGTATGTGTAATAGAGCTCAGTGCATTAATATATTTGATAACAGAAAGAAAAAATGTTCAAAAAGAAAGATAATGACACTCAGAGCATGTATTACCATGAATATCTATGTGATAGATGAAAGCCAGTCTCATTTAATCATGTTAATGATGACAAAAATAAATAATTTTGCCACATTCTCACATCCCACATTCACTGAAAATAACACTCAAAAGACTATTAACCTGAAATTACTTTCAAAGTTGGGACCGCAGGGAACAGAGATTTCAGTGCAAACACAGAGGTTGCACTCTCTCAACAACTTTGCAAGAGGATGATGAAATATCCAGCTACTAAAATATTAACAAACACTCCCACATTCAAAAGAAGGCCCCATTCAGTATGCAAGTTTATCCTGCGTAATCAATATTTTCCAACATTTCCTTCTCCCAGGTTGGTTGATCAAAAGGGCTGATACCCTTGTAGTGTGGGTCTCGGCGTGTTTCCCTAATTTTTGGACTCTTTTGTGTTCAGGAAGGCAGAAATACCAAATTTCTTATTTAATGCTCCATGAAGATATGCAACCTTTCTGTTCATGTTGAAATCTCTGTTTCTTTTCTGGTCCAGACAGTTTATTTAAACAAGAATAATGTTTCATTTTCATTTGACTAATTTGATTTATTATTTCAAATTGATTGTTTTAATAAAAGTGGAATGAAACACATTCTCATTTATCTGCTTCGTTAAAAACAAGCACAACTCCTGCTGAGCGTTTAATACTGGGTGATTTCTTTTGCACAAAAGACTCATTGTTTTTAAGACAAAAATCAGAGGAACAAACTGTGTCAACGAGGTTAGAGTGCCAACTGTCAGCTTTAATATCAGGCAGCTCACATTCATGTTAGGTCTATTTTAACGAGACTTATGTACCCTGAATCACCGACATTTTAGCTTATTAACAGAGCAGAAATACTATCCTGCCAGTGCATTGATGCACAGTTGAGTCAGACCACATTCATAGCTTCTTTTGGCAGTTTAATTAAGGATGTATAAAGAATACCCATACATCAAAAATTAAAGGCACACTTATGCACACTCAGTATGTTTATATGCACAGTAAATTTCTTTATGTACAGAATCTGAATTTTGATATAAATTACAAAAACAACAAAACCTTCGTAAAGATAAATTTGTAGTTGAGTATTGACATTGCCTCAAACATTTCCTAAAGTTCTCAAGGACAATTTTTTTTTTCAATTTTTGTTATAGTTATTATATTTGTTTTATCATTGATGGAACGTTCGTTGTCTGTCATGGCAAGCACAGTGACTGAGCCGCCATGACAGACACAGTTTACCATAGCCATGGAAGAAGCAAACAGGATCAACCTGCTGTTCTGTTTCTGTATCTTATTCATGCTTTTGACAGACTACCATTATTATCTGGCTGCTGTCCATTCTGACATTATTGCTCCTCTTGTACTGTTTTACTCCACTCCCGTAACGGATTGGCCAAAATAGACATTTCTAAGCTGAGCAGAGATCTGCTGAAGTCTCTGACTGCCTTCACTGGTTACTTCTCTTTTAAATATTTAAGACAAAAAAATGAACTCTTCAGAAACCCATATTATGCTTTTTATGAGTTTTATATGCCCTTTAGTGTTTTTTACACGTGGTCACTGCATGGTAGAGTAATTCTATGAGCAAGACAAAAAGCCCATTAGGATCATCCAGGTATCAGGACTTCCCCCTCCCTTCCTGTTTTACAGCATCTGTGGCTCAAAACAGAAATGAGCTCTGCTGAGTTTTTACCTGTGCAGGATGAGACTTTGGCAAGGCTGCCTCTGCACTTGTTGCTAGAGATATAATCACTTGAGTGGATAGAAGATTGTAACACCCTGAACATGGTGCATTTTTTCACATTTACGCTGTGTTGAAGGATGTGCTTCATCATGTCATTCTTGCTGCCTTAACTGTACAAAATGTCTTTTCGCCCAGAGCTGTCATTAACTTTTTAGTTTAGGTCTGTATAACTTTTGGTCCATGTAAACCATGATCCTCCTCTCTGCAGCAAAACATCAAGTCCATGTATTAAACTTTCATGGTCAGCAGTGTCCTCAGAGAGGTTTACTCATATAAAAGATTTATGGACCCGTCAAGAACCGAAAATTGGAACTGAAACTCATGTGCCTTATCAAATCCACAAATCTTGAAACCTTAGAAACACTTCCAAACTGAAACCGGTTTTCAGCGCCCAAGCCTATGACTCAGTGTCACAAAAAAGTGAATCACCAAGTTTCAGTCAGAGGTATTTTTAAAGTATTAGCTTTGTATGAAAACAAGAATCAAGCTCATCAGAACAATTTGAAAGCCAAAATACTGATAAGCACTGCAACGGCCGATTGGGTCAAAATTTCAGAAAAAATCTCAAGATAAAAAAATTTTTCTACAAAACATAATTAAAATACAACCCCACAAAATTTAGAACTCTATTTTGACCCAAAGTTAGTGTTGGCAGAAACTTTTCTTTTCCATGGCCCACACTTAAAGCAAGAGGAAGTGCTGTGCAGCCATGTATGTTGGTTTGAAGGTCCAAGAAAATAGCTTTTGTCTGTGTTTAGCTGTTACATAATTAGATATTTCTGTGCATTTCAAAGTCCTGTTTCCCCTCAAACTTATATCATGATTAATCTTTTCTACCTGCATGTGAACATCTTGAGTAAAAGCTAAGTCAAAAGGTGGATACCACATTGTTCAGAACCTAACAGAACTCTTCAGGGTACTCACTGAATTCACCCGTGAGGAAGAGGGCCTCTGCAGCTGGAGCCCACTCCTGTAAAAAGAGGCTGTTGTCAGGCCATCGCTGCACACCGAAGTTGTTGTAGCTGCGCGTGAACTGGTCGAAACCTCCCTCTGCCTCCTCCAGTTGAAATAAGCGCTTCTGCAGAAGGTCATACCTACAAACACCAGGAGACAAAAACACAGACAGCTGTATGAGTTCGATGTCAAATCCAAAGCTGACACAATGTTAGCAGGAAATCATGAGAGTGATTCTCTGGGCAGGAAGGATGTACAATCCCTCCAGCGAGTTCTGGGTCGTTTCTCAGTTAGGAAGACCCCCAAAGAGAGGTGACCAGGAGGCATCCTAATCAAATGCCTGAATCACCTCAACTGGCTTCTTTTGATGCAAAGGAGCATCAGCTCTACTCCAAGCCCTCCTCAGCTTTTAAAGCTTCTAACCCAATCTCTAACAGCAGTCTCACACTGGATGCTTGTAGCTGACACACATCCCAGCTCTGGCTTGAGACGATATAACTTTCTTACCAGGCGCATGTGTGTCTGCAGCATCTTGGTATATCCCTGCTGTCACAGTTCCATCTCTCCATAAATTTCACTCTCTTACTAAGCTTTAATGAGTTTAGGAGGAACCACAACAAATATCCCAACAGGTGACCTGACTCATTGAATAACTTACCCTGAAAACTTCAGGAAAAAAGCACTCTGCACGAAAAAGTGGAGTTTCAACACAGAAGTGGCAAACTGAGCTCTATCACACAGGCAGGAAAAGAAACTGAACATTTTCTATTTTCACTTTGACTTGTTCGTCCACTGTGGACATACATACATGCTGGAAAAAGGTAAATATGGAACTTTTTTTATTTTCAGGACTGTTTTGTCTTAGACTAGTGTGCAGCTTGCAGAAATAAATAGGCATGTCTCCAGTTCTTGAGATTTTTAGTGCAGGATACTTACTGCAGAAGCATAGAACACCTGCAGCTCATGCTAGCTGTCTAAAAGCTCTAACTTTAACATGCACAGCTGCTGTCCCATAAACAAAATGCATCCAGTGTGAAACCAGCATAAGGTTGAACCCAGCCACCCTTCTGAGGAGGCTCACTTAAGCCACTGTATTTTTTGGTCATTACCAAGGGCTCATGACCGGCGGTGAGGGTTGGAGCTGAGATCGACTTTTAAATCAAGCTCCCTCTTCACGATGACAGTTTGGTTCTACACCTTTAGTGGTGCGGATGCTGCACCAATCTGCCAGTCAATCTAACAATCTATCTTAGCTCTCACAATGCAATGTGGAAACTCTACTTTACTTCTTTTATCAGTCATAGTAAACTGAGATTTTGTCTTGAATTTAATAAGCAACTACCCGCTGAGAAGGAATGTATCTTTTAAATATTTATGCCCCGTTTGTTTGTGCAGGAAGATTTCCTCTGTCTGTAATCACACTCAACATTTCAGAAACATTGCAGCACGTGACGTAAAGCATTGTATGTTTTTGCATGTTGATGTTTCCATGCTAACGTTATCTCTCGCAGGTTTTTACCTCCGGATGCAAACCTGCCTTATTTCCTGAAGAATTTGTGACTACAGGCATATCCTAAGAGATAAACCTCTGTCTGTAACTTTGGGGCTGGGAAGGATGGGCTAACTACTCTGCAATTTATCTCACTTAGGTTCCTACAGCCAGCTGGTGTCCATATCAGATTCCCCCCGGTACAGAAAGCCTCTTTCAGCCAGCTGAGTTAAGTGCACTCTCCCCTATAGCCCTGAAGCCAAGCTCAGACCGGCCTGTGAATGCCCGGGGGCGAGTGATGATGGGCTGAAGTAACAGTGCGATTTCTCAGCAGCTGCTCCCTGTGTTGAGCAGAGTGGATGAAGAAGGAGCTTGCCAAATGTAAACCTTTAAAGTCCGACCAACGCTGCCACATGCCTGCTTTGCCACTTTGTCACCATTTCAAGAATATTCTGAAAGGAAGGACGAAAAAAGGATTCACATAAGGCCAGCGCTCCACTGCCACAGCATTAATAAGCATGAAAGTCATGCCTATGATTATAACAAATGAGCTCCAGAAGGTTGGACCAGAGGGAATAGAGAGCCAAAAATCCTGGATGGATGCAGTGTTCCCTGCACATCTCCTTGTGTCTGTTTCCACTCAAGGATGCAGAGAGGAGGCGAGATCGGACCACAGATCACAAATGAACTGTGCCACAATTCATCTCAGGAAGTTATTAGCGGAGTTTGAGCTATAGGCAGTATCAAAACTTGGATTTATTTTCCTATTATTCATAATCACACCAAAACTGTCCTCTGCGCCCTTATCTACAAATTTTACTTGGATGAGTCTGTCACACTTCCTCTCCTTCATCCTGCTGCGGGTGCAACTTCTCTACACCTCCTCTTAGGGATGAGACATGCAGGCCAAAATACTATAGCAATGTTTCTCATCTGAATATTGATACGCGGTGTATGATTTTTATTTTCAGTCAAGAAATAAGACTTGGTTGTCAGTGTCAGTTTACCAGAATGATTCTGGTAAATATAAAATGATAAGTCACCAACATGGGCACCCCAATATTTGACTTTTTTTTTTAACAGTCAAAAACGGGAGTAAAACTGTAGGTCCAAGACAACAAGGGTGCACACCACAACTGCAATACAGGTATGCAATTTAAGCAAGGCATGGTAAGAAGACCATGTGGCATGAAGCATGCCATGCAGACACTTATATTCTTTCGTTAAACCAAAGCCGAAGATGTGTAGTTGTTTAAATGGCTTATCTTTAATTAAAACCAACATGACTTTACTTCCAGTGGTCAAAGAAAACACCATGCATGCAGCGTCAGTAGTTGAACTCAAAACAGTTATACTGTGTGTACCATGTTTTTCTAAATGGTTAAATTTGCATTGTTTTAATGATCAGTGGTATAATAAGACATAAGTCAATCTATTGCACACATACATTGGTAACAATTAAAAATGTTTGCAGTATAGGAAATGGTTTCTCTCTCTTCTCATCTGTTTATCCAATTATTCCAAATTTTGCTGTCATAACCAAACAATTAAAAACCATGCACAGGAGTTTGACGGCTTTTCCTGGTATTGGTTGTACAGGATTTTCTTATGTTGAAGTGTTATCAAACAGGAATCTGCATCTATTTTGATTTTTACTCAGCATGCACAATATTGTCTGCATCATGCGAGTGTTAGCTTAAAAGGTTGGATGTCAGTACTGGGAGATAACAAAATTTCTGTCAATATTTAAAGCCAATATTTTGGCCATATATTACATATACTGTCTGTAATCCCCACAGAATGCAAGAATGTAGTACGATGCTTCACCTTATTATTGCAGAATGTTTACATTTTAAAACAATAATGTCTTCTATTAAAGAATGAAATGTTGTTTTCCTTGGTCCACATCACTTTCTAACACAAATATACTCACAGTGTCACAGTGAGAGGAACTGAAGGAGCGTCCTTGTACTCTTGTCAAAAATACAGTCTTATCAGACATCTGCAAAAATCCAATATTGTGCATCCCTACATTTTACTCCTTAAAAGAATTTACTCAAATAATCTTACATAAATATGTTAAAACACCATTTAGACTGATCATTTCGAGTAGATTACCTTGTGGTCACTAAGCAGTGGATTTATCAGTAATAAATTGTTATACTGAGCACCGTACTTGGCACATAAATGTATTTATTAATCAACAGTAACATAAAAAACTGTTTATATACATATTCTCTTACACTGTGCTTTGTTTGAAAAGACATTGATATCTTAAAGCTCCAAATGTTTCCAAGCTCTACCCTGTTCCCTGTTTTTTATAATATCCAGCACATAACCGCACACAGTATCCATAGGCAGCATTTGGCCTGAAAACACTCCCCCAAACTGCACGGGGCCTCAGAGTGTGACCATTTCATCACATATGGCACGTCTTTTTTCTCCAGTGCGGGTCCTGAATTCTTAATAGAGGCAAGTCAAAGCCTCTTTCATAGCTGTTGTCTTTCTTTCTTCTTCCTTAAGCCCTCACAAGTCTCTGTGGATTTAAAGATACTTTGAAGGCCATGAGCACAGTTTTGCTAGCCAATGAATTTAAATCAGTGATTGTATATAAAAGCAAAAAAGCTCAAGCCACCTGCTAAGTGAACATTGATACAGCATGGAGTGAGATATGATACAGTGATAAAGTGAGCAGTGTAGAGCGTCTTACTTTTGTCTCTGTGCAGATCAGATTTTAAAATAGCTGCAGGAAAACAACCGATCTAAGTTTGACAGAATAGCTACTGTCTCATCCAAAAGTGGATGCTATTTTATAAAGTTATTCTGACTTTTGTTCTGCCATTTTTTGGGGCATTTTTGTACAGTGCTCAACACAGTCAGCTCCATGGTCTGATTTGTTTATTAGTGCTTAGCCTTTTTCCCATGTAAATTTAATTAAAAAAAAAGATTAAGAGGGAGCAACAACCTCAGGTTCACAGGCTGTCAAACTGGTTAGAAACAATTTATTACTTTAATTTCAGTATTCCTTCCTGACATGTGAACAAAATCATGAGCTTAAATCACAGGCTGTGTAATATCAGGAGATCTGGTCTGTATTAAAACATGAGCTAATGTGGAGCCTCTTGCACCCCCAGCAGGAATGGTCTACGATAGATCATTTCTGATGCTTGACACAAATTTCAGCTGAGTGAAATGAATTCGTCTAAAACACTCAGACAACAAAGCTTGGCACTAGTTATTTACATCAGGATCAGAAGATCAGCAGGCTGCAGTGGCTGATGTTAAAATCACAAGCACAGCAGGCCTTCAACCCATTTTGCAGATTTCAGTTCACATGACGTCGCTGAATGTGATCTCTCATTGTTTCAGCCAAATGCTTTAACTACAACCTAACAGCCAACCAACAACTTTATCTTCATTTCCTTCATAAAAACATGATCTAACCCAGCTGTTCTTATGAGATGCTATCATTGCCATCCATTCAGTTTGTTTTACGCTTTAGAAAGAGCATTTAACCTGCGTTTCAAGCCTAAACTAGAAAAAAACTTTGACACATAACTCTAGTGCCCACTTCTGTGTGATCTGATTTTGATTATTTAGTGGGCAATTTAAGCAAATCTCTATTTGTACGTGTATATCTATTAATTTTTAAATGGGCACGTCGATGGTTTGTCAAAGTAGACAAGATTTACAGGAGCCAACAAGAGCATGACGCTATTTCCACAGAAGATTTTTTTCTTTATCAAAAATTGGCTAACTTGTGACTTACAAGAAAACTGGCAACTTGTCAAAATGTGTTCACATCTCTGTCCCATTTAAAAAAAATGGGATAGAGATGTGGGTAGCTGGGTCATTAAGCAACCAGCAAACCAATGGGCGACAAAGTGGTAGATATACCTCCACTTCTTTTAGTCTGGCTGAACGCTGGATAATAGTCAAACCGTAATCAATTTCATGAACACTGACAACCACCTCACATAGGGACAGATTCAACTTTCTTTTTCTCTCATTAAAATCCACTAGACTCACTCAAGAGATAATTCAGGGAGACACACACTTTCTGTTTGTTGCACCTACATCATGAAACACTGGATCTTAAAGAAACTTGCTGGATGAAGCATGACTTTAAAGGAGTAACAAATATAAAGAATAACTAATGTTGTCAACCGGCTAATTTTCTGGCATGTCTTGAATCAGACATAAAAAAATTTAAGCTGTTGCCATAATTCCAAAGGCTAGTTTTCTTACCCAACTTTCCACTTGGTTTGGGGTAAATTTATGTTTATGTGCACTGTGATGTTTGTGAGCTGTAAAAATACTCACTTCCATAAACAATGCTTACATAGACATAAGAAAGGGAACAAATACCTGATCAGACTAAAAAAATATTATAAGTTAACATCTCAAATGGAAGATTTTAATCCAAGATGGCTGAATCTGAGAGAAATTTAATTCCAACAGTTTAAACTGATCATTATTCTGATTTGTCTCTATGGACACACTTGTTCAGCAAATGTATTCCTGGTGAAGGAGAAACTCAACTAAGACTGCATTTTAATTTATTTAAGTGGAAAGGAACAGCCTCATCTATCCTCTTTATATTCTTTGTCTTGTATTCTGACAGATTAGACTGTGGAGAGAGTTCTGAACAGGTCTGAAGGGCAGATGTTCTTAGGCAAATACTTTTAAAAACAACTATCATACAGACTAACTTTTACAAAAATAATAAAAGACTCAAAAAAATGAGCTCTCTTTATCAACATATATCAGCTAACTCTTGTTTAACCAATTTATGTTTATTTTTTTTGCTGACTGTTATAAATAAAAGCCAAACCCTGGTATTTAAGCAGCAGAGTAGCAACTGTTAACTGGAGTTGGTGATTTATAGAGGCAGGCAGTTGTGTTACAGGTGAGACAGAGCACTGAACTGGGATTTTGGGCCTGTAGTGATTGAGGATATACAGAATTAGTTCAATCCACTTCTAAAACTGGTGACAGCTATTTAAGTAACTGTCTAATAACTGTTATTCTGATGAAATGTCTGATGCATGTAAACACACTTCACTTTAATTTATTGTCCATGTAAACAGCGAATTTGGATTTCCCTGCCATAATTATCTCAATCAGATAAAAGAAAAAAATGCATGTTTGAATAAAGCTAGTGAGATTGTTTATGAGAATGTTGAGAGGTAAAAATCAGTCCCACGACTTAGAGTAAAATAGTCTCCACACATATTTGGACATGTCTGGACCAACTAATAATGAGCTTAAAACTGAATTTAGACCTGTTATCACCAATATTATTAAAGCTGGTTGATGAAAGTTTGTGATAAGACAAAAACATAATGAAAAAGAGAGCGTGATCACCACTTCTCTGTAGAGCTGAGCATTATTACAGCTTCACCTGGAAACACTGCTGCTCATTGTCAGGTAGTGCACGGCGAGAGACAGAACTAATCCCTGCAGCCAGAAATTACAAAAGAGTTTTGTCCCGTCTCGTATTTGGTGGTAATAGAGCAGCAGGAGATTATAGATGTGAGTCACAGATTACAGTCCTGGCTCTCTTATCTCTCCGTTTGGGTAACTGTTCTTTATCTACAAAGATACTGGGGAAAAATATCATTCGGCACAACTGAGACATTAAACCCACAGATATCATTGCACTCGGCAACATTGTAAGTGACAGACATCAACAGACTGTCAAATCCCTGAGCCATTTCACTGTCTGATGTATTTTTAGCTCCTCTTAAACTCTCAAGTTTACTCAGCTTGCAAGTTCTTATTTTTCCACTGAAAGACAAGTTGTTCTGTATTTGGGCTGTAAATTGGATCATGTCGATCCACCACTGTGGTGTTCACAATGTCGTAAATGGGAATGTTTGAATCTTACTAAGACCCGAGCTGTTGACGATGAAGGCACTTGAATGGGACCTGTGGAGTAAGTTGTGGTAAAAGATAACACCACGGCTCAGGAGGCAAAAAGAGAGCTTATCATTGGGCCAGAGATCTTCTGAGAATCAAAGGAAGGTTTCAAGGGGAGCATGAGGAGCAGTGTTATCAAAGATCTCATTGATGAGAAAGTCGAGGTCCAGGGGGAGCTCTAGATTGCAGATCAACATGGAGACAGTCTCCGATATAAGAGAAGAGAGACTCATAATGAGCAGGAGAAACAGGACTTTGTAAGAAGCAGGAGGAGACTAATCATCTGCAGAAACAGCAAGGTAGGATATGATGAATAAAATGTGTTTCCACATGGCAGATGTTTTGGAAGCTTCTAGACCTGTTTACAGGAGAGAAGGGGGTCAAATATGGCTGTCAGGGAGAAAGAATCCCCCCTGCAGTGATTCAGGGCCATTTATTACCATATTACAGTGCACACACACACACACACACACACACACACACACACACACACACACACACATATATATATATATTTGTATATAAATATTCTGTATATCAATCCATCGCCTATACCACTTATCCCTTCTAGGGTCGCGGGGGCTGGAGCCTACCCCAGCTGACACTGGTTACACCCTGGACCAGTTGCCAGCTAATCGCAGGGCCACATAGAGAGACAGACAGCAATTCACATTCACACTCATAGCTAAGGGTGATTTAGAGTTACCACTAAACCAAACAAGCAAGCTTTTGGTCTGTGGGAGGAAGCTGAACTTCCCTGAGAGAACCTTTGCATGCATGGGAAGAACAGACAAACTTCACACAGAAAGGCCCTGACTGAGGTGGTTTTATAGGCAGATGTCTGTGCTGGTCCTCCTCTTCACTTAAAAGCACTCTGGAGCTGATCTTAATATTTATCTTAATAAGCATGGTGCTGCTTCTGTGGCAACAGTGAAGTTAGAATAAGCACAAACTTAATAGTTTGAGTTTTACTGTGTTGTTTTTGAATTAAAATGATAAAAATCAACTAAACTATTAAAATGCACATTGTCCCTTATGTATCTTTGAGCTTTTGACACAAGAAGAAACTATAACAGATCATGAAAGGACCATTATGGTGGCAGCCAGACCGCAGATTTCAACACAGGGCTGCAGCCCAGCTTTGTGTGGACAGGTGCATCACTGTGAGTCGGTCACTTAAAGCACAAAACACAGACACACCATGTACATCATCACACAGGAGTGAAAAAGAGTAGACAAAACGCTCAGCACGATTTGTAGAGCAGCAGGTGAAAAATGAGAGCAGATCATCACAGTGTCTTGTGTTGGCATGAGTTGGAGTCACCTGAGGTTCAGACATAAGGGCACCTGTTTTAATGATTTATTCTGTTAAACTATGAGGTCTTTTGTTAACTATCAACCTTCTAAGCTTTTAGCTGATTAACATGCTGCAGCTGCAAGCTGCTGAATGTCAGTCTGCACTTAATGTTTTAAATCACAGCTTTGGCACAGACTTACAGACTGCTGTGATACATAACACAGATATTCAGAGACATATTCAAAACTACCTGTTTGGATCATAGAATATATTAAGCTTCAGAATACTGACATTATATTAGGCACAGACAAACAGGAGTGGCAGGAGGCGGGATGGAGGGTTAGGCGGTGTAAATAAAAGGAGACGAAAGGAGGGAATTACGTAGATTAATGTCATTTGTCAGCAAACACCAGAATTACTTGGGAGATAAGAGTATCAGAGGTAGCCTATCATTTGTTGGCCTTGGTGTGTGTTGAAATATAGAAGGCTTTTAACCCTGAAACAATGTATATCACAGACATTGTGATATAATCAACTCGCCCACGATTAAAACTCAATTGTCCTCCGCAATTACGACAAGTAATCAGGGGTCCACAGGTAAAACTTGTGCTGCACAGTAAAATTTAAAACTCAGAGTGTTTCTTCCTAAACTTAAAAACAATGTGTTATCTGGAAGGTACTCACAGTATTTACATCTGAACTCCAGGTCAGGTGATGAGACATCAGCAGCAGTTACTGCCGTGACCTTTACTAGTACAACATTTCATATTTTCAATCTTACAACAGCCCCAGGATCTGAGGCCACAAACTTAGTCCTGTGCACAGAAGTTCTCCACCGCACAGAGAGGACAGATAAAACACATGAAAGGGGGTATTAACTTAAATATGACCTAATCAATGTTGATGTGCCTGAACTTAACAGCTGGCAAAACAATTACATTCAAAACACAACTCACTCTTTACATAATCTAAAAGACTCCGTAACATGATTCATTGGCTGTACATTTGGTGGAGACATAATTCACTTACAGATACAATAGAGTCCTCACTTTGGGGATCAGTGCTCAGGCCCTAGTAAGCCTGATCATTATTGATTTTTTAATTTACAAAAGTCTGTCTCTTTAACTACTCCTCACTCATATATTTTGGTATATTTTCCAGCAAAGTCATCTGTCACCACCAAAGTTCTTGGTTGACACTTTTCTTCCATTTTACAAAAAAAAACCTTGTATAAAATGTGTAGAAACAAACTTTGGATTTGCAGAGTTCTTGTGGTAAACACAAGTTTGCTGAACATAGTCAGGCTGATTTCAGCCAATTCCTTTGGCTGCCAGTCTAATGTTAGCCAAAATGGGATTTGTTGCCTGGTTCCTACAAAAAAAAAAAAAAAAATAGAAGTTTGTCATCTGTGAAATTAATCCATGGGCTGGACACATTCTCATATATGAGGAAAACTTTCAGAAAAAAGGTTTCATATTTCTCAACACCATTTGTTTTGTGCTGCCAAAATGTCTTGGGGGCTTAGGCGTTGACACAGGAGGTACGTAAAGACACAACACCTGTATGCAAATGCTAAAAAGAATGAGAGGAAGATGCAGGAGTCGTCTCTTTGGGGTAGACCCTGAGTTTGTTGCTAGTTCTCATCTGTCTGACTCATGAAAATCTGCACTAAACTTTTACACAAAGGTAATACCTACCCAAACATAACATGTTTTAATGACGTGAACCATCAAAAATAGATTGCCTACACCTACCTATGCGTGAGAATTGAATGTACTTCACATCTTAACGTAATTACAGTCACAGTTTGAAGTCTTCAGTCATGTGTACAATCCATGTCTTCAATAATCTCCCCATGGAGCAGCTGAACTCTGCAACCTGTTCTTACACTCCCTGTTTTAGACAATCGGGCGTCTAAATTTAGAGTGAGTGTTCAGGTCTGATGCTTTGTGTATGACTGACAGTGACAGCTGAAGCACAGAGGTGTCAGGACCGTCTACAGCAGCCTGGAGAAACAACAAGGAGGAGAAATCTGCACTTCTGCTCAGAAAACATCTCAGACCGCCTGAAGGGCTTCTATACAGTCTGACGGCAAGGTGACTTTCAAATTATGTCATTAGCATCCTTTGACTACGTGTTGTAACCAGGCTCAGTAGCAGCAGAGGTTGACTGATGAAAGCCAAAAAGCTGCTCTCATCGTGTCTATGATCACCCTAAAGTGAGAAGATGGGAAATAAATACTGGTAAAGTCGCTTTAAAACACATGCAGATACAAGACTCAGAGATGACTGGGTTATATATCAAGTATTCTGGGATGTATTTCTAAATGGAATACAAGGTAAGACTACATCATTTATGTTACTGTAGGCTATTTAGCATAAAAATAACATTAAACTGTTCCCCTGACTTTGTCTGGTCATTAGTGAGAGCAATGTTCAATAAATTAATTTCAAAATGTAGTTGTCAGGCTTAATGCTCAGTTAAAAAGACTGTTTAAAAAGAACCAGTTAAAGTGAGGTGTTTATCCTTTAGATCATTTATTTGAAATGTAATATTTAAAAGGGAATTATTCCTTCATTTATTTTACTCTTGCTGAAGAACTATTTAATTATGGGTGAAAATCAGATGATGTCAACTGTTTGATACCATATCAATACCTGTTGATACCACATCAATACCTGTCTGAAAGCATATCAATACTGAACCTGCAGTACTGGATGATTTATTGTTTGTGTAACGTGACACAGCAGATAGATCGTCAATATATCCTATACAGAATGTTTTACTGGTCCATCTGGACAACAGCCCAAAGAGAATGGGCGTCGGTGGCTCAGTCTGATAATTCGCTTGGTTGATATTCGGAAGGTTGCAGGTTCTAGCCCAGGTCCAGCTGCCACATGGTTAGGCGTCCTTTGGCAGGACACCTAACTCCAAGTTGCTCCCACTCATTGCTCATTGGTGAGTAAATGGGCATGAAAAGGCGTGGATGTGTTGGTTGATACTGCCGTAGAAACTCCAACCATCAGTGAGTGAATGTGAGAGTGAATGGGTGTGATTGGGTAGGTGTGACCTGTGCTGTAAATCTGCTTCAAGCAGTCAAAGAGACTAGAAAAGCACCATATAAGCTCATGTCCATTTACCAGAGTGTCTGGGGGGACAGAACCTTTCAAGGCAAATCCAGAAGGTGATTGGACGATCTTTCCGTCAATCACATTTATTATGGGCCAATGAGATGCTGTAGTGGGTAGGCACTACTGCTGCTTTTGCTGCTACTGTGGTTTAAAGTACAAAAACCTGATCCACTTCATAGAACAAACCCTCACCAAAACATGTCGGAAGTGGACCGAAATATGGACCAAAGTACCTTTGCCTTTGATAAAGACTTTTATTATTGAAATTTGTTTGAATTTTACTGAAGAGATGTGGAAAAACGTCTGCTAAAGCTGCTAATCCCTGTACGAGAAGTCACTTCCTGCTGTCGTCACACTCTAAGCTCTCTTTACGCTTTGAAGGACTCTGATTGGGCCGTGCCGTTTTTGGCCGCTCACAATCTTTGTAGATTGGAGCTTTGCAAGATGGATCTGTCTGATTACAGATATTAAATCAGGTGGTTATAGCTGTGCTTCAAGGTCAAGAAAGAGTCAATGTCTAAATTGCACAAATAAGTGGGTAGGACTGATGATTTCTCTTGCTCCTTGCCGTTTGAGCCCATTCTAAAATGTTGCTGATGTATTTTTGCTATTTAGACAGTGATCACTCTTTCCTTTTTATGTGTAAATATGACTCAAGATAATTAGGTTTTAAAGAGAATACCTCTGAGCTAAGGGCTCAGTTGTAAGAACATGACCATACCTGCATCCCTGTATTGTTGACATATTGATAATATTGTAATATTTTGTACACCTGTACACTCACATACAGATACCAGTAAACCTATTACATTCATTTTTACTGAATATTTTTGTTTGTTATTTTCGCTTTGGTCTGATCTTTGGTGTTAATTATTGTTAACTGTGTATTTTTATAATACTCCTGCATTATTTAGGTGGAGGCCTTAAATAAGTTGTTTAAGAGTTTTTTTTCTGGAACATTTCATCATCAAAAACAAGAGACTTAATATTGGGTGCTTTGGACTTCTAATTTAGTTCTCATCATATCAAAAAACACGTTTCCCTTGTCTTTGTTCTAAGTTATGGCCAACCACAACAATGCAACCTCCAAACCGCTCAACAATAAGGGCCCAAAGTGCTGTGTTTACTGAAGCAGATCATGAGCACTTAGGATCTACAATGAAAGAAAAGGCTGAAAGTCATCCCATCACCAAGAAACATGCTTTAATGCCAAGGCAAGACTACACAATCTATGCATGATGACGGCCCAGCTCCACAGTTAAAGGGTTTGGAGACCCACAGGCTATCTGAATCAGGCGTTTCATATCATGTAGTGGGTCAGAGAGACCAAAAACAAAAGATCAACCTGGGACACCACATGACTTCATGACAGAAAGTCTATTATGTTTAATTTTTGTCCTGCCTTCTATTATTTCTTGACTCATATCTGAGACATTGACCAATGAGAACCATGGGAGCTCTGGATGTAAAGTTGTTGCCTTGGGAGTTACAAGTCAAGAAAAAGTTAAGTAAAGCTCTGAAAAGAACATTTCTGCCTATATGATGTGTTACAGGAGCTAGCACCAGGATGTTAAAGAGAAATGCTGAAATTGTTTATCATAACTTTTGGAAGGACAAACAAAAATAATAATAAATATGGCTGTTAGCTGTCTCCAGTGTCAGCTTTCCTCCTCCAACGTCATCGCGTCTTTAAATTGTGTATTCTGTCATGCTTTCGGGGAAGTCACAGCATGATTTTATAGCTCTGTGCATGTCTAATCTGACATAGAGACTGTCTTAACTGACAAAGAAAAAATGCACAGTCTGACCTCGGCATAACATGACTCTTATGAAAGCACTGAAATAGATATTAGATGATTTTTCAGAATCATGTCAAAGTTTATTACTCTGGTTGTTTAGTTCTTCACAGAAAACATGTACAGGCATTTATTGTACTAAAAAATGTCAGGCATGATTTTTGGTCCATAATGCCCAGCCTTATTTCACAGATTAGACTCAGTCACTTGAATAACTCCATTAAACCTGGGAAATGCAAGTTTCTTTTTTCAGCTGGTCTTAAAATCCTGTTTCTCAGCTCATTAGCCTTCAGTCAGACCACATCCATCAGTAATCACCACTTCAAAGTCAATAATCAGTTTTGCTTTAAATATATTGCATCACCATCACAGGCCTCAGACGTTTTGCTGTATTTTCACTTTGAAAATGAGTTGTGATGACATACTCAAATCTTTGCGAAAACTCTTCTTCGTAATAAGCAGCAGTCCCAATGCTCCCCACTTTCATTTGGTCCAATTTAGGAGATTCATGGTGCCACGAGCTGCAGAAAGCGAGCAGCACTTCCTGCAGACTTTCGCAACAGGAAGGGTAAATAATGAAGCATGTCAACAGAGCACTGCTCACTGGGGCTGTAACCTGCATGCGGCATCAACACTTGTTTTCACAATCAATCTAAAACCGGCATCCTGATTAGAAAAAAAAAACGCCCGCAACCTCCGAATGACTCATTAAAATGGCTGCAAAATCCGCCGCAATAATTCTGAGTGTCTGTAGAGCGGCTGTATCTGGTGTGAAGCAAAGTTCAGCAGGCCTGAGATGTGGGCAGCCTTGAGCCTCAAACATGGCAGGGGAATCTGAAGAACCAGTCAGTGTGGTCATAGGTCTATTTCTGATAAGCCATCTGAATTCCTAGCAGCGTGCAGCTCTGCGTGGAGACTCAGCGTGACACTCTCAGCCTGAGAAAGCTCCTGATTTTTCTGCGCCCGCGTTCATGATGTGCTGTTTGGACCGTGGGCCTGAGAACACCAGGAGCTTATCAAGAATTAACCTTCACGCAGCAGCAATCCTATATGTAAAAATAATCTATGTGCAACTTTCTCCATCCACGCCACTGTTTTGAGAGCGGTGTACGGCTCCACGAAGCCTAACAATCCCAAGCTGTGTCTGAGATGGAACTGACACGCTCATCTCTCTGCGAGGCTGGAGCTGCGCTAACATGCTTCAAATACAAAGCAGGCGGTCCCTTACCTGCCACATTAGAGGCGCCGTCTAACACAGTCATGAAAATGGATTCAACCACACAGGCCCTGAGCAGAGGTTTTAAGACCTGAGCTTCTGCGACGACTCAACCCTGAGAGGAGTATAAAAATGTGAGCAGTAAATTATTTTCACTGCCTGTTTTTAACTCAAAACCATTAAAATCCAATTTTTCCTGGAGAGAAATCCAGTGGGTGAAGGTAATGTAACATTAGGTGAGGAGTTGAGCAAAATAATTAAACTCAGATTTTGTGAGCCAGGCCCCCTGATCCAGTAATGAGCCAACACTTATGAGATAAATGGCCCTAAAACAAGAGTCCTGTTATTAATAGAGGGAAGATTTTGGTGCTGAGAAGGGCTGCATGATGTGGACCTAAACATGACTTGATACACACCTACGGGCCACTTTATTAGATACACCCATTCAACTGCTGCTTAATGCAAATAGCTAATCAGCCAGTCACATAGGAGAACTCATTTTAAGGCTGGGTATTTCCAGCAACCTCATGATACAATGTGTATCAAGGATCAACAACTTAAGTTCACATTTGAAACATGAGCTTCATCATGTAGCTTGGCTTCGACTTTAAACTGTGCCATTGTTAACATTACCCAAAGTGTATTGACAACAACTGTCAAAACATTGAGGCTGTACGGATTCTGTAGAATCCATATCGATACACGTATCCCCAAGGAACGCCTGACGATATTTTGCAGTATCGATATTTTTGAGCACAGGCCTAATGCATATAAGCATGTAGACATGGTACATACAAACAGATAAATTTCAAACTGAGCATCAGAATGGCACAGAAACAGCTGATCTACTGGGATTAACACACACCACCATCTCTAGGGTTTACAGAGAATGGTCCGAAAAAGAGATAATATACAATATGTGATAGTTCTCTGGGCTAAAATCCTTGATGTCAAAGATCAGAGTAGAATGGTCGGAGTGGTTTGAGATAATAGAAAAGCAACAGGAACTCAAATAATCACCTACTACAACCAAAGAATGAGGAAGATCACTCCTGAAAGCCACTCCGTTGGGCTCCAAAAGCCCAGACCAGGTATCAATCGTGCAAAGCAGCTGGCCTACTCCTCATCTACTACAACATCTTCAGGTATTAGCATGTGTGATTGAAAAGTGATAGCCCTAGCAAAAAACTAACGCGAGGTTAACAGTGACAGAATTATAAACTCCACACTGTTTTTAAAAAAATCAAACAAGAGAAATACCTTTTCGACAATAGCAATTAAAACAGCCTAAACACCCCATTTTTTCATTTTCAATTACTGAAAAAAAACAGAAAAACTTTAAAACAAGGGATTATAGTTGATAAGATTGTTTTGTACATTTTCAATTCTTCCTATTGTTTCAAAGTGTCAACAACACTTAGATTATGTTGCATCAACAAATGCTTAAGCATGTTGCTGTTGTTTACACCCTTGCTTGAAATCAAATAGCTCCATACTGCATGTTGGTGACACATTAAGTACAATTAATTCACAGTTTGGACCACTTGTGTCTGTGTCTTACTGCTTTTCACAAAAGCTTAACATGACTGTAACGTAACACATGTAGGATGAAGTGGAAGGAAGAGATAATTGAGCTGTTTGTAATAAAGATGAATGATACTGATTCATCAAAGTAGCCTGAATCAGTTCCCCTTTCCCATCACTGTTTTACACACTATCTAAACACTGGAACATTTATGTATAGACTCTCTTATGACCTATGTCACGAGTGGTCTTTTAGCAGTGGCTGGAACCAAAACATAGAAAACATGGAGGTAAACATGAACCACTACAACAGGTTAGCAGGCAGCACAGGTCTAAAAAATGAAGTCTTGTCAGGAGTCAATAATGGTCCAAACCTGAAATTTGGCCAGACTTAACCACCTCACACTTTTCAATTAAAGACTCTTGGTACCAGAGAGACAGTAGCTTCACATATTCAAAAAGATATGTTGCCTTACATAATTATCAAAAACAAGTCAAAATCAACTTCCAATTCAGTGCTGGCTGACGTGTCTGAAGGATAATTATCAACCAGCTTAGCCCTACTCTCTGAAGATCCTCATGTGTTTCAAAATGATAAAATTCCCTCTATTTCAGTTATTGTGGTGCCCAAATGTACATAAAAAGTATTGATATTTGGTCATGTTTTAATAAAAAGGAAGAGTTTCTGTTAAAAACAGACACATGTCCCAGCCCTACTGATCAAAGTGCTCACCTCCATTTTAGCCCAGCTTGTTTTTCAGGTTAAAGTCTAAACTCAAAACAGCTACTAGGGCAGAAGACCCTAACCAAAATGTTCATTAAACGTGTATAAACCTGTAGTCTGTTTGTTTATCTACTTTTGAAGGGTAGTTTAAGGACGATACATTTAAGGACACATGCTCCGGATCCTGTCAGGTCTCTGTACGGTCGTCAAGGTCACCTCTATATCTAAAACAGAGAGTTTTCAATGAGCTGATATTTACTTTAGGTTCATTTCCTCTCAATATCAGCTTCATTATTCATGTATTAATACACTGTCTTTAGAGAGTCAGTAAAATGAAACTAAATAAAAGGTCAGGCAGACTACAACATGCAGCCAGGGCCTGTTTATTTTTCATATCATCACATGTTGTTCTTTCTCGGGCATGCTCACTCATGACTTCCAGCTGTCATCAGTAGCTCACGTCCATCTAGTATTGTGAATAAAGCCTCATTGTTAGCCTATTAAAATGCTGCACTCTGTGACTATGACTACATTTCTTTATCATTCATGCAACAGTTACGCAGGCCTCTCTGCTTTGCCACCACAACTCAGAGTCTGCAGCCCCGTCACTTCATCAGCTGGAGCACAAGACATCAGCAAACACTTCATCACCCGTGTCTGGATTTCAAAGCGGGGGATATACTTACTGCTACCCCGGCCAAACGTCCTTCAATTACAGTGTCTCCTATTAGCCAAAGACTTTTCAGTGAAGCTGTATTACCATCATATGATAATAAACAATTATTCTTACTTAATCATTTCCTGTAAATTCTGGTGCTTGTAAACATACATTTAGCTTACAAAAAACTGAAGTTTAATCACATGAGAAATGATTGAAATCACCACTCAAAATGATTTCATGACATCTCAGACTTTGAAAGTCAATGTTTGCACTTTGCTCTATCACAGTGCTGAAGCAGCAGCAAGGCAGACTGTTAATAAAGCTTTTTTTATTTCTTTCAAAATGTGTTCGACCTTAAGTTTGCCTTTATACATACATTTTATGAGGACGTGTTGCTCTTCTTAAGGGGCCTAATAATTCTAGACCAGTAAAAGAGCAGGATTTAATAGTCCCACATAAAAAACTGTGTTTTAAATGCCCTGTTTTCCACAGCCAGGGTCAGTCCGTTCACTCTGATAAGAAGATTTTAGTTTGCTGGATGGTGATCTGCTGTTATTAATGTTAGAATTCCTCCAGAGCCCATTTTTTACAACATTTCACAATAAACAGAATCAACTTCTCCCTTTATCTCTTCATTACACTGAACTAAAAAGCTTGAAAAAGAGCCAAAAAGTGTCTTCAAATTTTGTGGCTCTCCAAAGCTCTTCACAAGAGTTCATAGTGGTTAAGCAGGCTGTTAGCTGAGCTGCTGCTAAATTAAACGAACCAAATGACAAAATTCTGAGCACCATTAGAAGACAAAGTTGGATTAAAACACTGAGTGAACTTGAATCAGCTAAAAAGCAGAAAGCAGAACTTGTTTCTTATGGATAATTCTAGTATCATACATTACTGAGGGTATAATTATAAATATCAAGGTCAGGAATTGAAGCAGGATCATGTTTAGATTTGGTTTGATTTGATATTGACACTTTTTTGACTTATATCAATTTTATGTGTTGCTCAACACAATCACAAAATCAGTCAAATATGGAGGAAGAACACACTGTACATCAGAAAACATGATGAAATATACAGACAGATATGGTTTGGGAAAACTCACATTAATTTAGCAAAAAATACAACTATAACAACTAACACAAAAGAGAGCAACACTTCCAATGCTGTCACATGTCAGCGATCATGTCCAAAACCATCAGAGGTTGACATACTGGTTTGGCATGGCTGGATTTTTCCTTTATTGGAACTGTTGAATTTTGTTTTTCTTCTTATTACTTATTTAACATTTTTGCATTTTATTTCACTTTTTTAACTTAACACAATTAAGGATTTTTTCCACTACATTCTTTTAAGTTAAGACAGTCAAAGATGACTCTTTTAGTTCTTGAGTTGTAATAACTGTCGTTGGTAAAGGACTTTAAAGTAGAGTTGTTCCGATTCCGACACCAGTATCAGAAATTGCTCCGATACTGCCGAAAATGCTGGTATCAGTATCGGCGATTACTGGAGTCCAGGCACCATCCGATACTAGGGCTGAACGATATGGCCAAAATTTCATATCTCGATATTCATGCCAGATATCTCAATATCGATACAATATTTTTTTTTTGGTGAAAACTAAGCATTTTTCAGAAAAATAAAAACACCATAATACAAAAGAATGTGGAAAGTGCAGTTTTAGCGCAGGGGAAATCTATATCATTTATATCGTTGCTTTTCGATATTAATATCTTGAATGTTCATATCTCGATATCGATACGATAACGATATATTGTTCAGCCCTATCCGATACCACGTAATTTATTAAATTAGTAATCTTTATACTGTTTTGCTCTTAAACTCTGGCACAGTTCTTCTTCACCGCTCTTAAAACAGTAGCGCTGGGCTTGAATTTGCTGTATTTATCCATGTTTTACAAAGGGTTTAACCTGAGCCAGGCCTTACCACAATGATAATCATATCACAGTCATGCAGGTGCAGAATGTTATTTTTTATAACATACTGGTGTCGGATCAGTACTCGGTATCGTCCGATACCCACAGCACAAGTATCGGCATCGGTATCGAGAGGGAAAAAATGAAACATCTCTACTTTAAAGAGTGTGCATGCATGTTTCTTGTTAATGAATACATTTGGAAACAGTTCTTACCTTTAGTTTTCATCCTTGCGTTAGAGTAATGGCTTTAATGTTTGATGGTATAATGTAATTTTCTGTCATGTTTGTAAATGTTACTGTAAACATAGTGAATATTGCACTGAAGCTTGATTTGAAGAAAATCATTTATCAAATTGAAATTGCAATATCTGCCAGGAAAATCGCAATTAGATCTTTTCCTAAAATTGGTCTGCTCTATCAGCAACAACACTAAAGGTAGGCTGTTGCATTTAAATGATGCTCTGCTGCTATGGGGCCAAAGTGCCAAGAAAAAACAACCACACCACATCACCAGTTGCAGCCTGAACTGATGATACAACACAGTTACAGATCCATACCTCCATGTTTTTAACACTAAATTCTGGCCTGGCAACAATTTTTCAGTCTTTCTTTGTCCACTATCTGGTGAGCCTTTGCAAACATCAGCCTCAGTTTCCTGTTCTGAGCTGACAGGAATGGCACCCTATGTGGACCTCCACTGCTAAACCGATCTGCTTCATCATTTAACTTGTCTTCTGCATACCTTTGTTGAAATGAGTGATCATTTGAGTTCCAGCTGCCTGTCTGTCATCTTGAACCACTCTGACTATTCTATTTTGACCTCTGGCACCAACAAGGCATTTTCACCACAAGAACTGCCATTCACTGGATATTTTCTCTTTTTGGTACTAATTTCTATAAACCCTAGAGACTGTAGAAGGTGTTAATCTCGGGCCCCATCCCACACCAGCTCTGCCCAGTTTCTGATCCAAGCATCGTTCAAGCAAATAAATAAATAAAAATGGTAAAATAAGATTTTAAAAATGGACCAATTATAATTGTTACAGTCAAGTTATTCTGCTTAAGACATAAATCAAACTGTAGAGAAAGCAATCTCCAGCTGAAAACAACACTGTAAATGATCAAAACAGTTATTGTTCCTTTTTATCATTTACTTTTCAGCTATCATCTGTCCTCATCTCTCGTGTTTAAATCTTGTCAATGATTTAAAGAGATTACAAATCATAAAAACATTTTATTTCATTTTAATCTCAGCTGCCTTGTCTCTTTTTACTCATTGCTTAACTGTCTTTTCTTCATTATCCATCTTTTATTATCTTACCCATCCACTCACTTGTTTTTTCATCCCTTATTTATTTGTTTTCATTTTTCTTAGCCTCGTTTATCTCCACTGATGTGAAGTTGTCCTCTTTACATCTCCTTCTTTTATATTCTGTCTCATTTTATTTCTTTCATTCCTAAATGCATATTTTCTCTTGTCACAATGTATTATTGATCTTAGTCCTTATCATAGAGTTGCTTTCAACATAATTTTCTGACTGTCTATGGAGATATGACCGTAATTGTCTTCATTCCTTTTATTTGTTTTCGTCATTCTCGTTGATTCACTGAGTTTAAATTTTGTTCTTGTCCTTTTGTTGGAATTTCCAGGTCATTTTGTTTTTGACCTGATTGTTAATGTTCATTTTATTATTCTCTGCCCTTTAACTGTCAAAGCACTTAGTAGATGTCTGTCTCAAAAGGTGCTTTATGAATAAAGCTATAATTATCATTATAATTATTAATAGTAATAATAATAATACAATTAATCAATCTTTATTTGTATACCACCACACATAACAAGTGTTATCTCAAGGCACTTTACAATAGATCAGGCTGAAGCCACACTCTTCATTTTGGAGATACACATATATGCATATTTACACATATACAGATAAAATATGCATATAAACATACAGACATCCAGAGATGTGTCCATCCAGACAGAGACAAAGGGACTAAAAATAAGAATTTATGATAGTGACAAACCCATGGAGGCCCAGACCATAAATCTGTCCTCATTACATTTGTCTGTACTGAATATAGATTCACTTAAACAACTTTTCTTTGTAATTTCTGATGCTCAATCTGAACTCCAGAAGGTCGTCTTGACCATGTCTAAATGTCTGCCCAAATCCTTTGAGGTTCTGCCATGTGATTGGCGGATTAGCACTATGCATTTATGAGCAGCTAAATGGGTGTACCTTGCAAAGTGGCTCGGAGTGTAATGTTTTTTTATCTTATCAGAGTTAATCAAAGTTGCTGTCTTTGTTATTTTGAACAAAACTTCTATTCAAACAGCTCTTATACTGACACCTGAACCATACCGTAAAGGAGCTGTTGCCCTGACAACAACCAGACTCTTTCCACATTACAAGTCATCAGCAAAAACACAAAATCATCAGGAAATGACCTGCAGAAAGCCGTCAGAGTTGTCATGTTTGACCACAGAGGTGCAGACTGTTAATGTGAAGACTTCTATAAGAGCTCGAGCATCACCTGAGCACGCTACGAGCACGTGAGCCGTTAGAAACAGCCTGTCAGAGAGGAGACCTGCCCTCTGCAGCAACATGCCATATGAAATAAGACTGTCATTACTTTTTCATTAGCACAACACCGTCTGAGCACTTCTTATTCAGCAGGAGAGGGAGAGGATAGCATGCTAGCTGCTGTGAAGGGGACAGAAACGCCCCCCAAAGCGACCTCTGCCCATCAAAATGTCAGACAGCCCTGAGAAGGTGACTCTCCGGAGAGAAACTTGTCTGAGTTTTACTTTGTGTTTTCTTTACCACACACAAAGCCAGCGTTAGCATGGCAGCTGCTAGCTTAACCAGGGAGTCATTTTGGCGACGGGCAGCGCTCAGAAACGCCGTTTTTAGTGTGTTTTACCTCCTCTTGAAGTCCCTCTCGTAGGTTTTGAGGTGGGGATCCATTTGGAGAAGGCAGCTGAACTCAGGAATTGCAACATTATCCTCCGGGTCTGCCATGGTGCGTCCAGACCTGACCAATCGAGCGCGGACTGCTGCTCTGCGCGGTGGCGGTGACAGAGACAGGAAACACAACAGTCATGCAGGGAGGGAAAGAGCTCTAATACCAGGACATAAAACCGAAACAGCAGGCTCCGAGCCAAGCCCGCCCCTCTGACACACGCTGCTTCAGCAGGTCACTCAGGCAGCACCGTGGAGAAACAGGCGGTGTGACTTTAAGAGGACAAACATCTGGCGTCAGGGCAAAGGCTGGACAGATGTGCGCCGGTGATCGCTGCGGAGAACAATGTCCACCTGCAAGAGAAAGATAGTGTAGATGGCATGTTTTATAACGTGATAATGGAAGTTAAAATGACAAGCTGACATTAGTAAGTTAGTGGGGAAAAATACACCGATGATTATGAATGAAATATAATTCTCAGTAGGTTTTATTTGAATGGAGGCAGTGTTAATTTTGACAGCATTTTTCAATTTAGTGTTAGTTATAGTCTTTTGCCTAAAATACCCATTAGTTTTCGTCATAATGAAGTCATGTTTTACACTTGGATCCCACCACCACGAAGCTAAGGCAGTTGTGATTGGATGTCCCTCTTAACTCATCCAACCTTTCCACACAACCAAAGTGGCTGTGATTGGATATATTCCTAACTTGTCTCTACTTTCTACATGACGAAATTAGGTCTGATTGGATTTAGTCTCTGTCAGACATTTTAGTCTAGTTTTATCTGTTGACGAAAATGTCAGTTTATTTAGTTTTAATCCATGTGCATTTTTTTTGTAGTTATAGTCTGGTTTTCGTCAGGGGAAAAAAGGTTATAGACAAAAACTATGATGAAAATTGTCAACAAAATTAACACTAAATGGAGGAAGTTTTTAAAGCAAAACTTTAGCCCTCAAGACACTGATATAACACAGTTTCAGATTATATAAAAAGGAAGTTAACTCAACTTTTTTTTTCATTTGATAAACCTATCTTTTTGAAACAGGGATGGGCAACTGTATTATTCGGGGGGGGGGGGGGGGGGGGGGGCACATTGCATATTCAAGTGATAAACATGTTTGTATTAAAAGTAGAACTTCTGATCAGTGTTTTTCATGTCAAACATGGTCCCTCAAATTTGAATTGTTTTTTTTCTTTTTGTAAGACTGACACATTAAACAGACATTAAGATAATGTCAGAAAATATAATGACAAATATGACATTAAGTACAGTACATACTAAATAACAATAACAACAGAACCCTCACCCACTCTCATCCCACGCCCACTAGAAAGAAAATACAAAAAATACATAAAAGGGGGGGCCAACTGGACTGTGTGTATACATTGATGTAGTCTTATATGATATATCTTATCACAGATTCTTTCCTAACAGTGTGTTGAGAATAACAACTATATGAATACATTACATACATCTAAACGATGCATCCCATATACAAATTGTTAAAGACATGTTTAAAAAGAGAAATCAATTAAAAGTTCTTTTAGTGAATCTGCTACAGTTCTCCAGATATTTAGATTAGTTTCAGAGGCTCCATTTAGTTAAGCAGTTGATAATTCAAGACAGAAAAAATCCATGAAAGAGAGAGTATCTGTATATTCAACAAACGTACAGACAAAGTCACTGGGACGGTTACAGAAAGCAGATGAGAGAGAGTGGAAGCCACTTTAGTCCAGAACCCTGAGACTGGTGGACCGTCCCACACCATGTGAAGAAAAGTACCAGGACACTTCAAAGAACTCAGTGTGCACAAGGGATCACCAATCATTTTCATATAGTTAACGTGGTGTTAAATGTGTTCTATGAGCAAAGTTATAATGAATGTGTTGGTGATCAGGATTGTGAGAAGCCTCTTTAATGGTAGATAGATAGATAGTAGATAGATAGATAGATCGATAGATAGATCGATAGATAGATTTAATTACATCTAGATGATTCTGTGGGACTTGGATGAATGTCTGAAAAACCACCTGGATCAATTTATACAGCCAGGCATTCATGACCCCCAGAGGACAGACCCTATTAATTTTTGATAACTCACAATATAGTCGAAGGCAGACACAGGCCAGTGTCAGGTCAATATTCTCTGACACCAGCACCTTGGTCCATGAGGGAATAGTTTGAGAAAAATGGACTAAAATACAGTGACATTTGTTGAGGGCCTAAAAGGTTTTTGAAGTAGAAGGTAGATTTGTGTCATTTTCCACAATTATTGCTGCTTTCCTCCCAAAAATGTAAAAATAAAATCCAAAGTTACAGATAGACCTTCTATCTTATGTGTTTAGTTTATTATTATACATCGACATAACTTACAGTAGCACAAATAATCCCAAATCTTAGCAGCCCTGATTCCCTGTGATTCTCACACTTGTGGTCCCTGGATGAACACAATTTGATAGATGCCTATCAGCAACCTTGTTCTTGCAAAATCTGGACCACAGTTGTCTCTTAAACTGATTTAAAACCAGTTCCTTTGTTATGAAATTGGCTGACCACAATCATTCTCCTCAGAGGACTTCCTTCTCACTTTGAATCCAGCCAAAATGTCAACCAAACACACACACACGACTCTCCTCACTATCCCACAGTCCATCTGCCAGATTATAATTAAATTGACGGTGAAAATTCTCCCTCCTCAGGGATGAACCCCGATCCGATTTAAATGATCCCTCGACTCTTCATATTGAACTTCTCTTGGGACATTCAAAGCCTGTCTAGTTCAGGTTTTAAAAATAAAAAATCATCACTTTGTTGTTTGTCCTGTCCTACTTTTTCACAATGTGAGCTGTAATGAACAGTGCAGCCTCCCGGGGCCACTACTGCAGCTTTAGACCTTTAGTCGGCTTGTTGCTGTAATGAGTTGCTGCCATTATTCTTGTGAAAGTAATTTATCTGTGACATTTTAGTCAATGTGGGCCGAAAATTAAACATGCAGCACTGTGCAAAAGTAGCCCTATAGTGAAATGTGAATGTCTTTATTTAGGCTATGTGGATAAGAATGCATGAGTATAGTGTATACAGACGTCTCTATTTCTCATCCAACAACATAGCACAACATATTCCTGCAGGCATATGTTTTGGTCAAATGTACTGCAGCGAAGTCCTTTCTAAAAGAGAAATAGACTTCATGGAAAAAGATCCTATTGATTCGGGCAAAGTTTAATTTGAGCAAAGTTTATTTAGTGTCAAGGCCTGTTGTCATATAACTGGATTAAGCTGCCTGGAGCGCTGAAACAAACATCCAGGGTCACAACAGCAGGAGTGTGAGAGAGTAAGAGACAGACAGTGAGTAGATCCTCCTTGAGCAGGGTGACCAAAAATCATATCTTGATACTTTTTAACTTATTGCTAACCCATGATAAATGTCTTCCTTTGTTATTTTCCTGCAAGAAAAGTAACAAATAGTTGCCACAATACCCGCATTTTAAACTGTTATTTGATACAATAAAAAAATCAAACAACACTGAAACCTTGTTAACACCACAGCAATAAAAGCAAAAGCCCCAGACACAATACTGGCTTTTTCTTGTTGTTAATCACACAAATTGTAGACCAACTCAGGCACACAGTCTATCCATGACCACAATATTTATACCATTTATCCATTTTGGGGTCAGGGGGATGGGGTCCCACTCTGGGCGAGTACACCCTGGACTGGTCTCCAGCTGATCACGGGGCCAGCATATAATGACAGATAGCCACTCACTCACACCTAAGGACAATTTAGAGTCATCAATTAACCCAGTGTTTCTCAAATAGTGGGGCACAACCCCCAGTATTGGCTTGGTCAGACATCAAGTGGGCATGACCTGTCTGGGTAATGGTGTGACGAAATCAGGGCCTGGGTACCCTTTAATTCTGATTGGACACCCTGTGTGTCAATCTAAAACAGTGCACAGTGACTTGCTGTGTGAAAAACAGGGATTTCTGCTAAAATCAGTAAACGCTGTGTAACAACAGGCTTCTGTTGGTTTTGTTAGAATAAAGTGTTTTGATTTCGGAAATTTTGTTTTGTTTAGATCCTCAAATTGAGACACTGGACTTCAATATTTACTTTAAGTCTTCTTCAAAAATAAATATGATTTTCCTCTTAGATGTTTGATCATTTTAAGATGGAATGGGGTTACAATATAAATTATTATGTGGATAAAACATAGGGAAATAAATTCTTTTTATTTTTGTGTTTACATGCTAATACTTGTTGGAAACATTTTATTCATATTTTGACGTATAACTAATCTTTGCCCTTTAAGTATCTTCTTGATTGATGGGGGTTGGATGTGGGGGTCTTGAAAAATGTTTTTTCTTAAAGGGGGGGCATGGCGGAACTTAATTGAGAACCACTCAATTAACCTAATGAGCATGTTTATGAACCCACTCATGCAAGTGGAGAACATACAAACTCCACACAGAGACTCCCAGGCCAACTTAAACCAGCAATGTTCCTGCTGTGAGGTACGAGCACTAACCTGCTGCATCACTGTGCAGCCTGGCTCACAGTGTAAACCACGCAAAACTCTTCCAGAAATCAAGGGTGTAAATTTTCTTCTAAATACATTGGGCCACATTCACAGAGAATTAGTTCAGTTTTTTGAGTGCTAAATTGACGCAAATGACAGATAAATATATCACCTAATCCACAGAGCATGTGTAAAGGGTAAAAAATGCACAAATACAACACAAGCAGCTCCACCAGATTTTGTCCTGGGTGCTATGGAGTCTTTGTCTTGATGCAAATGAAAGATTATTTTATGCCCTTTGCACATAGACCCTTTGCCACAGGCAGTCACTGGGAAGATGTATGGATAGAAATAAAAACAGTTCTGGGTTATCAAATATCCAAGACATTTTCTGGTCTATATTTTGGCAACCCGATCAGTGACAATGTTCAATGTGAGGATAGATACTTGGTAAAATAAATAAATTAATTAATTAAAAAAATTGCTTGCAGCAGCTAAGAAGGCAATCACCAGGAATTGGTACAAAGAGGATCTTCCTGCTCTAAGGAACTGGCTCGACATTGTAGAGGAGGTATATGACATGGAACAACGAAAATGGTCCTATCGGGCAATGTTGCAGAATCCTTTAAAAAATTCCTGTATGCAGATGGTGATCCGGATCAGTCCCAAAATCTCATCATTTCTTCCTTATCCCATTCCACACATTTCCTGAAAATTTCATCCAAATCTGTCCATAATTTTTCAAGTTATCTTGAACACAAACAGACAGATAGACAGATGGACAGACTAACAAACACCAGCAAAATATAGCCTCCTTGGCGGAGGTAAAAATGCAGAATTCTTCAAGAAAATAAATAAATGGAAAGTCTATACAACTGCTTGACACAACTGATACCCTCTGCTGAAGATGTCATTCCAAGCTGCTTAAAATATTAAAAGGAAGCAAACATGACTGTATCCCTCTGATTTATCTATGTTTGCACAAAAGTGTGAATGTACAAGCTGGTATAAGGGTTTGGTACATTTGTAAGCATATATGGGCCTATAGTTGTTTACATTTTCTGTCCACTTTGAAATGTTCTTCTCTAAATGAAAAGTAATGAAGTTTAGTCATTTAGTCATGAGTCGGAACTGAAACTTGACATTTGATTATTGCAAACAGCTTTGATGTTACTGTGTTAAAACTGCACTATCTACAGGTTCTGTTTACATGACACTGAATGGGCTAATAGTGAGGGCAATCAATTTTTGTAAAGCTTTAAATGCTTGCTTTTGTCCTCTAATTTAATATCCACTTCACCTGCATGTCCTTGTTGTGATGTGAATATATTCTAAAAGCTCAGAGCGTAGTCTATTTAACGTGTGGGTCTGTGGCCTCAGTAATTTTGACCACAAACTACTTCACAAAAGTGGGGAAAACTTGAACTAAATGGGCTTGGAAGGATAACCTTGCTATCATTTAGATTAAATCCCTCTCTGATAAATATGCATTCTGACAGAAGAAACAGCACGGCTCTTGAAAGCCTCGTCCTCGTCACAAAATAAAACCGTCCCAGCTAAAGGTCACAGAGAATGTCGTTCTAAAGAGCCATCTGTTGGCTATAGATGAAACAAGTGCGTTGCTGTCCACCCCAGAAGGTTATGCCAATAAATGTTGCCTGTGATTCACAGCTGAATAACTAATATTTACATGAGTGTGTGGGAAGACACAGCACCCAGTGACAAGAACTGACAAAAATATTAGATTTTATCTGAAGGATGTTAACTGGCTGAGCTGAAGTAAATGCTTGATTCATTTTATTTGCGAGCAATTTTGCAAAATGAGCAGCAAGCACCATTTATATTAACAAGGCAATCTGTTTGATCCAGTTAAACGATTTTCTGGGCTGTAATGGATGACATGGAGACGTTCAACATGTAAAATCGCAACAGAAAAAGAGATATTTGTTTTCTCAGCAGAGGTCACAGACAGAACCATTATTTCTGGCAGGCTGTCTCAGATGGCAGTGCAGGTCGTATATCCTCGTTTCACCTGCTTTTAGCTGCAGGAAGAGGCAGACATAAGTCACCTGTTTGGAGGATTATCAATCTGTCCCCTAAAAGTAAAGATCACTCTCTGGAAAAGACTCTCGGCTAAAAGATTTCCCCTCCAAATATCTCAGAAAAGTACTTCAGCTTGGCTTCTCGTTTCATAGAATCTGTTCTGTTGTGCAAAGTCAATACACGGTTAAATAACACTGCACTAATGATACATCTCCCTATAGACTAAGTGACTGCACAGACTAATCAACTACAGTCTGACAGCAGCTTCAGTAAAGTAATATACAACAATTGCTCCAAAACTTACAAAAAATTACACAGAGTAGAGAAATAATGGAAATGCAAGCAAAGCGCAGCTCCACAGATGAGTTATATAAGGATGGATTCAACATTTTTCAGCTGTAAAGGGGGTCAGAGAGTCTCATCTTATTGTGAGAGCAGCACAAGTTGAGCTGGGATGGAAAAATCCAACAAAATAATGACACCAAAAATAACAGTGAGACAATAGGGATGGGGGAAGCTGGATCACATTAGGAAATAACAAGACATGTAATCTCGCATGTGGTGAAACATGAGCCCGCTTTCCACCTTAATGTGCGGTGCTGTATTTGTGTCGGGCTTTATATTACTGCAGATGGGGCCACCGTCGCTCTGTGTAATCTAATGAGCTTTAGCTGAAAACAAGTCACAAAAGCAGAGTTGGGTGATTGCACAGTTTATTCAAAACATTTATAACAACTTAGTTTTCCACTATCAAGCTGCTTTGTTTGGGCACTACTTTAGCGCACGGCACAGCCAATGTGCCAGAAGATACTGATCTACATATGATCTCACTTTTATTTTGCCGAGTACACTAACATCACTGCATCCCAAATAAAGATTAGAAACATTCATATTTTTAAAGTTATTGAGCTCAGTTTACCTTCTCATCAACAAACTTACAGTGTGTTTTCATCAAGTAAACTTGGTATCAAAACAATGGCTTGTGACTCAATACAATAACCAATAAGTTTAAGCCAAATACTTAGAAAATAGACTTTCATACAGCTGATCATTTTTCCCAAACTGTGCATCTGGTCTGTTTGGTTGTATACAGAGTTGATCCCTCTCCATATATATAATTATTCCTGAGAGTCCAAAGTTAACAGCAGTCATGTTCACTGCAAAAAAATGTCCATTTATCCATTGTTTAAGCTGTTGTCTCCTCTGAAGGAGCCTGCAGATTGTAGCAGGTTGACTTGCTGCACTTAAAAAGAACATGTTGGTTGTTCTGTATAGCAAAGTTGTACCGAAAAGACTGTTTTAGGGCACCTTACTACTCCACAACAGAAAGTCTTGCATGTTTGATTTTTGTCATGACTTTGGCCAATGAGAGCAACTAGGAGCGTTGCATTTGTGACAAACATGGATGCAAACAGACACAAGTTGATGTCTTGGGTGCCACATTAAGCTCTGAAACAACATCCCTGGCTTTTTGATGTGTTATAGGAGTTTACCATCAGACTGCAATGAGAGACATGTTGGAGAGAAACAGCAGAGAAACCTCAATACATCGACGAGCGGCTGTTTTCATTTAGTATCATCAAGATACCTTTTTACTTCTCTTAACTTTGGAAAGACAGACAAAAGTACAGCACTCTACATACAGTGTGTTCACATTGGTGGTTCAGTACAGTCAGTTTTAGTTGTGCAGTTTGTCCTGATTTTCAGGCAAGTCAGAAGATGATTTTGTGGCTCTGCGAACTGTCCGAACCAACAAAAAATTGCTTAGTCTGACCTAAGTTGTTGGAAATGTGTTCAATCAAGCTTTCACTCATCCTGCACTATTTTAGTGGCGTTTTTTTGATGGTTCTTTCTGTGCAGGTGCAGAGCTGATCTCCACTACTTTGGCTGATGTTCAGGCTTGTGCCAAAACTCTACTCCAAAAAAACCTTAAGTATCCTTTAAAACAACTCCTCTGCTCTTTCAATGAAACATCTGTGCCGTCCTTTGGCCATACACTTCACAATATTCCTTTTAAAAAATTCCCATTACATTCATCATCATGCTCATACAATATGACGTAAAAGATACAAACGAGCTGGAAAGTTCAAAAGTATGTTTATTTAAAAAAAAAAAAATCAAAAACTGATCAGTATTGTAGGATGTATTTGTGTGTTTATTCTATGTCTATGAGCTGAAACTAATCAGAGAGGCAGTCTATGTGAGGTCTACCATTCTTCATACCAGAGGAAGAGCTGGAGAGCCTTAGCTAGCAGGTCCGGAGGCAGTGAATGACGAAGGAGTCTTGAAGGTCTTTTTATCAAACAGAGAGCACCAGGCACAGGTGCAACTCATTGAGCTAATGATCCTCCACCAGGAAATGCCTGCTGCAACAAACACAAACACAGCTGCAACACGAAGGCAACCGGTGACCTAGTGGTACAGCTGCCACAAATATATGATGTTTGTGTCCCTATAGCAACGACAGCCATGGAGTACAGTACAATGTTTTCTGTTTGTTAGTACCTCTGTCTGTTTGCCCATCTGTCTGTCTGTCTGTTCTTGTGACTGATTCAGTATTTGAGATTAGAGGTCAAAGGCCACTGGGCTTCATGTCCATCCTTTCCTTGAAAAAAGGTGATATCTCAGGAATGCTTTAAGGGGTTATCTTCAGACTTAAGACACATATCCAGTCTAACTGAAGGATAAACTGATAAGATGTTGTAGGTAATAGGTCAAAGGTCAAGGCTGCAAGGGCCTCTTGATCATCTTTGCTTGGACAGTTGCTATCTCAAGAATGCTTTGATGGATTTTCCTCAAACTTTCCAAAAATGTCCGCTCTTATTTATGGCTGTAAACTCTCGATATTTGAGATCGTGATCAAAGGTCAAGGTGTCCCTTGTTCATCCCTTTATTGTGAAGGTAATAACTTAAGAATACTTTTTTTCTAATTACCATTCAGCTGACTTCAGCAGGATTAAATATGTATTATAATTTAATATAAACAAAGGAAATTTCAAGAAAGACGCGGGCAGCCTGCTGTGGACTCTACAACAGATTCATATTATATTCTGTTGACTCTGGACACAATGGAAAAAAGACAAAAGGTCTGCACAGCAGAAAGTTTTAATGAGTATTATCATCAGATATGCAACGTTTCAGGTTCTGGCCCTTTATCAGACATTAACATTGTGAAAAAAATCACCTCCACCTATACAATCCACGGGGTCACCTGACAAGTCATGTGATCCTTACAATCATCCAAGAGGCAAATTCAACAAGGATTAGCATTTATACAATTAAGTTATCACAGAAAGATAACATCGTAGATAGAACCATTAGCTTTAAGAAAATACAAAAAGGATACAGTGACACACATTAATATCGATATATACAAGAGATGCAGTCATTAAGGACCTAACTGGACCCAAACATTCAGCATGGCCTGGGTGAAGAATGCAGACATCAGAAACAGAACAGGAACAGCCTTCCAACATATTTAAGTACATATGATATTGAAGAGTGTATTATAGAAAAGTTCCTGAATCAAACTCTCGTTCATCCCTCTGGTGAAAGAGTGTCTTAAGGTGTTTATCCAGAGGGTTCACCTTTGAGTAAGGGGTTGTTGATATCACCTCCCAATCAGGGTTGCTGCACTAGTTCGATGCCACTCAATTAATCAGTTAATACAAACATTATGTGTAAACCTGGTGAAATGGACAGCCTCTGTGCCACGACTATCATGATTTCTAATATCAGGCTGTGTTCAGAAATCCATGTTTTTAAACATCGAGAGGTCTTACCAATGCAGGCGAAGCCACAAAGGCACTTGAGCTTGTATATAGTGTTTCGTGTTACATGTAATAACAATGTTAACCTTGAAACTTCTTGGTTGTGGGTAAAATTACATTGTGAACAGTTGCCACATCGGTGGTTGCCAGGTAGAAAAAATGAGCTGGTGTCAGGGATGGAAGGTGGGCTCTAACCAGGAGGTTCTTGAAGTGGTCTACAGTAAACAATGCGTGGTGGTGTGGTGAAACAACAACGAGCCAGATCTGAGTCTAATACATGCCAGTGTTTGTGAATGATGGATTGCAAATGTGAATATTGTACAATGCAGTTTATTTTGATTCAGACGATTTGTCTGACAGTATTCAGACATTCGAATTGTGAGACATTTTCAAAGTGATTGTGTGCTTGTGTAATCCATTTCTGTTTGTATTGTCTCTATTGGAAGTGGTGTTCAAGTTCAGTGTCAGAGCTGCAGACACTACGGATGCAGCTGAACTGAGAGGGAGAGGCTCTGCTTAAGTGAGATGGAGATGGTGAGAAGGTGAGAAGATTGTCCATGTAGAACAGAGTTTTTGTCCATGGTCTCGCTGTAGAGGGTTGAGCCCAGTCTGTTTTTTTCTCTATACTCAAGAATGTCTAGGAAGTTCATAGAGCTTTTGTCTTAGACCTTAGTGAATTTTTAGTTGAGACTGTTATCATCAATACATTTTTTAAAAGTCTTGTAGTTGAGCCACAGAACTGGTCCAGATAAAATCAAAGCGTCATTATACCTTATACAGTTGGATATGAATGGGAGGTGCGAAACATGGGGCCATTTTAGCTCCCATGCTTGTACCAGACAGCTAAAGGTAGAAGTCAAAACCAAACAGAAAGAAATTAGAGGTGAGAACAGTGTTATGAGATCCACTATCCATTGTGTGCTGGGGGTGCAGTCAGTAATCTGACACACCCGATGGACCATTCATTTTATATTTCACTAGTATATCTGAAAAAAGAGCCCATAGAAAGTGTTTAGGGAGGGCTGAACATTTCAGAAGCATGTCAGGCAGGTGACTGGACTACTGTTCCATCAATCAACATTTATCACAGGCCAATCAGGTAGTGTTGTAGGCGGGAGCTACTGCACTACAGAACGTGAGCCACTTCGTAAAACAAACTCTCATCAATACATGTCAGAAGTGGAGCGAAAATAGCTCATAGCTCATTCCTCTTCTTGCTCTAAGGGCTGATTGGACTGTGCTGCTTTGGCCCACTCACAATCAGTCTAGGTAGGAGCTTGGCAAGATGGATCTGCTTGATGATAGACAGTGAATCAGGCAGGTCCAGCTGTTGTGTAAGGTTTTGGAGTCAGAGTGCTGATTAAGAAAATGTTCTGATGGACTCATTCAAGACCACAGAGGACAGGTACTACAAAGTTTGTGCATCAGTGGTTTAATAAAATGATGCTCTTCCACAGCCCACAAGAGACTCCATTGCTGTATTGAAGAGCTCAAACTTTATTGTTTTTTTCAGGTTTTGCAAATGCTGAAGTATCCTCATCCCTATTCCCACATTGTAGCCTCTTTCAAAGCTGTCGTGTGATATTTTGGCCAAACTTCACTGCATTGCTACTGCAAGGAGTTTGCTCTCTCATGTGCCCTGACTCATAGGAACAAAATTTGCAGAGCGAATACAGAAAAGGGCATCAATAAATTAAATCTGTTTGTACTTTAAACCAAAAATACTGCAATTCAAATGTGCGTTATGGCTATGTGCGTTCCAGGGAGATTGTATTGTACAGTTCAATGTTTTATTGAGAATTGTTACATCCCTAGTTTGCGCTAAAATTTAGTGTCCCTGTTTGGAAGTTTGCAACTTGTGACTCCTTTAAAGGTAAACTTATGCAAACTTGTAACTTCTCTCCTGTTATAAAAATAGACTCAAACTTAAAGTGGCAGACACCATGTTTTTGTATTAATAAAAACATAACATGAACTGTAAAACTGACAGCCCAGGATAGTTATACAAAGATCTAACAAATCTATGCTTAATTTCCTCCCTTCCTATTTACCCGTGTTTCACCCCAACCAGATCCTGCTTCCTTCTCCCAAGACACCACAGTTACAACCTCGGGTGGATGTAATTTATTCATTCAGAGGAATTCAGATGATATTTACGAAGAAGTTTTCAGCATTCCCTCCCCCTGGTAATGAACTGTGCATGTCCCATCATAGAATCCTATTTTAGTAGGAATATGTTATGATGCACGGTGATGGATGCAAAACACGAGTGAAACGCCGTCCAGACTGCCAGTGTGACTCTAATAGAAGCTGACACAAACAAGCTTCTCATTCCAGTAAATTGATGCGAGTATACAAGCATGCAACACTGATATCATGTGTTAGGAAAAAATACAATTAGTCTTTGAATACCTGTAATTATTCATCAAAGTGTTATAATGCATCCAAGCTGAGAGAATTAATCCCAGAGTGTTCAGCCCCTGTACGACACCTCTAAGGAAACAGATTATAGCAGCTGGAGGCTAGAAGATTGAGCAGGGTGGTCTGTGAATACTAAAACCACAGCCCCAAATGTTTTCATAAGAATAATCATATGATTAGACAGAGACGGAGGAGAATAGCTGCAACCATTTATTAAACAATTTAAAGCCGTGAAAATCAAAGTGGTGCATTTGTCTCAGCGGCAGAGTCTCTTTGCAAACCAGAAGATCTGAGTTTGTTTACTTCACACTAATCGTTCTAACTCCATTACACAGCTGTTCTTGACATTATCGATGTAATGTGTAAAGCAGGGGAGTCCAAACCAAAACACAAACTAAAACCCATTGAGAGGGGTGTAGTCAGACACAGCTCATGAGGAATGACTCTACAACAGCCTATTCTAGAATAAATGCCAAAATCTAATATTTGAGAAAACTTTTAGGTGTGGAACTTTATAAATGTGTACTGAGGACATCTGGGGCTAGTGTAATCTCGTTGAAAAGGAGTAAAATGTGGCCCTTTAATGACGTACTGGTATTTTTGTGATAAACTTTGAAGTCCAGAGCTAGTTCGGTGTATGGGGGTCAAATCAATGCAGAGATAATGGCTACGTTTACATGCGGTCAATAGTCGGGTTAAGGTCAATATCTGGTTTATGAAACATTTGGAATAACCCGTTTACATGCGTGAGCAAACAGGGTCATTCCTCCATACAAAAAATCCCGATCAAAACAGCAACACACGGACAACACCTCGACGCACGGAGGACGTCATGACACAATGCCCATCATTTCCGCTTCTTCTTCCTGTATCCAATAGCAACAACAACAACAGCAGCAACACGGTGGATAATGATCGGCCTGGAGCAGGTAGCAGTCGCCTTCGTTTGCGCTTTGGTGCTGTACTGACCCACCACCAGTACTTGACACTATTCTTTGTCAATTTCTTTTTTAATGGAAGGCAAGAACGTGAAGAAATAGGAAAAGGAGCCTGAGCTGTGCCATTTTATAACTAGTATTTCCTGTACTCAAAGACCAAGATTTCTTGGGAAAAGAACATGCGCAGAACACAACTTAATGTTCCTTTTGATGGGGATATCACGATAGGCGTATACATGACCAAATATTTGGGTTAGAAAAGGAGTAACCCAGGGGTGATTTTCGGGTTTTTAAAACTGGGAATATGAGCATATTCCTGTTTTTTAAAAGGGTTTTTGGTGTTTACATGGCTGTGTGCAACCGGGTAATTGCTAATATTCCAGTTATGAAAGGGTTAATGACTGCATGTTAACGTATAGCCAATGATTGTAAAAATCAAATTCCTTTCTTTGACCCTAAAAACCGCTGTTGGAGCTCTGCTGTCTGTTGATGATGGTCAGAGTTATTCTATATGGCATTAAGAAAACAGAATTAAATCATTAGTATGTGTTCAAAAGGCTAAACAAACTTTTAAAAAGAGTTTTTTTTTCTGGATGGATGGACAGTTTGATAAATGGACTAATGGATGAATGGACAAATGCATGTATAAGCATGAATTGATGGGTGGATGATGGATGCATGGATGGATTCATGGATGCCTGGATAAATGGATGGATAAATTAATAAATTGATGGATGGATGATAAAAAAGGATGGATGGATGGATGCATGTTTGAATGGATGGATTGATGGATGATGGATGATGGATAATTTGATGGAATCATGGCTGCCTGTAAAAATGGATGGATTCATGGATGGATGAATAAAAAAAAGGATGGATGATAGATGGATAGATAGATCAACTGATAAATTAATGGGTTCATGGATGCCTGAATGAATCAATAAATACATTAATAAATTGATGGATGGATGGAAAAATGAATGAACTAATAAAATTCACTGCAGAGCCTCTGATATTTTGTGAAAAAAAGATATTATGTGTCTGTCAATATTATTTGACCAAATGTTCACAGACATTGCTGTGTGAATGGCAAAACCAACATTGTTCAGAGGAATCATGGATCATTAATCAAAAAGCTTCATAATTTCAAAGAAAAGGGACATACGTAATCTTAGCTATTTTTGAGAATGATAATGCAATGTATGTGTGTATATTTTGAGTGTTGAACTTGGGGCGTGAAAAAATAACTGCTCGTCTTTGTTCCATAGTTTTTGTTTGTGAACCTTCCACAGAATAAAAATGCCGTTCATTGATGATTCACAGACAATGCCATTATTTACATAGAAGTAAAAAAACCTTTCAACACCTCTGCAGAAGGGAAGTTGACAGTTTGATGTGGAAATGAAATGCTACATCTTGTGCAGTATTTCTGAGGGCTGTGTCTGGAAATAGTAATGAGCAAGTAAAACAAGCATCACAATAAAAAGAGGATAGAAGTCTGAAAATTGGATGGCTAAAAGCTGAACTCAAAGACTCTGATGTTTCTTTGGATTTTTTTCATACATGTAATTTAGACTTTAGAGTGTGGGCTCCTATTGATTTTTATGTTGAATAAATACAAGTATAAGAACAAACAAAATAAAAATCGTAACATCACAAAAGGTTAACACAGGTTGGATTTAGTCCTGGTGAGCATCTCCTCAATGTGTTAGGAATTACTTATATATCATCACACAAGATCTAGGTTTATTGTGTCACATCTAGGTGATAACTATTCTTTTCATCCTTTGGTAAATTATCCTGTTGTGCGTCTACAACACATTTCATATGCAACTACTGCCATCTCCTCTCCTCTTTTTACATCTGAAGTGTTAACAACTTTGGCACCTTCAACACTGTTAAATAAGCCAAGTGTATTTTAAAGTGAGTTTTGGAACACTGAATGACTTTTTGTCAAAGTTAGGTACAGCAGTTTCTTCCCAAAGCACCTACCTCAGCACCCTTTTTGTGAATCCAAATCTCAAGACGGCTTTGAGGGATTTTTTTTTAACTCTGCACAAATTTGTTGCTTGTGAAAATATATGATGAAAATATACAGTAAAAACTAATGAGTACTACAAATACAAATGCATGATAATGTAAAGATTTACCTCGCTGTAAAGAGAGGTTCAGAGTGGCATGGTGGTGCAGCCCACATGTGGATGTTGCCTTCTTAAATTAAGAGCTGCACGGTGATGCTGTGGTTTATTGCTCATGCCTCAATATTAGAGGGCTGCTGATTCAACTCCTTGACTCTGTAGTGGCCTTTCTTTGTGGGGGTTTTATGTTCTCCCTGTGCATACAAGGCTTTTCTCTGGGTTTTACAGTTTCCTCCCACGGACCAAAAACATGTTTGTTAGGTCAGCTGGTGGCTCTAAATTGCCCATAGATGCGAGTGTGTGGGTGAATGGTTATTTTATCTGAGTAGATTTATAAACCAGTTCTTTAGCGTATATAATGTAAACTTAAATCAGGGTAACTGTACATATGCTTGAATGCAATACTGTACTCTCTTCTGCTGCTTCCACTGTCCATGCCCGTAATAGTCCCATAAATTTTTAAGAGGGTCTTAAATGTATATAATGAATAAGACACACTGTACCTGAGCACCATAAAGTGTTTCACATACCTGCTGGGCTCAGCCAGCACATGCTTTTGCATTCAATCAAACACATGCTGGCTGATTTTTGCAGCTTCCGCCTCCTCTAATGTCTCTCATTAAAGATCTCTTTCCTGGTGTCAGTCTCTGGTCCTCTCTGAGATCCCAGCGCCTCCATCCTTGAAATTGAAGGCTGCAGTGAATCTTATCGCCTCTCATTAGCTTCATTCTCATTCTCGCTGTCTCCCTTTTATTGCTCAGAGTTAACCTTCTCGCTCGCTAGCATTCATAGAGAAGTGGTGTCCTTTAGATGAGTTATATGAGTGGCAATATTTCAGCAGAGCGATCCCTGACATCTCATTTGAACCCAAACAGAGGAAGGTTGTCCATATTGAGCCTGGAACATACAGCCTTACATAGTTTCATTCCTTTTAATTATCAGACATTTCCTTTCTTGTAACTGAGAGCTGTTTCAATGAGAGGGAATAAGAGGTTTCATTTAAAGCTCTATAATAGGATTCCTGCCAAAGCATATTTTTAGGTGTTCATGAACTGTAAACCTGTAAAAATGTCTCAGGCTAATTGTGCGATGAGGAATAAGGTAATAGTCATTTCCACACACAATGAAATTAGCAGCATTTTGAGGGAAAGAAAACCTTTACTAATTATGTTGTTGGCTGGATGCAGCTTCCAGAACAACAATGTCTAATGCTTTTGTCGAGTTTGATTGATGTATTTTGCATTGATGCAAATAAATCACCCTTTTTTCCCACAACACAAACGCACAAGCCGACTCTCCTCCTGGCTGACAGCTGGAGTTGGAAGATGTCTGTTTTTTTGAAAACCTGCTCCTCTGAAAATATCTCTTCTCTGTAGACTGCGATGACACAGCGTCCATCTACACACACTCTGGAGTATAAAAATGGTTGTTCCCAAACCAGAAATACATCAACTTAATCTTAATGAAGTACTCTCAGAATCAGAGCTGCAGTCCTCAGAGACACTGCCTGTGACAGGGGGTAAATTTGGCTGCAACCTCAGATTAAAAAGACAGACTGTTATGACAGTAACATCACTAATCTTTATTTTTTTATTAGGACACTAAGAATGAGATCAATATCTTATTCTGTACTTTCCCCAGACTTCTGTTCCAACATTTCAAAAATAAAAAGAAACAGTAAGTACTTATTAAAAAATGATTTGAAGTGGAGTTTTAGGAGGTATATGGCATAGCCTGAGCATTAGCCAATAAGCCCGCACAGAAGCATGATTAACACCTGTATCAACAGGTAACTTCTCTGGACCTCCAGGTCCCATAGAAGGTTCCTTAGTTTTCATTCATTCACTTGTTGAGTCTCCATCTACAGCAGTGGTTCTCACTTATTCTCTGTTGGGCCCATCTTCAAGATTTATATTTTCCAAGCCCCACCACCCCTCCATTCACCACACACAAAGATGCTAAAAGAGCCAAATTAAGATTTTCTGAAGTACAACCAAGCCTGTGAATACTTATTTTTTCATTGAGTATTCATATACAGTATGAATAAAGAGTATTTATTTGCCCTTGTTATATACACCCCTCAATTATCATTTATATTATAACAACTGTCCTTTCAGTGGTTTTTAAATTGATCACACCTCTGACATAGACAATAGCCAATCACAGTGCAGAATTCTGGCCTGGCCCCAGGAGAGACCGTTCAAAATTCCAGGGGACCCAGGTCTCAGTTTGGTCCCGCCCCTGCCCAGGCAACTTGAACCCCTATTCCTCTTTGGGGTTTGTGCCCCACTGATCAACAGAAGTTTCCCCTGTGTTGACTTCAGTACAGACAAGTATTCCCAAGTGCCCAAAGTAAACAGTGTTCATATTCAATACAAAAATCAGACGTTTATGCCAACACAAAGCCACTTATTAATGGAAAAATAAGTTGTTGTCAATGTGTAGAATATATTGTGTATCACCCTTGTGTTCTTGTAGCTTGTTTTGACCCAAAATTCAAAGATCCCCACGCACAGCAATATAGCCCCAGTTTCTGTGCCATCTCTTCTGTGCATATGCACAGCTGATCTTTGTCACTTTGGCTAATGTTCAGGCTAATGCCATTTACTTTTGACAACCCCAATTCAAAAATCCTGAACCATCCCCTTTAAGGGAATAATGACATCCTCAGATGGGCTACATCACATTGGAATTCATAGTCAAACATGACTGTGTTAGAAGTTTATGAAAGAAATGTTTAGAGGCAAGAAAAAACACCATGACCTTGACCTCTGGCATATGACTTTCACAATCTTTTCTGTTTATCCTTACATCAGACTGGGCATTTGTGCAAATCTCAAAGACAATCCCTTGATAATTATTGAGGTGTCTTGTTTCTAAACAATGAAGAAACATAACACCTCGTGACCTTTCACCCCCAATATCTCAACACCATTGGACGTTTGTTAAAAGTTTGACAAAAATCCCTGAAATCCTTCTTAATTTATAATACTTACAAGCAGAGAGATTAACATGAGGCATCATGACCCTGAACTTTGACCTATGATCTTCAATCTCATGAGTCAATCCTTGTGTAAGACTGGTTATTTGTGCAATGTTTGAGGATCAGAATTCTTGAGATATTGCATTTAAATAAATACTTTCATAAGCAGAAGATGAGTATAAACTGATGACTTCACCCTTTGACATACAATCTGGAAAAGTCTTATCACCATATTCTTGATTCAAACTTTTGAGCAAAAGTTGAAGTATATCCCAAAGAACTTTCTAAAGATATGGCGTTATTAAGCATGTAAAACACATGTGGCCCCATGACCTTGATCTTTGACCTATTACCTCCAACATTTGATGCATTCATCCTTTATTTTCTGTGAACATTTGAATATAGTTTCAGGAAAATCTCTCTGAGAGTTCTTGAGATATCATGTCACAAGATTTGACTGTACTGACAGATGGACAGTACATTACAGTCAAACTGCTGACCATAAAAACTACTAAAAAAATAACAGAAGTACACAAAACCCAACCCTAATACAGTATCAGGAGCAAATGTTATTAGTTCTTTTCCCCCCTGAAGACACAACAGTTGAGGTCTAGGCTTTGGTTTAAGGTTGATGTCATGTCTGCAGCCTCAGTTCGAGGACAAAAGGAGGTAAGCAGAGCTTGAACCGCCACGCTCAGGGTTTTCAGCCAAACTGATTTATACATTTCAGAGCAGTCAGCCCCTTCAGAAGAAGAGAATTGTTAACACCTGACCTCACAATATAACAGGCCAAATGGTTTAAATCAAGCAGCAGGGTCTCTGGGGACTGCGTCGAAGAAAGAGGGTGAAGAGGGCGAGTCTCAGAGAGAGGAAGTCAGAGCTTTTGAAAAAGAACAAAAAGACGATATAAAATGAGATTGAAGAAATATAATTATACCAGCCACTCAGTGTTCAAGAAAATACATGATGAAAAATTCAATACATGCTGTTGCGACCATTGTAGCACAGCATACAATAGAAAATTGACCACCTTTTGGTTTTGGCACCTTTACAATACTTGCATCTAAAAATGTAATGATGCAATAACCAACCTATATATATTAGGTTTTAAAGATTTAATTTAAAGCTCAAACAAGACCCTTTAAAGAGAGAAGAAAGAATACTGCTGCCCTTTCATGATCCAGAAAACAAAACAAGATCATCAGCATAAAGACTGACCATTTCTCCATTATTACATTTAACACCTTAAACTGCTGATATGGTGTTAGAGTATGTAATCAAGAGTTTGTAGCATTTTTTTTTCAACAAAGAGTCTATATAGGTGAAACATTGATACTTAATAAAAGAGCACAGATTGATATTTTGGGTGTCAAACACTTACAGTACAGGACATGATCAGTATTTCTAAATGGACAGTTATACTGAGTTAAAGCTATAGCTTGATCACGTGATGAACTTTACCACTGTCTTTGTCACAGTACAAGCACAAAGCTGAATCAATTTATGATTAAGGCATGGCCACCTCTAACATGATAGGCATCACTCTTTCAGCTTGTCCCAATGGGTGCTCTTCCTTTTGACCTTGGTCATAAGTTTGCAAGCAGTAAATTAGTTTAATGTCAAAGGGTGAAAATATGGTCAAACTTTACAGCTCAGTATAATAAGGACTCTAAGGTTTATGTAGGGCACAAATACTTTCCCTCTACTTCATGGTGACACTTAAAACCAGACAACTTCCTCAACCTTTGCAATGTACACTAAAATAGTGTGTAAGGGCCAGTCAAAACACATGAATTTCAAATAAATGTAAACTGTAAATCCTCAAATTCAACTCAGGTTTTAAAGTTTTCTCTCCAGATTATAAAGTCACAAATTTTAAAGAAACCAAAATAAAAAAATTTGAGATAACCAAATATAAAACCTTCATCATATTAGATGCTTGCCTCAAATCACAGCTACCACTGTTGAGAGCCTGATCAAATTACACTATTGACTTGGACTGAGTTACAAGCAAGCACTTGTTTTGAGACCAGATCAACATTAACATCTGAGAAGAGTAACTGTCTTAAATCAAGACTAGACAAGCGAAAACCTATTTGGATGAGGTTATGTCATTTGTTAATCAAGAACCAGGATTAAATTTTCAAGATCATAAAGTCCACATTTCAGACTTTAATAACTTAAACTTTGTTCTTGAAAATATAGAATTTAAAAAACACAAAATTTCTGAGATTAGTGTCATAACAATTCACATTTCAACAGTTTCAAATATGTCCCTTTTCTTTAAAATGGTTCCTCTAAAATTAATACGGTTATGCTTATAAGCTTTCAAATCAAAGTACAGTGATGTAAACTTTTTACAGTTCTCCATTCTACTTCACGTTTCATCAACACATCTGTAAACTCAAACAGTGATCAAGCTAAACCAGAGAATATTTGCATTAAATAAGCAGCTTAAGAGACTCATGATGTTCTTCATTAACATAAATTGATGTGTGAATTCCTCGAGGATCTGAAGTCTTTGGATTTCATTTGAATGAATTTGACCAAGCCTGTCAGCCGCATGAGGTCCTACATAATAACTGTTTGAGTCTAAATGTTTCCAGCATTGAAAATATCAATGCACTAAAAAACTCTCCTTAATATTTTCATAATTTATTTTACCTGACACTTGTCACACACAGAGAAAATGTTCGCATTAATGTGACTTCAAAGTATAATTAAGGGTAATTATCAAAAGAAAAAACCTGTCTAACAAATGATTTTTGTCGACTTTAATGACACGTTCAAAATAAGCCTCATTTTAAAAAGGCAAATTACCAACAAATTCAACACAGTGCTTTTTCTCTTCACAATAATATTTTCTTTGTCTGTGATATATTTACATAAAGATATATTGTGCTTTGAAAAATGATTATGCTAAAAGTAACCACTAATACAAGCTTGGGGACAAGGACAAAATGTTATGATATGTATTTTGTATTGCTTTAAAGGATATTTTATCTCCTATGCAACGAAAACATCTTATGTTATTTGTCCCAGATTCTGTTAACTATCTTAATCAAAAGGACACTTTGAAGTTAGCCTGCTAGAGCACTTCATATTATTATACTACCCTAAGGTACCCCTAGGAATAAGAAATCAAGATATGGATATTAAAATAAGACACGGGTGTAAATTTGGATAGCAATAAGGAAAAAATACCAAGAACAGAATATTTCAACAAATAAAAACATAACATTTATGAAAGACAAATAAAAAAAAGTAAAAAAAAAAAAAAAAAAAAAATTTGGAGGCGGCACAGTGGTGTAGCAGGCAGTACGTGTTTTCACAAGAAGTTTGCTAGCTAGTTTCTAGATGCTGTGAGTCAGTCAGGGCCTACCTGTGTGGAGTTTGCATGTTCTCCCAGTGCATGCATGGGTTATCTCTGGGTGCTCTGGCCTCCTCCCTCAGGCCAGAAAATATGCTTGTGAGGTTAACTGGTTTCTACAAATTACCCTTGGGTGTGGGCTAGTGTGTGAATAGTTTGCTATCTCTCTATGTGGCCCTGCAATTAGCTGCGGACCTATTAATGGTGTACGCAAAAATGTATGCTAACGACATATGCAATATGAATATGAATATGAAAGATCAAATTTCAGGGGTTGGACAGAGTAAGTGACATTAAGAGAAATGAGTTGTGAGGTCTAATGGCTACAAGCAGGAATGACATCCTGTGGTGCTCTGTAGAGCAATGTGGACAGGCTTTTAATGTGCTCCTATGTTTGGCCTATTTGTTGTAGAGGGGGTATGAGGCGTTGTCCAAAACGTCCTGCAGATTAGACAGGCCTTGTGGATTAGTTCAAGTCTTTATTATTGTTGTTACTGTTATTATAAATGATCATGCAAGCCTTGTTACTACTATTTCCCTTAACCACCATTAAAATCATATCTATCTCTGTGATAATAATGCAGCTGTGAATATCACCAATCATATTCTTAGCACACACACACTCACATGATCACAAATGTTGTTGTTCACACGTTGTTGGTCTGTCCGTCTTACTGTACTGTCTCATTGCACAATAAAAAAAGAGCATAATACATAACACATAATTCAGCATGAAAGCAGGTATTTTTAATGTGTGACCGCGTGCTGTATCATAAGTACATCTCGTCCGTGTGTAACAAACTAAACCGTGTGAAAATCGGGTAAAAATTCGGGGAGTTATGCTTATTATAATTGAGCATAATACACCTTCCTCAGTAGAAATACACGCGCTGGAGCCGCACGGGAGACCCATCCAAGATGGCGGCCGGTTGAGTCGTCAGTCAATGAGGCGTCTACGTATGTTGTGTCTATGGTTAGAGCCTCCTGCTGCTCTTTGGAGCCACCTGCTGCTTTTTCCTCCTCATGTATCAACTCTTGGACTTTCAACTAAGTTACTGAGAAGAACTCAAACCCTGAAAAGTTGAAGTCTTGACCTTTACACCTGCTGTCTCCATCTTCACTTCATCAGGTATGCTGTAAAGCTAATATCTTTGCTAATTTTCCGAGCTATGAGGCTGCTAGCTTCATTGTTTCATGGTTGTCTTGCCTTGAAGTCTTCCACCTGTTGCTCGTTTCTTCACTTGTCTGTTGCCTGCTTATTCCCGAGTTTCCTGTTTTGCACAGTTAAGAATACACAACTCATAAAGACAAGTTATTCACATTACAAATGACACAAAGACCCGCAGAGGTCATTTTGAACCTCTGCGGAAAGGGACCCTACATGTTAAAACAAGTTGTCACTTCTGCTACCTAAGCAAGAGTGAATTTTAATTTTATGTTGAGACACACAATTTCTTTATCATGAGAACATTTAAAAGTAAATTCACATGATGGCTGCCATTGTTATTCTTCTTACTTATTTTTCTGTCGTTGGTATTTTTAAAATATTTTCCCTAGCAATTTAATCAGGAGGACAAGAGGGAGATGTTACTGTTATGCTTTTTTAATTTGGGCAGATAGTTTTGATTTAGTTTTTATCTTTGGACTTCAAGGCACTTTTGCCTGCCAAAATTTCACTGAAGTCATTGCTAACAAAAGCTCAGTCCAGCTGTAGTCCATAAAAGTCCATACATTTTGATTAGTACTTTTTTAATCTCTTTCAAGTAACTTTACAAGCCAGATTGTAAAATGTATAACTGTAACAGGTTCCACACACTTTAATGCACTATCAACACAGTAATTTATTCAAAATGAAGTAAAAAGTGACATACCTTTAATGAGGAACATTTACGTTAGGTTTGGTATTTAGGTAGATTCTTTTTAATTGACATCATAACCTTTATTGCTACTCCCCAGCCATTAAGTCTTTGCTGATAGTGTGGAGAAGGAGCATTCTGTGAATTTATTGATTAAGAAACAGACTTGTATTACTCTTTAAAGGCTTCATTTTCATCAGGTTGAAATAAACATGTTTTATAAGAGTTTGTCTTTTCCATAATCTACTTTCAGTAGAAATGCACAGCTACACCGATTTGATATCTGCAATAGCTCATTTTACAAACAATTGACCATCTGCAAATGAATATGAAATGAGCAGATATCAATTTCAGATGTTTATCTGTTGTGACGTATCAATTTAATGCTGATATCAGGCACACTTGACTGCCAATTCAACAACGTTTCTCATTGAGCAGAGGAATTGACCCTCCAGAAAACTTTGATCTGTTTTCATGATCAAGAGAAAAAGAGAAAATGTTGGTTATGTGAGAGAATTGCACCTAAAGAAGTTATTACAAAACATCAGTATGGGCTCATTTGTGATTTAAAACATTGCTAACTGATTTGAAATTTGCCCTGATATGTACAGCCTGTGCATTAATAAGTTTTAGCCAGTTATTGCTTCCTTATTTTTATTAGTAATATTTTTTTCATCAACAAATTTAACCCTGTTGTCATGGTGTTGGAAGTTGAACAACGTAACCAATTGACTTCACTATCCATGGTGCATTGTACAACTATAGCTGCCCAGGTGTGAATTTATTGTTTACATTCTCATAACATATACATATACAGTGCTCAGCATAAATGAGTACACCCCTTCAGATTTGTCAGAAAACCCTTAGTTTCCTTTCAAAATCATAATTTTCTATGGCATACTATACCTCAAAATACTTCCCCAAATGTGGACCATTGATTGCAAACAAGATTTTTTCACACAAAAGGTATTTTTCTCAATTCAAGATCAGGATGCAAAAATGAGTACACCCCAATCAAAGGGGTGGGAGCAAAGCTAAATTTAAGTTATCATATCACCCTTATTTTCATCTTATGGTAAAAAAATGTTATGTTAAACTCAGCTTGTCAAAACTTTGAAAGTTGTTCTTTTGTTCATTTAGATATTGATTAACACATTGCTTTTAATAGGGGGTGTACCCATTTATGCTGGGCACTGTATATAAAAGACATTAATGATGATGCAGTAAGGAAAATATGATGAAGACAAAATGTCCTAAAATGCAGTTTTTCTTAAAGTAATGCATTCAAAACGAACAAACAGTAAAATCAAAAACCTGCCTTGAAGTCATAAAAGAAATCTATCTTTTTTTTTGTTTTGTTTGAGTTGCTTATTCATTGAGAGGCCAGAAATATTTATTATTGGAAGAATTTTTGTTTGGCACTTGAAATACCTCATCGGGACAATAGGCCTACAGCTTGTTCTTGTTTCTTTTGGGGTCTTGCTTTAAACTTGATGTCCTTGGTAAAGGGTGTTCTTATCAGATTCACTTACACAAAGAAATTCTTTTACTAAGAAACTTGTAAACTATCATCCCACACTCACATTTTGTGCCCATTTTCACATTCAGCAAAGCATTTAACATATTTCACTCAACATCAGGGTTATGTGACGCAGCTTTACTGCTCCTCTTATCATAATATAATCTGCAGCACTGAGCTCCTGTTTCTGTTGCAGCAACACTCAGATCTCTCTGCTGACTATGAGCCTAAACACGCCATGAAGATGGTCATCTGTTGATTGTCAGATTCTTAAATTGTCACTTTATTTTAGAGGGACTGTGCAGTTGTGTGAAGCGATATGGATTAATTTATGGTGCTGATCAGTGTCTTGTTTTTCGGCCTCTTAAGGATTTATAAGAGGAAGTCTATGAAACACGGGTTGACACTCTGGTGAAATGGATTTGGGGGGCTAGATGTGAGATATTGACGCATTCAAGGCTTTTTCTTTTTCTGCTTGAAGGTTGAATATGTAGCCCTAAGCACTTATAATTTGAATGAATTTTAAGAAAATTGTTAAAACTTAATTACAGGTATCTTAAGTTGATTACTATTATGTACTGAAATATTTCTCCCATTTTTTCAAACCAGACAAATCCTTTACTTTTGGCCTGACAGGATTGTCTTGATTTACAGCTGCAGGACAAGCAGTGATGCCTTGCTAATGCTTTCCAAACTCATCAAAACCCTTTAAGTGGTTGCATTTAGACTGAACGTGTTCAAACTATTGCCTTATATTCTATTACTGTTTTACATTCCCTACACCTATGAGCTTTCTCAGCACATACCTCTGACTTAATAGTTTAAGGATGGACATTTATTGTTTGTACTTGTATTGCATTCTCTGGCATTATGAATGCTCCTGTAAATATGTGTCTATGCATGTGTCACTGGTGGATACCCATTGAGGGAGCACCAGAGAGCTAAGGCTGTATACAAGTACCCGCTGTGTCATAAGTAGAGAAAAACGTGGCAACAACAAGGTTATTTGTGGATTAAACAGACAAACTAAACTGCAATAATCAGTATAATCAAATTATAAGCTTCTAGGCCACTATCAGCACCATCTGGACTCTAAATCTGAAGCATCAGATCCAAGTGCCTTACTCTTAAGGTTTTATAAGTGACCATGTTAATTATGTAGGTGTGGCAGTTGCAAATGCCTTTTTTGTCACACGTGTTTGTCTCTGTGCAGTCTTAATAAGATTGTTTAAATGTGGAAAATTGGTGAATCAGTTGGATTTCAAAACTCTCTGTCATTGTTGTTTCTGCTGCTGTGTTCACTCTCACATCCCTCTGCTTGTACACTGATCCTAGCAGTCGTGTGTGTACTGTGTCTGACCACATTGATCCTGGAGGACATGCACAGCTTGCCCTCTAAACAGATTTAGGGGATGTGTGGTGGCCATTATGCATGGGTGTTTATGTTGTTAACATAGCTTGTATGCAAACATTTCCAAATCCATCAGGTATGGCAACAATAGAGTTTTGCAGGAATGAGTCCTAAAACGGGGAAGTAAGCATTTTAGCACTTCTAGGTTCCAAGTCCAAATATCTGTGAGATTTTAGATAGCTCTTGGGATAAATACCTGAAACAAGGTCTGTGAAGACAATTTAGACATTTGCTTCATTTGCTTTGTTTTGGACTGGTGTCTACATTGTCACTTTATTTTCTTTGTAAATATTTATTGCTTTAACTAACTGTTGACTCTGCAAACACTTTCTTTGTGACATTGATGCCTCACCAGGCTCTCCCAAATTCTTAATAATCAGGGTTGTATTTCATTTTGAAGACAAACAAGAGTCCTAAGAAGCCGTGCCCTCAGAGAATCTGCCTGCCATCACAAGTTGTAACAGTTGAACTTGTGCTCTGGCAGAGCTTCTATTTGTGTATTGACATTGAAAGCTACAAGAGTAAACATTAGCTGGCCTCTGAATTAATAGTTTAATAACATCACAGTGATAGCACAGTGCAGTGACTCATGCTGTAACTTAACTATGATATTTTTAGTAGAAAATGAAACAAAAAAAGTCAAATTGTTTTTTTCTGAAAGGGTGGAAAAGCAGGAAATCACTCCCATTAATCCCTGCTACCCTTGATGTCATCTTTTGTTATTGTTTTGGTTAAAATCTCTCTGATGGCAGAATGTTCATTGTACATACAAACCTTAGAATAGGGGTTTTTCACATATGTATCACATCTGCATGAAATTATATTTATTTAATGATGCAGGATGCCTCTTTTAGCCCCTGATCTTGTCACAGATTGCACAGATCTCAACCATTTTAGATGCATAAATTCAACAACTTCCATATGAAAACACTTTGGAGAGCACCATAATTTTAAGTATATCTGAAAAAGTAATCGTAAAGTAAAAGTAATTGATTAATCTTGATTAAGTTAAGCTGATATAGCTAATAAAGAGACACTCTTGATGGTCATTTTGAAGTTCCAAATTCAGTTGAGGAGAGGAAACACTAGCTTGTTTCAGCTTTAATAAAACCTTGGCTGTGACCTTATTCTACCCTCTTATCACGTTTGTCCAGAATCCAGGATTTTTTCAGGAGCCACGAGCTGTAATTTCAAATCAAGCCACCAATTTAATTGTTAATTGTGATTTCTGTGTAGATTAGCAGGACAATCAGATTAGCCTTTTATTTGTTTACAAAAGTACTCAGCTAACAATTAGCCTGTACCCCACTACGCCTTTATCTATGATTAATCTGCAAGGCCATTTAAAAAACACCAGAAAAGAGACAAAGCCTTGCTAAGTGGGAAACACAATTAAGAGACCCTCGATAAAATCAGATGAAAAAGTCATTAGGTTTACTGAAGTTTAATGACGATGAAAGATTTGAAGAAGAGGTACTCTGTCTGCAAGTCAACATTTGAGACGACACAGGCAGAGAAAGCAGAGTTAGACTGAATGTAAGGGAGGCCTGAACAGAATGTGAAATATTCTCTGCTTACCTTCACGTACTGCAGACGCCCTTTCATTGTAGGTACTTTGTTTGCATGAAGTATATGCATACGGGACTTACTGGCTTCTAACATTGTGCCTTCATCTTTGATACGGATCAGTCACAGTTCATTGTGCATCTATCTGTGCTCCTCGGAGACTCGGTCTGTGTGTTTCCTCTGCTGGAGAGGATTTGGGGTCAAAACAGCCACAAAAGTATGGATGCTTGTTTACTGCAAAATGCATCCACTTGTTTTCATCCTACTTTTTTCTAACATATATCTATTGTGTTGGGAGATATTGAATAACTTTTGGCAACTTTGATAGTTGTTGCATGAATACTTAGACAGCAGAACTTTGCTTATTTGTGTTTTTAACCTAAACCTTTGTACCTAATCAACAAAATATCATTTAATTTGTCTTCTGTTGTTGCACTGTTACACTTTCCCAGCTTAAGAGTATGGCCTAACTCTAGGGTCGGTGAGGGCAGCGTGGTGCCACCGCAGGTAGTGCGCATGCCTAACAGCAAGAAGGTTATTGGTTTGATCTCCTGTGAACCAGGGCCTTTCTGTGTGGAGTTGGCATGTTATCCCCACGCATGTGTGAGTTCTCTCTGGGCTTCCTCTCACAGACAAAAAAAACCATGTTCATTAGGTTAATGGGTGACTCTAAATTGCCCCTAGGTGTCAATGTGAGTATAAATAGTCATCTGTCTTTTTAAGTGGTCCTGCAATAGACTTACATCTGGTTCAGGGGGTACCCTGCCCTTCACCCAATGTCAGCTGGGACAGGCTGCTGCCCCTCGGGACCCCAAAAGGGATTAGTGGTATAGTTTGATTTGATTTGATTTTGATTTTTTCTCAAACAAGCACATGCATAAAAACAAACAGTATGTGTAATGGGAAAAAAATGGCACTCTATGACAAAGTGCAAGTTCGAGAAGGAGCTAAAGGAAGCAAAGCTTATCAAGTTCAGCCCCCTCTTACTCTGTCATATAATTTCAAGATACATGATACATAATCCATAATCCATATGATCTTAAAAGATTGAAACATTCAATTTTCATAAGTTAATGAATGGACAGGCTCAGGGAGCACAGAACTGACTGTCTCTGTATAATGCATGTAACATGAAGTTTAACCCATGCTTCCCTAAATAAGTGCAAAGCTATCTAGTCTGTGGAGGTGTGTGTTTGTATGAGTGCTGCAACCAGCCTGATTTCCTATAGTGAGCAATGACGGCCACTCTAAACCAGTTTGCACTTGGTCTTTGATTGTCCATGTAAGAAAGAGCAAAATAGACCCACGGCATAGTAATATGTTGAAAAATATAATCATGTGAAAATAACCTCTTATTGTCTCCATTGTCTTGAATCTCTTGGCATCCTCATCATGTGGAGTCTGTCCCCCACTCTGTTCTGCACAAAACTGCACACAGGAGTGGTAAACCAAAGCTCCAGAGACACACCTCAGTGTATGAATATAGTACTTCCTGTTAGGATTGGATGGAAAAATCAATGTACCACAGTATTGTGGCATTTTGCGTGGTATCTGTATATTTTTGAAGTTCCAACATTTAATATAATTTTTGGTTCTATAGAAATCAAACCAGTTACTTTTGAAGTCCACACAGTGGAGCTGTTGAGCCAGTGCAGGTGAGGTCAGGAGGGGTGATGTTCATTGTGCAGGAGAGAGTCAGTAAATCAAACAAGGCAGCACAGGAGAGAGACAAAATGAATGCACTTTTGCATTCATTTTGAATGCAAAAGTGACAAGAGACAAAAGAGATGGCATGACATAGGGTTTGGAAGGAGTGAGGCAGGAAAAGGAACAGCTGATGACGGCAAAGCTAATGCTAAGCTAACCCCACTGAAAAGACAGCCAGCACTTGATATGCTTAGCTTGTCAAAGCTGCCCCCCAGTTCTGAGATTTTTAATATATTAGCTAAATCCATTACAGTACATACTTTATGTGCAAGGATTCAAGGCCTCACCATGTTGTGTAAAACAAGGGCTTTTGTTAGATGGGGGTTGGAGCCCAGGTATGTGCCTCAGTATCTGCATTGTTTAACTGACACTGCAGTACCAAAGCTCTACTGAGCAGTGAAGCTATAGTTTTAAGAGGGGCTGAGCACTGCAGAGTGTGTTGCATTAACTTGCAACATGTGGAAATTAGTCTGTGAGCTTTACTCCAGTGTTTGATAGAATTGACTGAAGTGACATAGATATACTGAGCTTTATTTCTTGTTAAATTAAATAGAATTTTCTTTTTTTCTGTTTGAATGTAAATACAGTCAAGAGTCAAAATACTCAGCATATTTTAACATGAAAAACTAAGTATTGTGATATAATCCTGTTGTTGGTCCACTTGTAAGTTCCACTCATGCTTTTGCATCCCTAAGCCTATCATGAGTGCCAAGAAGATTCAAAGTTGTATCAAAAATAATTTGTTAAAGTGTTTTTGGTGGTAGCAAAATTTACACCCATTATGATGGCAGGTAAGCTGACAATAGAAGGGTAAGTTTGATTGCTGGCATTTGGCTAATTGGTAAACATTCATGTTGTAGAGTCCATATGGTAGCCAACATTTTTTTTTTTTTACAGGGGAGGGGCTTTCTGTATGGGGTTATTCTTGAAAAACGTGGCCTCAGTATTTGGATGCAAGTGTGTCTCTACAGCTTAGTATTGTCTTTAAGTTACCTCTTGCTTTTTCAAGACCCTGGAAGCTAGGATAACCACCAGGGATTTTAATGTTATTTGTATTTGCTATGTGCTTTCTGAAATCTTACACTCAATAAAACAGCTAAAGGATGCAATGATGGTGAAATATACAAAAGAAAAAAGAAAGGGAGGACCTGGCCTGGCACTTCAGGCAGTCAATTAAAACTGCATGATCTACAAAATCAAAAGCCTCACTGAGGTCTTAAAGGATTAAGATCGAACTTTCCCCAGGATACACTGTTAAAAAAAGGAATTTGTTACATTAAGAAGGTCAGTGTTAAGCACTCCAAAGTTGGTATTTGCTATTTTTTAAAAGAGCAAATGGTTTAAAATTCACATTTCTTTGCAGGTACATAATTTCCTGTGGTTTTATATTTTAAGTCACACACTGTCTGGATACATGAACTTTCTTCAGAGACTATGTGCTGAATAGAAAGTTTGGCTGGTGAGCAAACTGCAACAAGTTATAAGAAATCTGAAATCAAGTCCAAACAGTTGTCCTTAACAATTTCTACTTCATGCTTTGCAAAGTATTCTGAGTTGTAGCCCAAATACCACACATTAAGAATAACCTGAAATAGGTTATGGTCAGGATTTAGAACACCTTCTTTTAAGTGTTGATTGGAAAAGTAAATAGAAAGCCCCCAGGGCCTCAATTGGAACAGTGGTTAACTATTGGGTCGAGTCTCTCAAAAGGACTCTAAAAATATGACAAGTCTTTGGTTATTCCATCAGAAGAAGTTTAATAACCTTCAATTTAAGTTCAGCTTTTGCACTCACACTTTAAAGACCTCCCTCTGTGGCCTCATTCATCATTCAAATTTGCACGGCTGCTTTGAAAGAGGCACATTACAAAGCCGGCATGATTATCTTCACAAGTCTGGAGTTCAGTTTTGCACAAGGTAAATTAGTCGCCATTCCCTCCTTGCCCTCTGAACCGAAGATTTGCTCGCAAGGCCTCTTTGAAAAAACTTCAAGCAGTTGATGAGGTCACAGGAGGGGGGATTTATTGCCTGAGTGCCTTTTAAAGGCAGAGAAAATGCTTGAAATAATTGACTTTTATTTTTTTAGAGAGAAAACAAGGTTGCACAAGGCCAATTAGCACACTTAAACAGGTCCTCATTTTTGTGATCATTTGCTTCAGCAGTAAAAGTACTTCAAAGATTCATAAACTTTATATAATTTACTCTCTGACTCAGAAGGAAAAAAATAATTAAAGATGCAATAATGTGCATTTTTATTTATATATACATTGTTGAGGAAGTGACATTCAAAGACATATTCATGTATACTTTACTACAAGATGATTTATATTCAGGGTTTGACAAAATCTCTTATCTGTCAATCCATACCTTCTCCTGAGGAGGATTGGAGCCAGTCCCAGAATGCATTGTGCAGTGAGGGTAAACACCTTGACAGGTCACCAGTCAAATAGACTGACAGTCAAACAGACATCTTGCATCTTTTTGACTGCTGAAGAAATCTGGAGCTGGACAGTTTTTGTCTGTGAGTCAGCCTGCTGTTGTTGATTTTTGGGTCACTGCACTGAGCTTTTGGTCAGAACTCATGGAAAAGTGAGCTTAACACTGTGACCAATTCAGACAGCCGTTCACTTTGACTCTCTTATTGGCCTTCACGCAAATTCTTTTGATGAGAGTATTTTTTGTTAACAACAAAATTTCACTGACTGCTGATTATGAATTCCTTCAACCATAGATGGATGGGTACTTTATTGACAAAATTAATGTCCATATATTAGATAAATGCAAACACAGTCAGAAAACAGTTCATTAAATTAAGGTAAAAAAAAAAGGTTTTACACTGTAAGAAGCTTTATATTTACTGTGGGATACTACACCACAGTTGGGGCATTTGGAATATATGTGTGTTGGGTTGCAAATATACTTGGATGGCCCACCACAGTCTTGTCTTCATCCCATTAGCCTAACATATTACCTATTTATGTATTATACTTTCCAACCATCAGACAGCAACTTTAAGTCCACCATTTTGTGAAGCTTTTGACTTTAACAACTCTATTTTAAGGCATGAGGTTACATAATGTTGTCCTGAAAACAAGATAGAATGGGTTTGATAGGCTGGTGGCAATGTTTTATATTTCTTTTGCATGCAAACTGCTCTATTATTATCAATATTGTGAGTATGTCCAAAAAAATTGTTGTTGTCAGGTGTGTTGACAGCGTTTGTCAATCATTAGCGGTCCGATTTTTGACAACTTTCAATCCAGTCAATTGTAGACTTCAAAAAGCCTCAGATACACTGCTGGATCAGCCTCATCAGATGAAGATCAGAAAGCATTCTTGAGGCTTGTGTTGTGTGTCTTTAATTCCTGCAGGTCACAACAAAACAACTGCCTCAGACAAAAAAGGAAACAAGGTTTTAAAAATGTACGTTTTCATCCTTGCTAACAATAGAACTTCTAACCTCAAAATTCAATCCAAATTTCTCATCTATGAGAAAAGTAAACAACTCTTTATTCTTCAAAAGTAGCTTTAAGTTTTGCAGAGTAATTAAGAATTAATTTTAATCTCAAATTCAGCTTTCCACGACCATAAGAACAAGAAAATCAATACAAAACAAATACATTTCCCAAACTGTGTTGAATTTCTGTTTCTCATAGGTATTGTAATGTCTTATATCTAAAGCAGAATCTTCCTTTTGTTGCTCCACAGCATGTGCGCTGCCCTTTCCTCCAAAACAGCTCTCACTTTACTTTAATTGAAGAGAAGAGAAAATTAGGGCACATAAAGTTAGCTTAAAGAAAATGACAGGAAGGTATCTGTTTTTTGACAACAGGTATACCAACTTCAGTAATATTGGACAGTATGGGAGGAGTTGGACTTGAAGCTGTGCAAAATTCTTCTTCTAAGCTCAAATCTCTTTATGTACCAACAGAGACTCTCCAGGCCTTTGAATCTCTGGCCAATTGACAATGCAAAATAAAACTCAGAATTAATTACATAGCATGGGCTGTTGTTTCCCCCCCTTAAAGCAACATGACCAGTTTAATCAGTTATTAAAAATGTATGCACAAGCTGGTACTAAATACTGTGGCTTTAATTAGGGATTGGGAATACATGGAGTTTTAAAGATAAATCAATATATTTTTATGTGAGACACAGAAAATAAGTCATTTTTATTTACAAATATGTTTTGTCACTACAGTGTTCCCAGCAGAAAAACGTTGAGAATATTATATAATACATGTGATGAAAAAATCAATCAATCAACCAATTAAACTTTATTTATAAAGCACTTTTCATACATTAAAAATGCAGCATAAAGTGCTATACATGTTAAAAATAGTCCCCCCCCCCCCCCCCCCCACCGCCCCACCCGATCTCCAACCTCCAACATACACACACACACCACACACACATACCACATACACACCGACACACAAGCACACAGATAAAATGATCTTAAAAGCGTGTTATAAGCTTGTGGCTGAGTACAGAGGAGCCAGGTCAGGAAACGCCAAGAGGCCGACTGCACCGGGCGCCACCCACGGCCCAGGGCCAGGATGCCTCCATCCGGGCGTGCACCGCTACAGGGCCAGTGAGGGGCCCACCGCAACAAAGCAGTGCTGCAGACCCCACACTTGGCCAAGACGATGCCCATCACGAGACAGAGACATCCCAGCCACAACCATCTGCAGCCCTCCGTGCAGGCAGCCCCCACTGAGGAAACACTGGAGATACGGAATAAAAACATAAAACTACAAATCTAAAAATCATAAAACTAAATAAATAAGTAAAGTTAAATAAAATATAAAATGAAATAAAATATAGAATAAAATACAACATAAAATACTAACAAATGGCTAAAATATCATAAAGTAAAAAAAGTAAAAAGAGGGCTAGGATATATAAATAAATAAAATTAAATAAGAATATAGATAAAATAGGACAAATGTAAAATCATTCAGTATTAATGTTCAATAATCAGGATCTCCGTATCAATCAAAATAAGGGTGATTGTAATTTGGCCAATCTTGAGCAGACTTAGTATCAATAAATATATGAGTAAGAGTGTAAATGTTTGTTTGTCTCTCTATGTGGCCCTGTGATCGGCTGGTGACCGGTGTTCCCTGCCTCTTGCCCAGTGTCAGCTGGGATAGGCTTCAGCCCCCCGGGACCCCGAGAGGGATAAACGGTATAGATAATGGGATGGGATGAAGCTAAAAGTCATGCAAATTCAAGCCACAAGAGTGTATCATAGTGAGTGTATCACAGAGAGCTGAAGTTTTAATGAAGGGACAAGTGTGTTTATACAGAACTGAGACAGAGTTCACTTTGACATGGCTCAGAAAGGTCCTACATTTACCCGGTTAGATCTCCTAAAATTTAAATAAATATTGCATTATATGCAAATGTTACAACATCCTTTTTTCCTCACATTGTTCAGCCCTAGTCCATTCTTGACATAAAGTCACTTGGTCTGATGCTCAAGGATAAATATTGTTTACCTCAGCTTTTCTCAAACCAAAGTGTGACCCACTGTGAAACCTGAAAATCTTCTGAGGCCTGAAAAAGCCCTCATACAGTATAAACATAACAAGAGACTCGAAGCATTTTTTCTCATAAATTGATAATTTTAGTGTAACATTTTAGATTTGCCCCTGCATTTTCCTTTTGAGATATTTTTTCAAAGTACTTTGTGACTGAGCAAGCTGTTCAACCTTTTCAGGCACCACTAAAAGAAAGTAAAAAGCAATATATGGGCTCTTTGAACTCACCTCTCTCTCACCATTTTGGCAAAAACTATTGAGGTTTGATTTTTGGTTTACATTGCCCAGCCCTCATCTCATCATCAGACAAAATTATTAGGATTTTTTTCCAATATCAAGCAGCCCAAGCATACAGTCTTTTAAACTTTATAAATTGTTAAACAGGGAAATCAGTTTTTCTTCTAATTGGGTTAAAAGGTGTGGTTAAAGTTACCCAGTAATTAACCCTAAAAGAACATTTGTTATTTAAGCAGCAAAGTCAAAACTCATTAACATGCATCATATGTTTTCATGACGAGTGTGCGTGTTTGCGAGTTCGTGTGTCTGCTAACAGCCCAATTAATAAAGCCGATGGCATTGTTCTGCAGCTGAGGTTGGAGCAGCCCATTAAATGTCAGTCTGACTTTGCCTCCTCCTCCTCTCGGCGTAGTCGTCGTCTCTGTGCAGACCTGTTTTTGGAGCGATGCCACAGATGGTGATGAGCCTGTGTAATCCCTGCAGATTTCCACGGTTTATAAACAGCAAGACAAGCAGCAGGTCCCTCCGATCTGAACAAACACTTCTAAATCAGGGGGTGTTTATCATGCCTGTTTGGGGTGGAGGTTGTAATTATTGCAAACAAGAGCAAACATGCAAAGAGAAATGGATTTCACAGATCTAATTGATTGGGGGAGAGCAGCAGATTTAGCTGCTGTAACCAGCCTCCCCCTCCCCACCGCTGTGCTGCATGAAAATATCAGATTTATTAGAGTTTACAGCACCTGAAGTATTCATCATTTCAAATGAGATGCATTCAAAGTGATACGGGGTGCATTTCATTTCCTGGGGCAGAAACTGAAAAACTTAAGCACAGTTGGAAGCGGCTCATTGCTATGTACCTCACACAAAACAACAGATTTCTTGCTCATAATAGTCGAGACCATGAATCTAACCCCGCATGCACAGACAGAGGGAGTGTATCCAGATAATTGACAAATTCCTTGGTGAAATGAAAAGCCGCGTGCGCTGAAAGTAACACCCCTGTTTGCTCCCTGTCTGGTAAAAGAATCACAGTATTTTGATGTATTGCCTCACCCCTTGCACAGAAAACACATCCTTTTTTGTCAGGTGAATTCCTTCCCAATTTTCCAGGCAACAGTAGGAACATCAGGAAATTGGTTTGATCCATGACATGTTGACATTTCATTTGGAGAAATCAATCAAAATCTAACAGCAAAAAAAGGGTGTCATGAAATGTGTCAGATATTCCAAAAGTGTCCCTGCAAAACTTTTGATTTCAGCACTTTCATCTATCAAGGAAATGAGACATATCAGAGCGCCACACAAATCACAGGAGAACTAATCAAGTCTTTTTCTTTTTCTCTGATAGTACGAGCTAATACCCAGGGGAAATCATCATTATCTGCAGGGGCTACTTTTGTTTTATCGTGCTTTATTATTTCAGTGAAAAACACAAGTTATAACATGTATTTAGACCAGCAGTATGAGGGATTAAAACTATATTTGCAGTCTGCCTGGCCCTCTGAAACTCTGGCCCCATGTAAAGTTGTCTTTTGTTTTTGTGGTTCACCTTGTTTTACATGTACAGCAACGAGAGAGTCATCTAAAATTAGCTGCACAGTTTGAGAAACAGCAGGTAGTGCTCCCTGCTAATAGACTCTAGAGGTGAATTAGCCATTAGCTGAAAAGGCTAATTCACCTCTAAACCAGATGTCTTTGTCAAAGTGAAAAAAGGTGTGAATAGGAAATGTAGCACGGGCAGAATGGCTAAGAATAATGTTTTCATTAGGCCATGTAGTGCAGAGCAATTCAGTTCAAAACCTAAATACAGGTGTAAAGCCTTTATATAAGACAACACATCAAATAAAAAAAATACCTTCTCTGTTCTTTTTTCCTTTTGTAGCCTAATATAATTTCATACTTAATGTGCAATATGTAAAAATGAAAAATTAAATTCACACTTAAAAGAGTCCGTGGTTTCTTTAACAGCTTGGAGAGTTTTTTAAAGCCCAGTATTTTACTACTTTAAGCAAGTTTACACTGGTTACAGATATCCCAAGATCTTATTCCTGAAGTTTCTTGAATAAAAGTCTACTCTGACCACGCCCCCTTTCTAAAATTTCACTTTTCAGCGCTGTGCTCTAACATTTATTGTGGCTGCATGTTCAAGGTGTACCCCGCCTCTTGCCCACTGTCAGCTGGGATAGGCACCAGACCCCCACGACCCCAAAGGGGTAAGCAGTATAGATAATGGATGGATGGATGAATGGATGGATGGATGTTACAGCACACATTTTCAAAAAAGGAAGAGCAAGCAGCAGCAGGGAAGGATGGAGTTGGTGAGGAGGGGTTGTAGGCAGGCCACAGACATACAGTGTGATTTGAATGACAACCGTTAAATAGCGTTGTTTTACATTATGTGAAACTTTAACTCACAGTCAGCATTATACAGAACTTTACAATATACTTCTAACAGAGACTCTTTCACTGTGTCTTAGACAAAGTAAACCTACAAGCAGTTATATTTGCTGGTGTATCCATGTTTAAGAAATACTTGTAATTAACAACATTAGTTGTTTCCTCTGTGATAAATTGACCAGACATCAAGATTTCTGTTTTACAGTTTTAGAATTTCAAAGTCAGCATTTCATCTTCTTTGGTGTTGCAGAGCAACAGCGTTTTGACTGGTGTTATATTAAATATCATATTCAGCATCATGGATATAACATACAGTCGTCTGTATTCAACGAATGCCTCACTCACATGTTGCTTATAATTTTAAGGTTTCAGTTACCTGCACAGATCATCAATACACAAAATTAAAAGAATTTCCATCAATGCTAAATTAAACCCCACTTGGTGATGCTTTTCCATTTGTGTCTAAACATCAATTCAACTCAACTCAGTTTTGCTGCAAGACTCTTTGTTTTTCATCTTGCTGCATACTTTGGTGATTAATCGTCAATGCAGGCGGGCTCGGCTTGGTGCTGCAGTGTGGCATCACACAGCAATAAAAGACGACACAGAGACAACAGTTCAGCTTACTCTCACTGTGAGGAGCCTTGTTCCAGAGACGGTTGCAAGCATAAAAAACATACTATTAAAGCAGAGAATTCTGGAAGTCATACAGTATTACAGGGCCAGCTATGGGAGACATTTTAGTCCTGTGTCGAATATCCCTTTGTGACAATATGCTGACCATTTTGTGTCACATTTTAGTATTCGCTCACCATTACCTTTGCCAGAGGTGAAGAATGTACCTGGTAATCAAAAAAAGATGGTGGAGTTCAAGCAAGCTGAGTTGATACTAAGTAGTGGAAAAGCACTGCTATTACTTCCCAGATGCCTTTGTTGTCATCAATGCTACCTGCCTCTCAAAAGGGCATGATGTAATTTTTTTTTACAAGGCACACAGAACTAAGTTAAAGGAATTGACAAAGGAATGTTAATAACGAAGGCAACAGTCATCAGTGCCTCAAACTCGTCAGATGTTCTTGAATCCCATCCATAGTTCTTGCTTCATCTGCATTGTCTAGTAGGCAAACCACGAAGCAAAGATGCGCATTATGTATTTGGAGAGGCCTCATTTTGTGATTGAAAAATAAAGGTTTCTACGAGTAGCACATTCTCAAGCCTCTACAATGATTAGTTTTAAAGAAAACTGGTTGGCTAAATGTATTTTATCTAATTTAAGAAAACTCTTTACAATAGTTATGCTTAATTGCTGGCTAAAGCCTTCTGCCTGTGTTCATCTATGCTACACCGGCTACACTAAAGTACTGTGTGTTTGACTGTACTTCAGCAGGATTGTCTGAATAGAGTTTTGTATTTTTACAGGGGGCATGGATGAGAAAATGAAGTTGTTCCTTCCCCTGATTATTCAGGCTTTTTTTGTTCCAGGCAGAGAGCCATTTCGCCCTCAGGGGTCTGGCATCGCCGCCCTGGCAGCCTTGTTTTGACCAAAGAGGACATATCGAAATCCTCTCTTTTAGGGGAGAGGTGCAAAAGGCTCCTAATGGATCTGGCGTGGCACCTGTCAGGTCTGCAAACAGAGCCATGGTTAAGCACACAGCACAGACACACACACTTTAATCAGCCTGCTGAGGTCTGACAAGCTGTTAAGGAGACGCATCTTAAAGTTCAACAGCTCAGAGATGAGTGCACTCTCAAATTCTGCTTAAGTGTAAAAACTCAGACCTCAGCAGGCTGTTATCTGCTGTATTAATTTGTCAAAGGGCTACTTCACTTGACCAAAAACATCATTATACAACTTAGCCTGAATGCATGTTTTTCACAAACCATTTTTTTATTTATTTCAGTTTATTTTACTTTGATGTGAGCAAAGCTTGTAATTGCGCGTATACCTCAGTCATCATGTTTCCTTGATGAAATTTTTATCTCTGCGTTAATATTTTATAACTTATGCATAATGTTCTTGTGGAATCTCACTTTTCAACCAAAACAAAACTTGTAAAAGTTTGTTTTCTGTCCTGCATATATCTGCAGCTCCTGTTCAGCAGGCTCAGAGCGAACCTTTTCTGATCAGTGTGATTATATTTGCAAACAGGGCTGATGAGGAGGTTAGAGAATGAACGGACCTCTCAGTTAAATATGTTGACCACAGTGCATTACAGCATCCCACACAGGCATCACTCTGTTTAGGTTGAGGTGTTTTACAGCAGTCTCTCAGCCGTTTGCAAAGAGTGGATTAGTCATTCCTCTAAAAGCCCGAGGCGAGCAGCGCAGTTCTTAATACAGTGGAGTGGACGCCAAAAGGAAGTAGAGAGAGCTGAGGCCTGTCAGACTCAGAGAACAGGTACAGTAATGTGCCGAGGGTGAAAACAAAGGCTGGGCTTGAAATTAGAAAACATACAATCTTGTTTGGCACACACACAGGAATATTTGGCTGAAGAATGTTCCACCTGCAGAGTGAAATCTGTGTCCACATGATGCTGAGCGAACACACATCACAAACCTGCCGATGGTTCCAAGTTTCATTATGAGAAACCTGATTAAGAGGGCTCACCAAGAGTAATGGGTTAAAATAGGTTTTAACGAAAATACCCCACAGACTGCTGTGCTTATTACTCCTGCAGGGGCTGTCATTTCTTCTCCCTGCATTAGACTGCTCTCATAATGAAGAAGTTTTTAAACACAGGCTCAGGCTCAGAATGATGGTTATTTTTATTAAGCAGTCATTATATTGTTATTATAATGTTATACTTACCTCCACCAGGTAGGTTATGTTTTTACCATCTGGTCTTTGAGCAAGGTGCCAAAAGAACTGCTCACGGATTTTGATTAGCTTTTCAAAGAAAGTTGGTCATGGCACGAGGAAGAAGTGGTTCGATTTTGGTGGCGATCCGGATATATGATCCAGGAATTTGAAAAATATTGTAACTGGCAATTTGTAATTTGTAACACTGCGAGACAGGGCAGTTTTTCACATTTTTTGTAGTAACTTGGCAACGATGTCAGAACTGTTTGACCAGTTAAATGGAACCTACCGTATTTTCTGGATTATAAGTCATTCCGGTGTATCAGTCGCATCAGTCAAAAAATGCATCATGGAGAGGAAAAAAACAAATATAAGTCGCACTGGACTATAAGTCGCATTTATTTGGAGGCGGTTGCATTGCGTGAAGTGGTAACATCAAGAAGGCCCGCCTGCAGTCACTTATATTCATTTTCTTTGCAACTACCAAGGCATGGAGACGTAACTGCATCGTTGACAAGCCTGTCCTGGCAGCACGTTGTTCAAGCACCCATCTGTGGACTCGTTCCTCCAGCTTTGGCCATCTTGCTTTCAGCCTGCGATTAGCTTTCTTTATTTTCAGCTGCACATTTGACTACCTGCTGTTTGTAATCTGCAGAATAGGATTTTCTTTTTGGGGGACATGTTGTTTGTGTTCAGGTTTTCTCAGTTGTGTTTAAGTTAATGTTTCTGTTAATTTTTTCAGTGGTACAGGAGCAGCATAGTTGTCGCAAGCCTAGAGCGCCCTCTTGCGGCTGTAGACGGTAATATTTACTCCTTGGTTCATGTCAGTCATTGTGAATAAACATTTAAAAACATGTTAAATTATATATAGTTTGATATATATGTCGCACCTGACTTTAAGTCGCAGGACAAGCCAAACTATGAAAAAAAGTGAGACTTATAGTCCTGAAAATACGGTAATTAGACCACTTTACCTTTTGAGCTCATAGAAAAATGTTTGCATATAATTCTGACAGGTTGTGTTTTGTCCATCAGTCATCAGTCTGTGCTGCTCTGATGCTTCTGTCGATTATCGATGGGTGTTAATCAGTTCTTACCTCTGAATTGAATCACGTCAGGAGGTTGATGGCTCTTGTGTGCCCTGACTGTCTTTTAGTTAAGCACATCATGCAGAGTCAAATATATTTACAACTATATAAAGAACACAGGTAGAAGAGGGCTTGAGCACAAGGTTTTGCCCTAAGTTTATCTCAGGTTGTACTTTTTCAGTCATCACAGCAGTGACAGAGTCAGTGAGCCCAAGTGTAAAGTCTCCACAGTCGGATATGCGGGGATCCGGTCATCCTTTCAAAATAAAACACCATTATTTGAAGAACAGTAATTAGATTTATTATTTTTTATTTCTCAGCAGCCTGGCACCAAATGTTCCGATCTGCAGCACAGTGGTTGGGGATCTCTGCTATATGTTGTTCATAAGCGTTCATTTGATGTTATTTATTTTATTTTGGGTTTGTGGAAATTTGGGCTACATGTCAGCTGCAATTAAGTAAAGTTAGGAGTGCTACAGGCTGCTGTGTTACTGTTTATATAAAGTATGTGGCTTTAAGTTTAAGTATATAATGATTGAAAATAAAAATAATTAGTTCAAACTAGTTCTAAATGCCATGCCAGCTATTTTGTTTTACAAAGTTAACCATTTAGCCATCATCCACCTCATCACTACTAGCTACTGCTTTGAGTTTTAATAATTTCAATTTATTTTGAAGATTAAGCTCCAAAGAAGCCCTGCTCTGGAGATTAAAATGCCTTTTTTATTCACCAAACAACAAACACAACAACCACTGTCAGATTGACTTGCTTTTACGGGCATAAAAAAGGTAATGACGACTTAGTCATCACAGAGGAGTCAGGTGTGTCTGTGTTTACTGAAATGGTGATAAATTACACCTTTTAGCCTGTAAATCTTTATTCCTTATGTCTGCAAATGGCAAATAAGTTGGGTGTATTTTGGTCTTTATTTGTTTCATCTGTGGCTTTAAATGAGAACAAATAAAGGGTTTTGTGGTTTGAAAATAATCAGATAATTGATGATAAAAGTTGAGATGTCTGATGTCCTAAACTGAGTGCCATACTGCCAAACTTCTCAGAACTTCTGTTATACAGCTCTGTTAAACTGCAGACTTTAGTGTGTAAGTGTGTGTGTGTGTGTGTGTGTGTGTGTGATGGAGCGGGCTGACAGAAACAGAGGGAGAAGGAGAGAGGGAGAATATGATCTCAATACTAAGATTGAGTCAGTAGGGAGAGGATGTAGAGGCAGAAGCTGGCACACTCAGAAGATTGGCAGTGGGGAACAGATGGTCAGGAGGAGAAAGGAAACATGACCAGGATGTGTAGTTATGCAAAGATAAGCAAAGGAGGTGCCCAGAGTGCTGATGAGCTATGAGACACTGGCATCATCATTCAGTGTATAACACAGCTTTCTCAGGATCAAAACTTTTGCTAATGTTTGCCTCGTCTGACTGCTTGAAAGAGTACGCAGCCTCGAAAACTTGTTGCTTATTTTTTACTTTATGTGATAAATCAAAGCTGGAAGATACCAGATGTACTGCTTTCTGTTTGTCATGTGATAAAGCCAGATGCAGAACTTGATGTGTCAGATAATTGACAGATGTATTTACACTTTACCCACAATAATATCTCTCCTTATGATAATCATTTTTTCAGTCTAACTGGGGCTTGGTTGTCATGCCCTTCTAGTTCCAGAGTGGGGCTGTTGTGCATCTGAATGTTATTTGTCAAGCTGCAACTCTACAACAAAAAAAGAGAAAGATGCTAAGACACTAATGTAACATCTCCAAACTTAAAATGTTATCTAATTTTCTGAATATCATTGAAAAAATTATTAATCCAAGGATCTGTTTTACTTGATGCTTGGTGCTGCATAAAATAGGTTGTTCTTTGGTCACAATGTCATGTCTTCATCCGTTAATGGCATTTATGCAAATGAATGTTTTTCCAACAACTGTGTTGACAACAGGGCTTTGTTTGTACCAAAGGAACAGCTTTTGTACATCTGAAAAAAGGACTCTAACTTGGTAGATAAGATAAGATCATTCTTCAATGATCCCAAAAAGGGAAATTGGGTGTGGCAGCAGTACAGGGTAAAGTGACATGCATTCACGTTAGAGAATAACATATAATATAATAGATTTAGATCAATAAACTGTACACATAGCAAACAAACAAAATAGAATTAAATATAGAAGAGGTATTTACAATTATTAAAAATTTAAAATAAAAAAATAGTGGAGTAAAGTGTCATACAGGAAAACTGAGACTTTCTGTGAAGTACATGGAAGGTAAAGTGACTCTGACACAGTGGACAGGTAACAGCAGTTATGCTGACAGTACATTGTAACAGTGCAATTATTTTAACGTGAAGTCTTGTGCGGGAGTAGACCGGTGGAGATACGTTGAATTAGGTGCAGTATATTTAAATAACATATTAACAATATGGATTAACAACTGGTTTGGAGGATGGTTTAAATGTTAAAGTGCCATACATAATAATATTAAGTACAGTGTGGAAAGGATTTTTTTATGCCAAAAAACTAGCAAGATGTACCTAATAAAGTGTCCATTGAGTTTACATCAACATTGGTATTGGCAGAAAAGGAGTTTGAATTTATCTACAAAAATCCATATTGTGCCTGCAAAGCTGAAATATATTTAAAGTAAATGTGGGGCCGACCATATTACCTTATCTTAACATGTTTTTTATCCTAGTTAGTTTAGCCTAATGTACAAAGTGGCTTGTTTCTCTCTTGAAGACATCATAATACTCTGATGATCACAGCGGAAAGTGTTCATACAAACACAGATAGCTGCCTGTTAATGAGTCTGCTGTGTCAGAGCAGCATAATGACGCTTCAATGTGGTGACCAGCATGCAAAAAGCCATTGAGGCTGGGGACTTTAAGTCTTGCTGTTAATCTTCTGAAAGTCCATATCAAAGTGATTCTGGCCCCAATAAGCAGCAAGTTAGGAATCCACCACGGGCAGCTAAATCCTAAAATCAGCCCATTTTCCATGCAGTGGTCTGTGAGAACACCAGCTGCTGTGGGCTACGGTGAACGTGAGCCCTAACACAAAGCGCTCCACTCTGCATAACCGGGGCAGGACTGTTTGTTTGTGGCGGCGAGGCTGCAGAGAGGAGCGTCTACTGAAACATGCCTCCCCGCTGCTCCCACGGGGGCGGCGCGTGCCCTTGAAAAGATGCTCGGTTTGTAAAGTAAAGACAAAAGGGCCAGCATTGATTGAATTATTACAGCCCTGTGCTCCAGGAGCGGTGCAGCAGCGACACAGTCATTACCATGCACTTCTCCTTTCCCAAACATGACTCAGCGTTCAAGAGCAGAGTCACCACAAAGTAAGAGTCGGGGGTCTGTTGTGTCACCATGTTTATTTAACATTTCATTTGCAATTAATGAGCCATACTGTGACTGTGCCCGGTCTCTCTGTGATGTGAGTAATGCGGCAGTGCACTGTGGTGCTGCTGTGCTGGATCCTTGTAAGCACTTCTTCATTAAATGGTGCTGAAATGTTTTACTCAGGCTTAGACTCACTCACACAGTCAGAACTGTAATGTGTCTGCTTTCCAAAAACTCAGGCCTGTACTGAATAAAAGACCTTCTGGAGAATAATGTCTAAATATTTATATAGAAACATAGTAGAAACATATTTTTTTTAATTTTACGTTAAAATGCTTTTTGGCTACGGGCCTAGAAGCTGGATAAATTCTCTTTTTTATATTTCTTAGATGAACTGCATTTGGAGTAGTTAGATTTTACTGATTCAGATAATGCACAATATCTAAATTCTGTAGGGGCTCTCATTCAAAACAACAACAGAAGAACATGCAGGATGCACTGTCAGCTCTGCCCACCTCCAGTGCTCACTTCTTATCATAAGTTGAAGGCCCTATGCTCCAAAATGCACGTAATAAGGTGTAATTTACCAAACAGTAAAGCGCTGCTCTTGTTTTTTTTAAGTACATTTATTGGGTGTTTTATGCCTTATTGATATCCAAGAGGCAGTGGATAGGCTAGTGAAAGCAGGTAAGAGAGCACAGATGAGAAGTGCCTGATTGCTTAACACTCCACCAAGCCACCACTCCAACTGCTCTTGTTTAATGGGTATGTTTCACTCAGTGAATGTTTATATTTATGTTTGGATATGATGCAGTTAATTTTTTTTACCACCAATTTCCAGTTGATTCCCATAAATTCCCATAAATTCCTGTAATTGCTATAAAAAGTTTCCAGCTTTGAATATTTCCAAATTTCCCCAGCTTAACTTCCCATGGAAAGTTTCTGGACATTTTCCAGAATTTAACAGGAAATTTTCCACCCCTTTGCAACCTTATCAGCCACATCCCAAACTGCAAACTGACATCACATTATAAATCTACTAATGCTGTGATCCTGTGACAAATCAAGAGTGAATATTTGAATTGTTTTTAACCTTTGAATAGTCCATGGTTAATTTATTTCCTTATTGTGTTTAGCCATATTTGAATATTCTGCTCTGGGAACATCTCTGGCTTGAAATCACACAGCCACAAATGTTACATATTGCACCATTGGTGTTGGCTTGTGTAAAATAAACTCATCTGTGGACCTCTTCTGTCTACTGTTCACTATCAATGTTTTGTTGACTCCTTTGTTACTGCTCATGCTGCTTGCCTCTCACAATGACTTAACCTGGGTGGTTTTTAAGGAACACAGAACACAGTAGAGGGCATTGACAAGGTAATGGTTTAACAAAAAAGATCGTTTTATCAATTCCTTAAACTATTCATAGCTGATTTTAAAGGTTGGTTTTTGATTTGACGCTTGATCTTTATTCCTTGTAAAGCATTAAGGGATTCCCTGCGGAGCGAACCAAGACGTCTTATATTAATGGCTTTTCTCCCTCATCAGGTGGAATCCATCCATAAAACAAAACAAAGCCTTGCTCTTTAGTAAATACACCTTACAGAGAGCAGTCTTTGTTGAAACAGTCCCCTGATAACAGAAGAGGCTAATGGCGATCCATATCAAGTAAGCAGCACAAAACATGAATGAGAAACAGAACTGCAACTTTAATTCAGCAGTCTTTGTTGCAACATCCAGTGTTTTCACTGCCAGTTAATGGTGGCCTCCATGGTCACTACTGCAAAAGATTCTTTGGCTTTGAAAACTTTGGGAAATATCTGAGATGATGTAAGTACTCAGCTAGTATATATACTTGTATAGGATATATATAGGATAACATTGGATTAGTCATTTTTCATTCTATTTCAACAATCAACATGTTGTGCCTTTAAATTATCCCGTTAACTCCAGATTAACAGCCAGAGCGGATGCTTTTATGTTGCACCTGTGGTCCTCTATGTAAGAGTGACACTCAGCTCTTGTTTTGACCACATGGTGCTTTATTGACTAAAACCCTGCTGACTCAGGCCTGATTAAGATGTCTACATGATCATTTTAAAATCTGATTTTTTGCCGACAGTGCGAGTCCTTTTGACTTTTACTTGTGGTTGGCAAACAAAATGATTATAACCAAATTTAATCAGAATCCTGTGGACAAAAATACTCTTCAGCCCTGACTTTGTAGAAGCTTAAATATAACATTTGTTGTAAAGGAGCAGATGATTACAAACTCCTTCTTTGCCGTGGCCCTGTGTAGTGCAAAGTGCAGAAAATTCTCTCTTCTGTGGCTGCTGTTGGTTCAGCCTTATAATCCAACTCTAACTGGAATTTAAATGAGGCATTACAAAACTGAATAAACCCTTTTTAGTTTTTGAATTTAGGGTGTTGAAATTAATTGTTTCAATTATGCATCATGATGCAGATGTCTACATTTCTGCATCATTTCTTGTAGATCTTTTCAGCTTTGACTGGACTCGGTGTATATAATATAATAGTTAACAGGTAAAAAATATTTCAATAATAAACACTTTTTCTTTTAATATAACTTATTCTTATGCAAAGCTAACATGTTGAATAGCCAATACCAGTTGGCCTGGTGTCTGCTCAGAGAAATGCAGCATTAAAATTGTAAGAGGGCGAGCAGAAATGTGGGGAAGGGTCTTGTGTGGGGCAAGATCAATTCCAAAGCCAAGTCAGATGACCCTCTTGACAAGGCTAGTTTTCTGCATTTACTCTCTGTTTGAGTTGCGCTGACCTGAGAACATTGAGTCTTCCATACCACTTGCTGGTCAAGCACACAGCTGGTGCAGAGAGCCCCCTACCCTCGCACAAGGCAGGTCTTGCTGGACAGTTTTATTCCACTCACTGTGGATGTACCTACCTTGCTCCCCCCACTTGTTAAAGTAGGGACACTGCTTTACCTTTAGATATCTGATGTCACTTAAAAGTAATTCATAGATAGCTCAGAGCGGATGAGCAGTAACGAGAGGGTGTATGCAGGGCAGGCTTCATAACAGGTAGGGGAGGAGCACTGGTGAATCGGTTCTTGACTCTATAGTCGAGCCATCATCCGGTTTGTGCTGGGTTTTACAGATGCAGGCTTGCACAGACCATTGTACTTGGTTCTGATGTCAGGTCTGGATGATGGATTCAGATCTGTTATCTAGACCTGACATCATAATCAAACAATGAAACCTGTTCAGATGTTCTGCTTTTTTACGGTTAAAACTTTATTGAGATATTTTTCTGTTAAAGCCAGTTTGTAGCTTCTTTCTGTGTTGACAGTCTGAGGTCTTTGTTTCTAAGCAGAGGCTTTGTGTCCCCTCATGTCTGCGAGGTTTTCACACAGATCTGAATCATGTTTGATTTAATTGTCACTCGTCCAGCTGACTGACGCCTCAACTTGTTGACAGCATATGGCTGATGTAAAGAGAGATTTCTTAGTTGTTTGATAGCTGATGAGATCAGACAAACATATGGCTGCATCTTTAAAGGAGAACAGTACCTGCATTCTGTGCATATTTGTGTTTATTTGATGCTGAAATGATATTCAATGCATACATCCCCAGACAGTATATATGAGTGATTACCTCTAATTTTGCTGCATATAATGACATCCGCAGAGTGCTGACTTGCATGTTCTTGGGTACAAAAAAGCCATTATCAAATGCAGCACTTCCCAGTGTCCCATCAATAAGGCAATAAAAAGATGGAATTGTATTCCCAGCAGCCATCAATAGCAAATATTCTTACAGGAATAAGGAAAGGCACAAAGACCATAAAGCTCTCATCATATCACGTTAAAGTTCAAGCTGTACTGAGCTTTACAGAGCAGGTGTTATTTCCCAGCGGAGCATTGACAGAAGGAAAAACATAATGTGTCAGAGACACTGAAGTGTAACAGGCTTATATGGAGACTGCTACACAGCATGTTGTACTGTTAAAGTCTGAACTTTAACCTTCAGTGTGGTTCTGGCAAAACTCCAACATCGAAGTAAGTCAGTACAGTAAAATGAATTCAACCCTGTGTTTAACAAGCAGAACTTCATCACGTGTTGAATCTAATATTTCTGTTATTCTGACACTCTTCTGGCTTTGAAATATTTATATTACAATAATTGGCAGTGATACAAGCTGTACAGAAACACCGCAGTGTGCACACATCGTTCATAGAAATAACATTAACTCTTAATACTCCTCTCCATCTTCGTCTGGCAGCATATTACAACACATTGTGCACATCATTACACAGAGGCAGGATGCAGAATAATGGCATCATTTAAGGCTGGATGGTTATATTAGTGCTTATCTTATTGTGATGAATTAGTGCTTAGCTAATTAAAATATCATTTCAAAGCATGCTGCCCTCTTCTAGAGACATATGAGGTGAACAAATTAAAGATGTAGATTATCCGCTAGGGCTGCTTAATAAATTGCTGTTTTGAACTTGAGCTTTCACTAAAACACGTATCACAGTGGTCTGAATTAGTCACAGTAAATTAGGAAAGTTCTCTTGTCCAAACAAGCAGTGTTCTCAATCAGCATTTTATCATTTAATTTGCTCCCATTAGAGGGGTGCATGGTATTGGATTTTTGCTAATACTACAGATGCAGATACCTTCAAAGTTGTTTCAGCTGATACAGATAGCAATACCGGTATATAGAGATATCAGAAGGTAGATTCTTATGAATTCACATCCATTTTATGAAAATTTATGTTCAATAGTAACAGCAAACCCAAGCATAATCTGTTCTCTTAAGAGCTACAAACAATAGTGTAACAAACTGGCTGAAAGCTGGCCTCTTTTTTATGGGGCCTATGCTTTCAAGGTAAAATTGATTCTCTTAATTTAACAACAGGTTTACAAAAGCTCTAATTCTAATTTATGAGGCTATTATGCCAGCTGTTAGGGCTGAAAGTTGTACGGTTTTCCCACTGTAACACCAGTCAGAGAACTGAAAACTGTGCATGCAGAGTCTGTGTGTATGTTTAACAACAAATCAAACACTCAGTTACACACGTGGGTCTTCAGTAACTGTCTTCCTGTTGTCAGCACTTCATCATCCTGCTGCTTCCTGAGCTCTGGTCAGATAAAGATAGCTGTAGGTATGCGCTGGTGTGTGTGGCTGCTCAGCATTGTGAGCTTGATTACATTGCAGGTTACTGTCAACTAAACCTAACTTTTAACACTGTCAGAGATGGATCATTAATTTGATAAAACAAGCAACAAGATTATTTGTCAAGATTAAGCCATAAAAAGTGGCCTCTACTTTTCTCCCTGTACAGTGAGCAGGGGCAGAGCACAAAGGGGCAAATAGGGAAAAAAATAGGAGTCCTGATGCCTGCTGCTGTATTAATTTCAATTAAATTGGGCAGTTACATGCACTATTTGCTCCCATTTTTTCAATGTGTTTAGATTGAATATAAATTCAAAATATTATGTAAAAACTTATTCACATTGAAATTTACATTGCTTACATGTTATAGGAACGTGGCAATGAAAGCAATATTTACAGGGACAGTCATTTTGGCATCTATATCATCCACAAAAAAGCATGCAAAGACATCAATAAAATAGAGAAAAAAAGGCAATAGCAAAAATAGTAATAATAATAAACTCATACAGTGACACACTTTTGATTTTGAATGGGAGAAAAAAGGGTTCAGAAATGATGTCTCCTCTAAAAACATCTTTGCAACTGACATTATTTTTCTGTAATTGTTTCCATACCATTTTCATTATTCTGAGACCATAATACAGCATGCTAATATTATTTTTTCCCCTGTTACATAAAACTTCATTTTAAAAAAGGTTAGACTTTAACAGAATTGATCTGACTTGTTCAGTCGAGGTTAGGCTGTCTGGGGATGTCACTGAGCCTTCTATGCCCCTGCCTCTACATATGAATAAGTGGTTTAAGATTAAGATACAGACTGAATTGTTGCCCAAAAAGATTTCAGAAAGTTATTCTTAAACTTATAGTCCTGATAAAAATGTTACCACAACAGGCAACATCTATGCTAATCCTTGTTTGAGCAGCTGTTGTTAACAGGCTGTCGTCACGTTAGTAGCTCCTTCCTCTTTCTCCTTCAGGGATTCTGGGTGCCTCTGAAAAACCAAGGTCAATCGTTCTGGCTTGGAGTTTTGCAAGTTGAATCTACCTGAATACAGACATGGAATCAGGCACTGCAAACCCTGTCAGATATACAACATCACATCTTTCTCAAACATAAAAATGTTCCATACAAACAGATTCTTTCTTAGTTCAGCCGAATTATTAACCTAGTAAATGATGCTGTAGGTTGCCTTACTAAATCCTAAAGAGAAAAATATGTACGAGACTCTTAAATAAAATGAAAGAAATCTACATCTGCCAACAGAGAGAGTCAGAGGTGCTTGCAGAGTGGGTGATGAAACATTTGCATTATATTATTATATATGTATACTGGGTGGTTATACAGGGCTAGAGTTTGGCTGAGCCTTCACACAGACTGTCTCTGTAATCCTGATTAGTAAAACACAACAGTAATAATCCCCAGAGGTAAAAACAGACTATAGAGCTGCAGTGAGTGATACTTTTAATTGAATCTCATGAATTAATTAATTAATGGTGTTTTGGGAGCTCATTAGTATAAAACTGAACATTTTAATCTCTATGTTTTTTCATGATAGTTCTCAGTCTTAACAACAGACTCAAACAGGGAACACTTTGTTTGATACAGAAAATTTCAATTATGAGCACAACTCATCCAAAGCTGAGCGTATATCTGATGGAAACTTTCAGTGTATAATTAGTTCACCTCTTCTTATCTCTGATTAAAGACACAATTCTCTGAGAAAGCTGTCTGACAGAGACACTTTATGTTTGGCAGTGCTGCAGAGAAAATTTGATTTTGGAGCTCAAACAGCACTCTACTGTTCAGGCTGTGTTCAGTGGACTGAGAGTCAAAATGGTCAGAATATGTACTTAAACAACACTACAAAAAACTATTAGAATTAACACTTAAATGTGGGTACTGAAGAATAAACACATTAAAAGACAGACAGTCTCTCTAACAAGCAGTATAGTGTTGCATGCATATTTTGCCCACCTTAACATCTCCAGCTCCACAGCTGAGGTCAGGTTACTTACAGTAGTTCTTTTGTCCTCTGATAATTTACAGATGCACAGCAGTGACTGATGAATTCATATACTTATTTACCAGTGGTTTAATTCAGGAATATTATGAATTGTTCTGACTGAGACAGACAAGACTCATCAACATAAACCACTGAACGACAACCTACATAAAGCACTGTGTGTGTGTATGTGAGCAGAGCTGGGCTAAGAGAACCCCATTTGATAAATCTCATTTCTCTAAATTTTATTAGTCTGAATGTGTGTGGGTGCAGATCTTCTCGACATGCTTTCCCTGCTTTCTTTTCCTCCAAACATGTTTTTGGTGCAGCTGCACCTTGAGGGATACGTTTCAGTGTGATCATCTTCTTAATGCTGTACAACCTGGATGTAAACAGGCGCAGTTAATGAATTTTATAGGCAGCATTTTAAAGGGACAGCATGGTTAGGCATAATCTTTCCATTTGTAAAATGGGTATAAAGTCTTACATGGCCACCAGATTATACACTAACCAGTAACTTGCCACAAATAAATCTAAGGGCAGCTGATTTCAAGCTTGGTTTTAATATTACTGCATCTAAATATCTAAAGTATGACCATTACACACTGTAGAAAAGTCCAGAAAACTCAAAACTTCAAGGTAGCTGTCTGTTTGGGGTCAAAACTCAAAATTTTGAGGTGAGAGAAAAACTACTTTAAACACAGACGATCTTGGACAGATTCAAAACCAGACCAGCTGCAGCGTTTCCTAGCTATGTGGTGTTTGCTTACCACTGCACCAGTGCTGACACCTACATGTTTTGACTTCATGTGAAGCCTGTGTTCAGAACTTCACTTACCACACATTAAACTAATTGTTTTAGGTATTTAAACTTAATTTAAGAAATTATACCAACTTTACATAAAAACCCAATAAAGGTAGTTGAGATAAATGATTTGATTATATTCATTGCACATAAAAAACATTTTGCTTTCTGGACTGAAAAATGCATTTAATGCCAGCAATTTAAGTTTTCATTATTACAGAGCAGCAACTTGACTTTTATAATCTGCACATTTTGAGTTGGATGTAAAAGCTGTTTGTAAAAAAAAAAAAAAAAAAACTTTTTTGACGGTAATTGTGGACTTTTGTAATGTGTTACTGTTGAATTCTTGCAATAATGATTAGTTTACTTCTTTTTTTTTTTTTTAGAAAAGTGTCAGGGAGAACACATACTGAGGATATGGGTTGTTTTAGCATCTGATCGATCAAAGAAAAATATCCAGTTGTTTTTAATCTCCTCTCTGCACACTGCTGGTTGCAGTTGTAGTTTTTTGTTAAACAAAATAAAGACTGACACAGCTCATGGCTTGATCCTGTGTGCAGCACTTCATCACCCAGAATCCTCCATTTCCATAAAGTATTCAGCCTTCACTGCTGCTGTCACTCAGGCCTGTCCTGCAGTGGATGTGCACCTTGTGTATGTGTGTTTGGGTGTGTGTGTGTGCATGTCTGTGGTTGAGTTGTTTTTCAATCAGCGAGCAGCATTAATGTTATCAGTGACAGGTTGCTGCATATTCATGTTACTCACCTTTGTTTTGACTTGTCTGTGTTTAGATTCTCTCAGCAGGATACTGGTAAATTCAGCTCATATTTCTTCAGCCTTAGAAAAGTTTAAATAACTAAAATGAACTTTTTTTGTTCTTAAATATGAAAAAGGGCATGTCAGTGTTTTCCCTGGTGGTCAGAGTTTGACCTCTGAAAATAGTCGACTCCTTCTGTACCATAGGCCTTACTATTTTGTGTATAATTACATAATGCTGCTGGCCAGAATATTTTAAATTCTGATGTGATAGTGGCAATGTAATAATATGAAGAGTGTTTGGTTTCAAAATGCAAAGGATGACCTCTTGTGTGTGTCTCACTTCTGTGTCAGCACCCAGAGCTTTCCCACTGAACACACATGATCAAAAGTTGTCGTGTTTTAAAAAGCCACAATTGCGCTTTCAAAGATTTAATGAAATGACGAGGAATTGACCTTCAGGACACATGGGATTGATTCTTTACCAGGCTTCTCGTGGTAATTGGCTTTGTATAGTTCTGCTCTGAATTATAAGTGAGCTGTATAGGGAGTGTGTGTCACACAGCAGCGGCGCTCAGTCCTTCAAGGTTTACACTTCAGACATGCTACAGTGGCTCTACAGGGATTAGAGATGTGCATGGCTCCAAGTGAAAAGCCTAAAACGCAGCATCAGCATACAGAAGTGACTCAGTGCACATTTGAGGAAAGAGGTTCGACCTGCTCTGATTGAAAACTTTCATAAATAAAAAAGTTGCTGCATTCATAACCTTTGGGGATGAAATTAGTGATCCAGTTGATTGCTTGTAAGGCTGGGTGTTATGGACCAAAAATTCTGTCTCAGTATTTTCTTGCTAAATGACAATACACAAAACACATCTTCCTTTCCTTCTGTAAAGAAGAAAAAATATCATATAAACACATTTTGATGTGGTCCAATCAAAGATCAAACAATTCTAATTCGTGTTTTATGCCACTTCAACAAAAATAAAATTCCCAAAGACACTCTATACTGGACTATTTAGTTTATTTACAAAAATGATTAAGTTAGGGAGAGGATAGAGGTGCCCTAACCAATCAGGAGACAGTTATCATCAGCTGATTGTGGATGATACAGTGATCAAATTTAAAAGTTACATATTTGACTCCTTTTCAACATGTGTACTCTAGTCCCAGGTGTCTCCAGAACTCACTTTTGCAGCTTCTTAGCTAGAAATCTGTTCATATGTTAAATCTTGGTACATCCATAAATCATCCTGTTTCAGCCCTCCTCACAAAAGGCTGTTTTAGTGTGGATTCTGGCTTTAGCTTTCAAGGGCTGTGCTCAGATGTTTACTGTGGCTGCACTGACATGCCTGGTCTTGATCCACTGGCTTAGGCCTCCCATCTGGGGGAAGTGGCATATCCCCCTGTGTCATCAGTAGGGGCACACGTTTTCTGAGGGGTGTCTCAAGTCATAGAGGAACAGCAAGGATTTTTCTATACATCTGGACAAATATTGTGTAGAACTCATTTAAAAGTGTATTATTGTAAATATTACCTTAAATGGCTGAAACAGTCTCAATACAATCACAAGGCAAATGCTAAGGTTGCAGCAAATACACATGGCTCATGGTTTGATCACTACCTTTTTGTTTTTGCTGTTTCTGGTTTTGAACAATTTCCAGCTTGGTTCAGTTTAGACAACTTGGACATTGAAGTCCTTTAATTTTTTACTCTTTCCCTTCTGGGGTGTTTTAGGCTATTTTTTTCAAGAACAGAAAGGGATGATTGAGGAGAACAATCAAGTATTTTCATTCCTTAACAATTTCCTCATTTTATTTTTATGAACTTCTCCATAAGACGTTTTTAGATGTCTCTCTTGAGCAAACACGGTTGTTTTAGCTTATCATACAACATTGGCAGTATTGGTAACTGTCAATCTTGTTCATAGGTGATCCATGTTACGTAGCGGCAGCAAAATCCTAATAAGGTCATCCCTTATCAACATCAGTAAATCTTCATGAGGGATGAAAATGCTCTTTAATGACATAGACTGAAAAGCATGATCATTTTTTTCATATAATAAGTATTTATTTTGTATTTATTTATATTTTTGTTTATATCTATCTTTTTTATATATCTTTGTATCTACTTTTCAGACTGCTACTGGAATCCTGATTTCCCTAAGGGAGTTTCCCAAAGGGATTAAGAAAGTTCTATCTAATCTAATCTAATCTAATTTCCCATTAAAATCAAACATTTCGAAGAGGTTATCTCGTGGTCAATGAGCAGTATTAGACCTGACATCTTAATTCCATCAAAACTGTCTTTTCTTACCCTTCTTTTTGTTTATTATTCTTAAAAACTGGATTTTTCTTCCCCCTCCCTACTGCTTGTTTGAGCAATGGAAACACCAAAGCTTCGCAGTCATCCCCACTGAAAGAAAAGCCCAGGATGCATATTTGAAGCAGCACTTTTTCTCAGGTGTTACGGCCAGGTCAGCAATTTGATTCAAAGTGGGAGTGGCGTGGAAGGCCACAGTGCAAAATTGAACCAAATTCAAGCGGCAGCATGTTAAACCATGTGTAAAATCCTGCCGATGGGTTTAGAAAACGATCCCCGGCTGGAGCCGCCGCTCTGCCCACACCTCTGTCTTTAGGGACGGTCACAGTCATTTCTGTGCACCACTCACCACAGCCTTTGAAGGAAGAAGGATGTCCAGGAGCCCATTAACCTGCTCTGTGCCTGTGCACTGATTCCTGACATGCACACAGACATGGGTCACAACCTCAGAGAAAGAAACCTACTATGTGAGAAACATGGGGGGATTTTCTTTGGTCTGTTTTTTATGTAATTTCTAAAATCAAGACATTTCCTTGCGATGAGTGCCAGGTCTGCTTGAAAGCTGTTCTGACTTAATTTGACTCTGCTAGATAAGGACTTATTTCAAAACACAGAGCTACGCAGGTGTTGATTTTTTTTTGTATTCATCCACAGGTAAGACACCCATTGACTAGTCAAGGCGAGGAAAGTTTATTTGTAAAGAACACTTCAGTAAACAAGGCAATTCAAAGTGCTTCACAAAAAACATCAATACAAATGAGGACAGAAAAAAGCAACATCTGAAACTAACTTTAAGAAAGTTATTAAAACAGACAAACAATCAAATGTAAAAAATACAGAAAGAAAAAAGAAAGAAAATAAAAACAGCTTAAACAGAAGCTCATAATTGTGAGACAGGGCAAAGGTCACTGATTAGTGGGGAGGGGATTAATATAGATAAAGAAATACTCTTGGTTACACAATGATCTTGATTATTTGGAAATATATTACCATGAAAGACCATAAATGCTTATTGTGCTGTATTTTTGAGTTCCTTTCATTGACTTGTCTGTGAAATTATAGTGTCAGTATTTGTTTTTTATATTAAAAACAAGAATAAACTTACATAATTTATCAATTATAATGATTTTTAAAATATCTTGTTTGCTTTAAATCACTATAAACTTGATTTTGACAGAATAATAAGAATCATAAGAGAGCTTTATGTTATTCTTTTTTAAATAGTGCATCTCTTAGAGTCAAGTGAAAAAATGCATGCTGTGTCATTTCCATTAGATTATTGCTTATCAAAGTGTCTAAAATAAGTCACATAAGTGTATAGTACTGTGAGTTTACTAGTTTGCTCCTCTATACAGTGTACATAAAATTGTTAAATAAAATAAATTTTGTGAACAGCACGTCCTGAGATGAAAGCACACTGTTCGTGTATTTTTATTTGTATTTTTTATTTTTATGGCAGATTGTTTTAACATAGAGTTCATAGAATGTTCCAGAGCATACAAACTGGTCAGTCTGATGCTCAGTGCTGTAATTTCACTGATAATGAGTCGCCAAATCCAAAGGTCATGCACAAACTGCAGATTCCTGCTGAAGCCTTGTAGCATTTGTTGGTGCACGAACAAGGTGAAACAGTTGACACTACAAGTGTCCATTCCAGATTCAGAGTGACCAGCTCAGTGTTGTCAATGCTGCAGTTACACCTGTGTATATCATTTGATACCAAATTTGAAGTCTTTATCGTAACTCTGGCTATTTTTCTATTGAGAGTACATTTCAGGGATTTGACTTCATCCAAAATATGATCAATTTTGCACTCAAAAATTTTCTCAACAACAAAATTCCACTCCTCTCAGTTCGCTTTGCATGTTTACACGCCGAAATGCACTAAGTAGCTGTCAGGTGGTTACCTGATATACTGTTTGCGTTAAGGGGCAGTCTGATTGGTGTTCCTAATAATGTGGCTGGTGGGTGTGTTTCTGTTTCAGACTCTACTTCATGCTCAGTTTTGTATTGTAATGTCAGGACTAGTTACTTCTTGTTTATATTCAAAATGAACCTGCAGGCCACACTGAGTGATGAGAGGGGCCGCATGTGGCCCCTAGGCTGCCCATCGCCTCACCCTGATTTAAGCTTACAGCCGTTTATTTAAAGGTCCCATGTCGTGGTCTGTTTGACCATTTACATCATGTCATGTCAAGTTAAATAAAAACAATGAAAAATTTAGTCCCTGTAGTGGATCAGATGCGCAGGTGTCTGCCAGTGACAAGCAGAAAACACACATGTAGGTGGAGGCTGTATAGCTATGACATCACAAACCCTGGGAAGTAAAAACAGAGCATTTATAAGGTCATTTTTTGAAGATGCATAGCACTTTTCTACAAAACCCAAAACCAGTGAAGTTGGCACGTTGTGTAAATCGTAAATAAAAACAGAATACAATGATTTGCAAATCCTTTTCAACTTATATTCAATTGAATACACTGCAAAGTCAAGATATTTAATGTTCGAAATTGAGAAACTTTATTTTCTTTTGCAAATAATCATCAACTTAGAATTTAATGGCAGCAACACATTGCATAAAATTTGGCACAGGGGCATTTTTACCACTGAGTTACATCGCCTTTCCTTTTAACAACACTCAGTAAACGTTTGGGAACTGAGGAGACCAATTTTTTAAGCTTTTCGGGTGGAATTCCTTCCTATTCTTACTTGATGTACAGCTTAAGTTGTTCAACAGTCCGGGGTCTCTGTTGTTGTATTTTACGCTTCATAATGCGCCACACATTTTCAATGGGGGACAGGTCTGGACTACAGGCAGGCCAGTCTAGTACCTGCACTCTTTTACTACGAAGCCACGCTGTTGTAACACGTGCAGAATGTGGCTTGGCATTGTCTTGCTGAAATAAGCAGGGGCGTCCATGAAAAAGACGTTGCTTGGATGGCAACATATGTTGCTCCAAAACCTGTATGTACCTTTCAGCATTAATGGTGCCTTCACAGATGTGTAAGTTACCCATGCCTTGGGCACTAATACACCCCCATACCATCACAGATGCCGGCTTTTGAACTTTGCGCCTATAACAGTCCGGCTGGTTCTTTACCTCTTTGGTCCAGAGGACACGACGACCACACTTTCCAAAAACAATTTGAAATGTGGACTCGTCAGACCACAGAACACTTTTCCACTTTGCATCAGTCCATCTTAGATGAGCTCGGGCCCAGCGAAGCCGCCGGCGTTTCGTGGTGTTGTTGATAAATGGCTTTCGCTTTGCATAGTAGAGTTTTAACTTGCACTTACAGATGTAGCAACGAACTGTAGTTACTGACAGTGGTTTTCTGAAGTGTTCCTGAGCCCATGTGCTGATATCCTTTACACAGTGATGCCGGTTTTTGATGCAGTACCGCCTGAGGGATCGAAGGTCACAGGCATTCAATGTTGGTTTTCGGCCTTGCCACTTACGTGCAGTAATTTCTCCAGATTCTCTGAACCTTTTGATGATATTACGGACCGTAGATGATGAAATCCCTAAATTCCTTCCAATAGCTCGTTGAGAAATGTTGTTCTTAAACTGTTCGACAATTTGCTCACGCATTTGTTCACAAAGTGGTGACCCTCACCCCATCCTTGTTTGTGAATGACTGACCATTTCAGGGAAGCTGCTTTTATACCCAATCATGGCACCCACCTGTTCTCAATTAGCCTGTTCACCTGTGGGATGTTCCAAATAAGTGTTTGATGAGCATTCCTCAACTTTCTCAGTCTTTTTTGCCACTTGTGCCAGCTTTTTTGAAACATGTTGCAGGCATCAAATTCAAAATGAGCTAATATTTGCAAAAAATAACACAGTTTACCAGTTCGAACCTTAAGTATCTTGTCTTTGCTGTGTATTCAACTGAATATAGGTTGAAAGGGATTTGCAAATCATTGTATTCTGTTTTTATTTACGATTTACACAACGTGCCAACTTCACTGGTTTTGGGTTTTGTACATGAACTGAGAGTTTAGTAAAAGGTGACGTGATGTGCTGCTCCCCAAACCCCTTCTGCAGCATTTAAAGCAAATAAAATGAATTTTGTAGGGCATGCTTAATGGAGCTTTAAGTATTGTCTATATTGTGGCTTTTTACTTGAGTCTTCATAAGCCCTTGGCCTCCTCTGACCTCCGGTTAATTTCAGATATTGTTATGCAGATCCTTGACTCAGAGCACGTCCTGCAGACTCTCTTTGTTCTCTGACATTCCCTAAATGATGCCTCTGAACCTGGATTTACTGACGGTAGAAAGTAACCCCTCCCTCTGTCCGTGTAATTGTTTTGACAGTTTATCGGAGATCAGAACTATTTGGAGGTGTTCTTATTGGTGAAGCGTCTTCATTAGTCAAAAAGCGTGGGCGGGACTCCTGCTCTCTGCAGCGAGTCAAAGAGAAAGGCAATAAAGGGAGACAGGAGCTGCACTTTACCGACGAGCATCTCTGCCGTCCTGACACACACACACACACACGCACTCAGAGTGTACAGTGATCTGAACACACAGGGAGCTGCTCTGAAAACGGCACAGTTCATCAATGTAACTCCGATCAGCCCGGACGAAGCTGCTGCGCCGTTCCCCTGGATAAGTCCATCCAACGAGACAGACACAGACTCGTGGAGTGTCGACGTGAAGAGAAGAATATGATTTTCAAGCAGCACTTGATCTTCATCCTGTACAGCCTCTGCGCGAGCGTCTTTAAAGGTGAGCTGGATGGTGTGGATGGTGTAGATGGAGACGGGCGTGGTGTGCGGAGAGGTGGCGTCTGCGTTTACTGTAAACATCATATGTGTCTGTGTCACACGTGAGTTCAAGTGTTCGGCTCTGAGTTGATGAAGGATGAAGCAGCAGTTCAGTTCAGCTCGGCTGCTGCTGCTGTGTGTGTGTGTGTGTGTGTGTGCGTGTGTGTGCGCGCTGTCACAGCCGATGTGCTGGAATGCTGGAAGTTCAAATGTGCACCAGAATGCGGCTGCACAAGTTTGTGCATTGGGAACAACTTGGATGTGTCCCTTCATTTTTGGTGTTAAGTGAGGGATAAAGAGATGAAGCTGCAGACGAGTCTCCTGCAGTCACCTCATGTTAGTCTGAACATCCGACTGTCTCCTCGCGCTGACACACGCGAGGTTACAGCAGCTGAGCGTGCGTCCTGCTGCCTGTGTCATTGAGTGTATCTCCCTTTCTTAAAAACTCAGCTCTCTGCGCCGTACATTTCATCACATGCATGACTTTAAATCAGAGAATTTGCAAAGTCGTCCGTGCATCGGTGCGTGCGTTAGTGCTGCTTTTGTCTCAGTTTGCGCACTGTACCTACAATAACCCTGCGTGTGCATGTGTGCGCGGACGCATCCTCCACGAGTGTCGGTATGCATTAGAGCCATGTAGCCGCTCATTTGAAGTTGAGCAGCAGCTGTGTGACGGCTCTCCGCAGCCTCCCCTCATGACAACTCCCCTCAACTCCCCGCAGACCGTCCCGCTCTTGGACATGCATGCGCAGCCACCGCCCTGTAGGCGACCAGTGCGCAGATACATAACACCTACAGCACGCAGGGAGGAGGAAGAGGAGAGGGAGAAGGAGGAGGAGGAGGAGGAGGAGGAGGAGAAGGAGGGGGGAGCTGTCAAAGGGGGTTCATGTCAGGAGCTGCCTAATCAAAGCAAAAATCCCCACTGACACCAATTTACCAACATTTTGTCCCACAAGCCATCAGGGGAGGCTGATTCAGTTCACTGTGAGGGGAGAGGGTCTGAAGCTGCTGCTTTGAATGATTCAGAGTAGTGGTTCTCAAGTGGTGGGTTGGGACCTGAAAGTGGGTTGTGAAGCTGTTTGTATGGGTCCTTAATAGTGTTGTTGTTTTTTAAGTTACTTTTTTTTTAGCAAGAAGTGAAAATTGCTCGAAGCCTTACACTTTGTTATGAGGGAAAACATACACAGCAAATAAACAGTTATTTCAACACCCATATAGATTTAAATTGAACACTCAAACTTATCTGAATATGTCCACACCAATTGTAATTAAAACTATATTTTTGAAAGTGCTGAATAATTTATTACCATGACAAACTGCAGCAGTTCTGCTGAGAGTTGACATTTAACACTGGTCAGCACTGCTTAGTGTTGAATTTACTTGACACTAATGTGTGGTTAATGACTTTAATCTTGACATCAAATAAGAGTTACTGAAGTTAACAGAAGTGGATTTGAATGTTATATCTTGAATTAACTGTAGTTTGTTTTCTGGTTTGCTCTCATGGACTTCAGTGTTAAAATGACTGTATTCTTACTCTCAACTCACACCATCCATTATCTATACCGCTCGTCTCTTTTGGAGTTGTGGGACCCGGAGCCTATACCATTGGTCGTTAGCCAATCACAGGGCCACATAGAGAGATAGACAACCATCATGTTTACAATAAAGGGTAATTTGGAGTTACCAGTCAACCTAATGAGCATGTTTTGTGTCTGTGGGAGGAAGCCAGAGTGCCTGGAGAGAACCCACACATGCACATGCAAACTCCACACAGAAAAGCCCTGACTGACACGAGGATCAAATCAACATACTCTGAACTCTTAACACTAAAAAATCAATTCCTTCCATTTTGCCTTGTAGAGTTTCTGTGGGACCTTTATGTATGTGTGTTAACAAAAAACCTTGTGACTGTTACAGGTTAGGATACTGTCTCAGCAGACTTCACATAGTCAACTGAGGATCAACTTTTTTATTGTTTTGAGTTAAGAGGAGGGGGTGGTTGATAGACAGGACAATGGATGGGCTGGGGAAAGAGAGGGGGAACTGATATGCAAAAAATGAGGGTGGACTAAAACTGGAGCAACAGAAGCCTCTGGATATGTGTACACAGACACAATTGTGTCATATATCAAGAAAAGTCATGTACTGTAGTGCTGTTGTGTTTTTATTTTATCCATGTTACAGATATTATACGGATGGCGCACTGTCTACGGTATGTCTGCTTCAGAAATGATTGACCCTACTATCACCAGTTACCATCATCATCTGTAATTTCAGCTTAATAATACATAACAGAAGTGATGATCAAGACAGAGAAACACAGTATCCATTACAACTGTCTCAAATAAACAATACAACATGGGCTCTGAAACTTATCCTATAAGTGGTACAGGGATGAAGTAATTTTGACAGCAAACCCAGAAGTTAGCATTGCACTGGTTTCCTTGCCAAGAGGCTTATAGGTTTTTGTCAGTGGTTTCAATATTATATACATAAATGCTAAAATACAGTTTCTAATCAATGTTATTCAAATGAAGCATGGTCTCTGCCAAGAGTATTAACTTTAATGTCTTTCCCAGTTACAGAATGAATAACTCTTAATTCAAAATATTTTCAAAATTTCTATACATTATTAACCACTTGATATATATATACTGCTCCCAGAAAACGTTGGTACAACAACGACAGTGATAATAATAAAAATACTAATAATAACACCTTACTTGTACAGCAAAGACAGCAGTTTACAAAGTGCTTGGACAAACACATAGAAAAATACAAAAGTGCGAAGCACAAGAACTGAACAACAAACAATCCAACAAAATTGACTCAAGCTTGAGAACACTCTGAGTATTACAGAAGAAGCACGTAAGAGCCCAGGCAGTACAAGAACCCAACAATGTAAAAGGAGACCAAAAGGACAAAAGGTGACAAAGGAGATAAATTAACATGAAAAAAATGGTGAAGGGGTGCTGGTTCGCGGAGTGGTTAGCAACCATGCAGGTCCCATGCACGTCCCATGCAAGTCCCATGTCTGTACTTCTGCCGGCCTGGGTTCAAATCCAGACCAGTTTGCAGAGTGTCTTCCCCTACTCTCTCACCCCCTTTTACAATCCTATCCCCTGTCACTCTCTCCTATCAATAAAGGCACAAAAATGCCCCCCCCCCCCCAAAAAAAAAAAAAAAAAAAAAAGGTGAAAAACCAAACAGTTTCAAGAGCACTTGAGCATTTAGAGCTAAAAAATTAAGAGGAGACAATCATATAAATAGAGAGAAACGATAATTGGTAAATAAACTGAATAAGAATGAGTAAATAGATGGCATTGAAAATAACACTGAAAGAAGTCAGAACAGTATGTTGAAAAAGCAAGAAATCATTTAACATTTACAAGTATTATACTGTAATGCAGCACAGAACAGCAATATATGTATGTATTAATTTAGTGCTACCACCCTAATCATATGTATTTCATGTTGATAAAAAACATACCTTCTCTGTATAGAGCATTAAATTAAAAACCTATTCAAAATCCCGTAGACTCGTCCTGAAATGCTAACTCACCTTAGTGTTTAAAATTACTGCCCTGCTGGATTATGATGCTTTTTTCACTTTTGCATGTTCTAGTAACATGAATTATATGAAAAGCATATGACTCTATAATGACTGATTTAAATTAAAGAAATAACGCCTTAAGCTACTTGTTACAATAAAAATGTTATTTGAGTTGTCTGATGAAGTGCTTTGAAGTGCTTTCCCCCCCAACACTGATTGTGAACAAGTAACAGGTAATAACATGAACATTTTATTTGCTTTGTTAAGATCCTGAATTATTTTTCACCTTTTATCCAAATAATCATTCATTTTATTGACACAAGATCACATTAATCTCTTCATAGCTTTTAAAAAAACACTACAGATTAATCAAAAATACTAGAAAATGCAGTCAAATTAAATGTGTTCATGCTTCAGGCCTCTAATGATGCACTTGAAACATGCTTGTCTTTGTTTGGATACATCTCAGGCTTAGACCATGTCAATTTTGACTTTTTCTGTTTTCTTGAAGACTCGACCCAGACAAACCAATTCAGAGAGACCAGAACTCTATCTCCAGGCTGAACGTATTTTTTCTAATTGATGGTAATGAAAATCACTTCTAATGAGTCCTGTTTTCGTGCCCAATTGTGTCGTAGGTGTCAGCTCTTGGTCATTACACAGCGTCCGGCAGAAACATGTAACAAATGCACAGGCAGAGCTCGATCTGAAGATGATTTTCAGCACTCTAATGTGTTTAATCTCATGAGTCCGACCCGTGCATCTCTCTTTAAATTCACCCGTGGGTTTTTTCTTTTTATGCCTTGATGTATGGAGCTTTTTGCAGTCCCGCTGTCTTTCCCCTCAGCAAGTTTCCATCCCTCACATCCGTTTCATCTCGATGAGCTGTCCAACTGGAGATGCCATCAAGTGGTGTATATCCAGCTGTGGCCTGATGACACATTCAGCCACATCCAGCTTGAGCAGTGCCCCCCTCCCCCGGGAGAGGACCGTGGCGAGGGTTAAATTAGCATGCCTGATTTTACATGTTTTATACACCATTAACTACAGACTGTGTACATGTTGCATAATCAAAAAGTGCCTCATGTCATGAAAGAGGATTCTTTTTTCCACGATGCAGGCAGACTCTCAGGTCCTTTCTTATGACTATTTAAAAGTCGACTCCAGGGTGCATGAAGCTTGGAAACCTTTTGATGGTGCATTAAGGACACATTTTCATATGGGATATATGAACTGCCATCCAAAAAGAATTACTTCAGCTCAGATTTTCTACAGGGAAATCCTTTGACAACAAAACCAGTTTTCATAGTCAGCTGACATTATTTCAATCAGGCAAGACACAAATTATTTAATTTTCAAGTTTGGATAAATTATCAATGTGCAAAGTCTCTTGTGATTAGTCTAACTTTGTCGCTTGGGCTCAATGTTGATATCTTAATTTATTTTAAAGAGGCTATATTTTGCCTAGTTTCATATATTTGATTTTGAATACTGCTATAGTGTGTTCACGGTAGAGCTGGGAAATTAATCAAATTTTAATTGAGGTAGAATAAAAGGATTACTGTGCCACATGACATGTTAAACTTTTTTTCCATTATTTTTATTAGCATTATTTTGAGGCATTTTTTTTATTTTAACAATTATATTTTGTATATGGCCCATTCTTTAATGTTAAATATGATAGTGTCAAAAGCATAAAAGTTCAGTGAAAAAATGTTATACATAGTTTAAAATCAGGGAGTAGTTGTGTTTCATAATCTCAACATCTATTAAAGTAATTTCAATTACGATTTTTGCTATAATCAAGCAGTCCTAGTTCACAGTCACTGTTGTAAAAAAAAAAATCACCTTGTTGTTATACACGAAGTAGTACCCCAGTCCACCTGTATTCTCTCTTTGTTTAAAGTGCTTTGTTAAAACTCCTGTCACTTTAAGTATCTCTTCCCCTCGTGGGCTCATTTCCTTCTGATTGGTTGACCGATCTGCTTTGTGGTGATTGGTCAGTTCAGTGCTGCCTGGTGTCATGTTTTCAGCGGCTCTGCACTGATCCTGTGGTCGATGCTATGCACAAAGCTTGCTACTTCAAGCCAATGAGCTTAAACTGCAGACAAAACAGTGGTGTGACATCACACTGGTAGGTCTATTCTGAACCTGGTTAATGAGCTGTTTCAATAAGTGATTTTTAAACGGGGGTAGAGGTAGGGCTGGGCGATATTACCTAATCTCAGTATCACAATTAATTTAAGCTCTTACCTCGATTACCTACGATTAATCAACGATTATTTTATGCTATGCTGGAACAGATTGGTGGTGTTATGGTTACGGTTGTCGAAACGGTCTTCCTGCAGTATTTGCACTTAACTTCTTTCTGCTCGATGTCCTCTGCACAGAATCCAAAATGCGCCCAAACAACCGAGACGGCATTTTTCTTGGCTACAAGGTCCTCTGATAGATTGGCGCTTGTCTCCTCCATGTTGGCAGCGCGTCCTTCGCTCTTGGTGAAAGTGAACGCAGACTGTATGGAGGGGGCACGGTCACGTGACTTGCACAGGGAAAAAAGTCAAAATAATCGACATGAGTAAAATTACTTCGATTAGAGGGTCTTAATGTCGGTTTTGATCATTTTTTGATTAATTGCCCAGCCCTAGGTAGAGGGAGAAGTCCTGATGTTACAGACTTTTTGTCTAGCAAGTACTGGAAGGTATGGGACTCTATAGGGCGTTGAAACTTTAAAAAAGCAGAAGGCTGACAGTAGGATTGGGTTCCTCCTTAGAGTCCAGACACTGGTGCTGGTGTTGAAGGATTCAGGATTGGTTGAGCCTCTCTGGTCTATACTGAGAGGTACTGTCAGGAGTACAACAGGGATAAGGCAGTAGCATGTGTTTGGGACATAACTGCTAATAGCTTCACGTGTGTTTTCACAATGGCTATCTAGCTTGTTTTTGGTGACACATTAACTGTGCATGTCCTAAAAAAATGAATGCAAGCTGTACTCAAGATTCAGGAAACACACGTGTGGCAGAGAGAGTGCAGTGACAGAGACTGCAGATGAGACACTGTCATGGTAGAGAGTTCAATTCACTTCAAAAAGCTTTTTTGGCATGGATGTAGGGCATTATTCCCAAAGCAATTGATGAAAGGAAAAAAATGAAAATAAAATTAAGAATAAAAAATTATCTATTTCTAAAAATGTGAAATAATAATTATAATTCTGTTAAATTTGTAGTATTTTTATAGTGGAGGCTGAAAAAGCATATTTATTATTGAATATACACTTAAAAAAATCTAACAATGCAATAATGAAAAGACGTGTGCTGTGGTTTTGTGTTCAGGCTCCATTCGTTGTCCTCAGGTCTTCACACACTTTCATATATTTGGCTGCAACAATCTCACAGTTTTGTATTTCTCCCAGTAAATATGGGATTTTCTGAGTATCGACTCTTGATGTGTGTTATTTGGGAATAGTATTCCTCTCTCAGTCTGATATTTAGGGCAGGATGTGAAGAAGAGGAGCTCTGTATCTACCAGCTGGGTGTCACAGTGGGGCAGGGTCTGTCCTCTGGGGGCCAGCACTTTTTGTGACAGCTTGTCTGTACAGCTCATCTGTGGTCACTAAGTTTGTACCTCTTCACTAATCCTTCAGTTATAAATGTAGTGCTATAAAGAGCTGATAGACTAAGTCCACAGTTATCTTCATCTGTACAGTGTGTCAGCTGAGATAAATCAGATGTGTTTTGGAGGCAAACGTAAAAACACGATAAACGTAAACAAGATCAGTGTTTTTGTTTTTGTGTGACCCTGTAAGCTAGTGAAATTCATTTGTGTCAGCAGCTGCATTTGTGCTTTTTTTTCAAATTATGCCATAACTATCTGATAAAAATACAGTATGTTTCAGGGCTTTTCTGTCTATATCAGTTAGGATAAGACAGTGAATTGATCTCAAGAATGGGAACTGAGAGTGGAGAAATACATGAAGGAAAGGGGCTGCATTTGATCCAAGACCACTTGGGCTTCTGTCTATTGCATAATGAGTATTTTTTGACAAACTATTGGTGACAAGTTAAACAAAGTACCACTGTAGGGGTCTTTGGGTTTCAGCAGCTGTTGTGACTAGGACCGACATGAAGCTAAAAGTCATTTGTTGATGCAGTCACTCATTAAACCTGAACATTGGGATTGTTACCTCCACCAAGGAGGTTATGTTTTCACCGCGTATGTTTGTCTGTCTGTCTGTTTGTTTGTTAGCAAGATTAGGCAAAAAATACTGGAATTTTCAGGAGATGTTGGTAATGGCCCAACTTAGAAATGAATAGATTTTGGTGGTGATCCAGATAACCGCCATTAGCGAATGATCATTTTTGCTCAATAACTGTCTAACTAATAATGATATCAACATGACTCTGAGTGTTAGGTGTGGGTTTTCTGGGTCAGGGAATCATATTATGATGGTAACTTTATCATGGAACTATGCTTATAGATGTAACAACAATATGTGAGCTACTTTGGCGGAGGTTTGCGCTCTCAGAGTGCTTTCTAGTTATTTCTGTGGATGGAGTAAAATACCAGAGAGTTTATACAGATAATAGACATGGCGTAAATGTGTTATGTCCATCAGCCATAAGTCTGAGCTGATTTGATGTTAATTTAGATTACATTCAGGTTTCCACATAATTCTGATTTTAGGTTTAACAAAGTTCCAAGCCCACAAATGTTGCCCTGTTTATGTGTTTATTTGTATGTTTACATTCTGCGCATTGGGTTGTTGTAACTGGCCTGAGCTCTCTCATGGGCCCCAGATTAAAGTTTAGTTCTGGCTATGCCCATTATTCAGATGTACACAGAGGCAAATGCAAGGCACATCTTCGGCCTTCGAGCTTTGGATACAAGAGTATGGTAAATCTTGTATGAAAAGCTGAGAGTAGACCTTGAGCACATCAGCAAAAGCAAAGTTTTCTGGCCTTTAGTTTGTATGTAGACTTGCACCATTGCCTTGAGGAAAGTCTAGCAATGAATGCTATCTTGTTCATCTGACAGCTCACAGAGGAATATGTCAAAGCACACATATTTTATTAGAAGAATTGAGAACAGCCTGTTTTTACTTGTAAAGTATTACTACAGACAAGAAAAATTAAGTGTGCTTAGTATAGAGTGCCCCTGATGACCTTCTTCGTCCTTCACAAGGTCATTTAAATGATATGATTTCAAAGGTGTGATGGAATAAATGGAACCAGTTTAGCTGATGGTGTGCTTTGGAAAGTGATGGAAGTAATATCCGGCATGTGAGTTGTACGTAATGGGACATAAGGAAACCATTTGGTTCTTTATCGCTGGGCTCTCGTCTTTGCTCTCAGAGTAATAAATGAAATGTGAAGAAAATTTGTATTTAAATGTCAGATGCAAATATCACCTTTTAGTAAGATTATCAATGTCAGTAGCCAACCTGAGGGTAAACAATTTTTTAGAAAGCTAAGAGAATTACCTCTTTAAATAGACATTAATGTGTATAGTTCTGCTTACCTTTTCTCTTCACCCTCTTCATGCTTTTAGTGGACGTTATTATTGATCCGCTGTATTCTGTGCTCAATGTTGGGTTGTATCTAAATGCTCCGATCAAAAACGAGGCTCTAGGGAGTAAAGATGGCAAATATATCAAGTTTTAAGATGTATTGATTTATTTGTAAATGTAATACAGGGAAGGGTAGTGTCTTTTATACTGATGTAGGTCTTGTTGATTCTGATTTTTAAAAATAAGTGACCAGACCTAATGCTCAGTGAAATGGTTATATGCAATAAGAACTACTAACAGCAAAATGACCATGGCCACCTTACCATTAAATATTCTATTTGAAACATTGATTTTTCTTTATTGCACATACTGCCAATACAAGCTTTCCCCCCACAGTTTGCTTAGTTTAGATACTCATCCCAAAACTTTATATATGCACTATGTTGCAAATGATGCAATGATACGGTGACACAGCTAACTTTTTAAGGTATATCAAACTTTTATGGATACTGTTAATATCATTGAGATTTTATCAATTTTTGCTCAAAGAATCGAGAAGTGTAACAAAAACTTCAGTGTCTGATTACAGTGGTTTCCAACCTTGTTTGTACCATGGCCCAGTTGTAATGTTGTGTACTCTCACAGACTGTCCTTGGTGGGTGTGTGGGGCCTTCAACAAACAAATGCACAGGATCAGAGACAGCCATGGGATTGTTTTTAAACAAATAAAGAGACAGTCATGAGGACTCACACTGTTTTTATCAGCTGCTTAACAAAAACATTGAGGAATGCAGCTGGCTGTAAGTCACCAGTTGGCACAGTAACTAATTTAACGGCCACAAGTTCTGGACTTGGAGAAAAATCCTTTAACGCAGAGTGCATACAGTGCGGATGTTGTGTGTTTCTTCCATTGGTCACAAGCCCGCGCTGATCTAATGTTTCTATTAATTATTGATTGGTATTTTATTAGTTCTTACATCTGAACTTTATCCTTCCATATCAGGAAGTACAGCACTCTCTTGTGCCTTGACTGTTACAAGTCAAACATTTAAAACTATGTCCAGAGCACAAGTGGAAAAGTGCATGGGCACAAGGATTAACCAAGTTTTTCTCATTCTTGTACTTTTTCAAGCTGCACAGGTGGATATGCGGGGATCTGGTCATCTTTTCAAAATAAAACGTCCTTCAATCTATGTTTTTCAAAAAAGACTGATGAAATTAATAATTTCAGTTTCCTTATGGCCCAGTACCAAAAACTATGTAGTATGGTACCGGTCCATGGCACTGTGGTATGGGACCTCAGCCTTATCAAAGCGTACTCAGTGGAGCCTGAAGCAACAGTGCCTAAAGAGGAGGTCTGCAAGCAAAAAAGTTGCAGTGTTATTGAACAATAGAGACACAATACAAAGGTTTGGCTGTAGCTTTTGTGTTTTAAAAAACAACAAAAAATGCCTTATGTTGCTTGTCTTGGACTTAATCTTGTTGATGATGTATCAAACAGGTGCCATCATTTTGACTAAAACTATATCAGTGTTGACAAAGTTTATTAGCTGTGGTACTTGTGAAAACCACTTGTTTCTTGACAGGAAAAAATATCAAGAATGTGTTCCACCATTTAGTGGAAAATTACTGAGATATAAATGTTGGTTCCTGAAATCAACAGTCACTCTATTAATACTTAAAATACAAGAAACAAGAACTAGATGGCTCTAGGCCAAATATATGAGATTAATGCTGTAAAGCGGTTAGCATTAAGGTATTTAGCTATTAGCTAACCCTGCACTGATACCAGTGATTAAAGTGAAAGCCTAACAACAGAATTCTTGTTTGACTTCAGACAGATTTGGGTTCATGACATACAACAGTAGAGGATATGCAGAGTTTTATCGTCTGGTCCACGAGCTGTGCGAAGATCGCCCTCACTTCAAGGGCTACTTAAAAAATTGATGCTATGAGGCTTAAGTTTAGACACGCGCCCAGGGCAGTGCCTCAAAGGCTGCGTAGACGGCGCTCAGACAGCACGCACCTCAAACAAGGCTGCACAATCCTCCAAATTGGTAGTTAAAAAGGTCAGAAATGTTTCATTTGCATCAGGATCAGGATGTGCTCCTCAAAACACATGTGGGCAATCATTACACACGTGCCAAGTTTTTATTCCTTCAGGTGAGAGCAGCAGTTTGAGGCAAATGTATAAAAAGATGGTCTTGCAGTGCTAACAGGCCTTTATGAAGTGCTGCTGTAGATCTGCACTGAGCCATGGCTTAAACTCTATCCAGATGAAATTAAATGTGTAAACAGGTTGAGATATCTTGCTCTCCAACAGACAAACAAACCAACAAATGAGAGCGAAAACATAACCTCCTCCTCATCAAGGGGTAATAAGGTGCATGCATCTTGTGTGCGATCACGGCCTAATCGACAGTTAAATTGCAGTGTGCTGCATCACACACACTGCAGTGATACTGTAGACAAGACTTCAGCATCAGCAGCCCTGTTCACGCTCCATAATGCCAAGAGTCGTTTCATGCAGCCTCATCTGTCTTAGAACAACCACACTATTAGTATTTGGCTTAAATGCAATGCAGGACGCTTATCTGTACCTGCAGCCCATGGAGAGATACTCTGCATTAATATTTAATATGCTGTAGTGACAGAGTGGATTAATTCTTATGTACTGCAGCTGTGTATCTATTAGGGATGCAGCAATTATCAATATAACATTGAACTGCTCAGAACAGCATCCACAGTTCAATACCTGCCTCTGAATTGTGTAATTTTTGCTTTTGCACATAACTAGCTTCCATGCATGTATCTCTCCCTGTAAAGGCTGCTTTGTTTGTGCCTGTGAGTCAGTGTACTGGATGAAGAGAGTCCTTTTTGCAAATAAGCATCCAGTCACATTGAGAATAGTTGCAGTTTCACAGTGGCGGGTGTTGAGGAGCACATGAGGAAGTACAGCCGTGGTGAGGTTAGTTAAGAGATTGTTCCACATTTCCAAACCAGGATATCAAATCATTTGGCTGAAACAGGGACCCCAGTAACTAATGTTGTTCTATTCTCATTGAAGTGCTGACTGGAATGACAAATAAAACTCCTTTGAATCCTCTGAAAATTATTTAAGCTTGTTGATGCTGCTGAAGAGTGGATCATCTGACATGACAACAATTTAACAAGGGATTAGAACCAAGACCACAACCAATATGTCCAACACCAATCACTGCACTGTTTTTGGTGCTTCTTTTGGTACCATTTTGGGTGCTTTACACCCAACATGTTTGGTGCGTGCAAAGTGAACTTGAGTTTGTGTTTGTAGTTGTTGCGTTTAATTTGCTGGTGTGAAATCTGGAGTGCACCAAAGAACCGTACTGAAACCACCAAAAAAGGTTGGTCTCAGTCCATTTTTATGTGCGCATTAGTGAAGTTTGTTTGCAGAGAAGGAGGGAGCTGACCTCGGTCTAGACTAACTGCTGGAAGCAATGTACTTTTTAATTAAAACCCATCATCAGCCGACTATATGAGAAATATGACAAACATAATGAACACCTCTGCTCATATTAACAGTCAGTAATTAGTAGTTCTCAGAGAAATAAGGCAACTGGATGCATTAAGAAACACTTTCTAAATGCTTTGATACTTTTTTGCTTTCTCTGTCTTTCACTATTTCCCTCTCTCTCTCCTTCTCTATCTATCTGTCTGTCTGTCTGTCTGTTTCTGGATACACATTGTGACATCCACTATTGGCTCTTTTTTTCACTGGAGCACTTGAATGCTCAGCTGTTGATGGAAAAAAGCTGCATCTATCCAAATACTAATTTATTAAACTTGTTAAAAGTGTAAACAGTGGAGTGTGATGTCTGATAAACACACTGATGCTGTCTCATATAAACATCAGTGATTTATTTAAAAAGTGTCTTCTGACAAAGTACGAGGGAAGTTTTATGAGGACTGCTTTACCACTCTGAGAGCGTAATCCCACTATTAACTTAATGAATTAATAAACCATTAAGATGTCAGTTTATTTATGTAGCAGAAGTCTAATGTTATGCAGAACGACCTCTCTCAGCACTGACTGATCAGTTACTGATTTCCAAACACATCTGTTTGATAATAATTTGCTTTCTGTATAATTGACCTGCATCTTTTAATTTGGGGCGGGGTCAGTGAATCCTAACAGTCTGGTGGCCCATGTTTAAAATTGCGATCGGTCACATTCAAAGCTTTGTAGTGATTACTGACAGTAGGACTAATCATAGAGTTTTAAAATCAGATGCTCAATGAATGAAGAAATAAGTGCATTTAGGTTCAGTGACTCCAGCACCACGGACAGCTTGTGTTTATATCGGTTGTTATGTAGAGGATGCTATGAACACTATGTCTTATTTTTATAAATAAACTTATTGTTTTGGATCTCTCCCATTAAATTCCATCTCCTGCTGTTGTATTAAAAAGTAAAGGGAGAGGTACACAATGTCATTTAGCATCCTTATGACATGGGTTATATCATTTTATGCCTGACATAGTAAACGTAGAGTGAACTCAACTGCTGTAAAATGAAATTGTGGGTGAGTTTGACTGACTTTATAACTCTGTTTATGTCATTTTGGATGAAATTTGATCATAATGTTACTTATGAAACATTAAAATCAATCTAAGGAAAAAAATATGTAAAAAGTGAGTTGGTCTCAGCGAGCGACCCCATTAAGAAGCACCAGGAGTTTTTTTTAAATGCTTGTTTATATATTATTTTCTTATATAACTTGTACCCGTAGTGACTGTGGACATGTTTGTTTGCAGTAATTTAAAAAATGGACATAGTTTTCAAATTAAAGAGTAGTCTTTTTCCTTATTCAGACCCTCTCTATTACCCCAGTACCCTCTCTGTATAATTCACCTTAGAGGCCAAAGAATTTCATACCACTTCAGTGACCTTGGCTGTAAGAACAAACTGAATCAAAAGTCAGGACTAAACTAAACAGGCTATGTATTGAATATCAGCCTAACTGTATTATTGCAGATCTAGTATCTGCTGTCCTCTCTGCTGCTTGTTTGCTCTGAGTGTGAGGTCCTGTCGTGCCCGTATGTGCACCAGAGGGAGTTTGTGTCACTTTCTGAGCTGCCGTTGTATCACTGCATCATCACAGCATATTTTACCAAAGGCAGCTAATGCCGACACTGTCAGACTTGTCAGAGCTGGTTAACAGGTTAGACGGCAGCCAGGCTAGTAATGCTAATTAGCCATGTGGCACAGCTACACTTGTGTTTGCAGACCTGCAAGGTGATGTAAGTTTTATGATCAGTGTCTCTCTCTCTGCTGGCCACGGCGTCTCTGACTTTCCTTCTACTCAAGTGTTTCATCACCTTCCTCCTCGCAGAGCCCAAAAAGCCTCCATACCGCCGAGGGAACTTTTCTTTTGTTTGAGCTCAGAGCCTTTCATCATTTCTTATCTTGTCAGACGTTTTGGCAAGTACAACCTGCAGGTGACATTTGAGCGTTGGTGTGTGTTTGACCATAACGTGTGGGGGCAGTAATGAGGGCAAAGGGAAGAATAAATGAAAGTGTCGCCTTTTTTTCAACGCAACATTTAATCTGCTATCAAAACCAAAGACATCAAAACTGGAGAGCAGAAAAAAGACAAGGGGGCGGAGGATGAATAATTCCTTCATAATGTAAATGACAAATGTCTTCCTCTGATCAGAGAGGGAATTGAGGCAGTCATCAGAAATGCAAAGCAGTTTGTAAAACATTTGATATTTCCTCTTTATTTGAAATCACCCTCAGAGAACACCGGTTGTATTTGAGGATTAGGAGCTCTTCCCCCTTTAAACCAGCTCACTGACAATCACAGTACAAAGTCAAGGTGTTCAGATCATAAGGTTACATCAAAACAACTTTACCAGAGAATTTAATAGCATGAAATCATGTCTGACTGCATTTCCTTAACCTTTGACCACAGTGTGAGAGGAGTTTTTAAATGTTGCCAAAACCATATACTTATAAACAGGGCTTGTGGTCTGGTGATTTTTTTATTTAAAGATTATTTTTGGACTTTTATGCTTTTCTTTTAATAGAGAAAGGACAGTGGATAGACAGTTCTGAGTGTGTTTCACAAACACACTCAGAAGGTGATTGGATGATAGTTCTGTTAGCTGTATTCATAACAGGCCAATGAGATGCTTTTTAATGCGGTTGCTACCGCTGCTGTGTAAAGTACAAAACATGAGCTGATCCTCACCAAAACACATCAGAAGTGGAGTGAGAATGTCCTTTCCATCGAGAAATGCTTTCAGTGCTTTTATTCATTCGTCATTCAATAAAGAAATGCTGTTCAGATCTGAAAAAAACTGTTGTTCAGGCTGTTAGCATCTATGCTAATTTCCGTATAGTCACTCCTTACAGTTGTCATGCCCATAAGATTGGCTTATTAGCCATTTACATTAATGTACAGTTGAATGTTTCTTTAGAGGCATGTAAAAACATGCTAAAAAATGATGAAAGTGCCCAGTCCTGGTCTGGACCTGTACCTTGGTGATTTGTTTTACTTACAGTTCATATAATATTCACACATTTTAACTGTGTTTTTATTTAATGTCTTTGCAGGAAAGAAACATTACAAGATATAGATAGTTTGAATTCTAATAAAGTCTTTCTCTAAACTGAGAGTCATGCCACACACAGTACATGCATGCATAATATCACATGCATCACATATTATAAAACCCTCTGAATTATTTAAATGTTTTCATTTGCATTCATCAAGATGGAATTTCCTCGGAAAAGCAAAATAAACTGAGAGTGTCATTTGAAAGTGTTTCTCATCTCTATGCATGTGCTTAGGATTGTGTATATAACACCATAAAATCCAATCAGTTTTCATGAGCCTAACAGCCTTGAATATCCGTTACGTGCAGAATATATTGAACACAGCAGTTTGAGAGGATCAGGTAAAAATCATGTATCAAAGCCTCCCTGTTCAGGTCCCTGTCGTCTGGGCAGAGACTGCATGGTCAGTTACAGAGTTCAGTGAGGAGTAGCCATTTCAAAGGCGGCTTTCACAACTCTCAGACAGCCGACTACGATGGGAGTAACTGTCCTACCTGCACAGTCCATTTGCCATACTATAGGTTTGAGTCGGAGCCTCACTCCTGAGCTCTTTTATGTGAAAATGGAGTTCTGTTTCAGCCTGGATCGGGGTGTATTGAGAATCCCTTGAAGTGAATGCATATTGGACCAGAGCGAAAGTGAACCCCAAAAAAAGTCAGACATTGTCAGATGGGGGAGCCGCTGAGATGCATGCATGAGCGCATCTCCTGTGGGTTGGAATAATCTGGCAGCAGGAATAAGCTGGCGGAGCCGAAGGCGAGGTGTGCAGCACAGGAAGGTGGTTTACATTCAAGGATACCCGTTCCCACTGATGAGGGTTAGCTTATCCCTGCAGAACGTCTCCCAGCTGCCAAGTGCAGGCTCTGGTGCTCTGCTGTGTACCCCCGCAAATGAATAATCCAGTAAGGGGGGACAAATGTGCTCCTAAAGAGCCTCTGCTGGTCTGCTTGCTGTCTGCTGACAGATATACATCTGTAGGGATAAGCCTCAAGCCAGAGGCAAATGTGCTCAGACAAGTGGGGAAGGGGCTTACAGATTAGCTGCTCACTGCCCCAAAGACGCCGGGTGCTGTCAGTCTCCCTCCACCCTGCTCTTTGTCATCGCTCTCCTGCTCCCGTTCTCTCTTCTGAGCGCGAATGAGCTTAGCAATGAGGCAAAGAGACTGCGAGGGCAATTAGACTTTTTAAGATCATTTAGAGAGAATTTGAGTGAAAGAGGTTTTTACTCACTAAGAAGCTTGTCTAAGATACTCGGGATAACTTGAATGCCACAGCTGGTCACACTGAAAAGGGGTTAAAGAAGCTTTTACAGACATCGACAGAATCTGAAGAGAGTCCTGTGATCACTCACCTCAAAGGGGAAATCCACCTTAACGCAGAGTTAACATGCACTCCTGTGTTATTTTAGTTTAAACACAAACAGCTCATTTTGAGAGGGAAACCCCCCAGAGCCAAAACTTCAATTTGTCTTAAAACATAAAGAAGCCCCAGATGATCTTCTTAAACTGAAGGACAACTGCTCTTTGTTTTGAGATTTTTCATAGCTGTTTGGTTGGAGTTGATATTATATAATATTTATTTGTTACTCTATTTTTACCGTGTACTGGCTGAAAAAGACAGTGTTTTCTCCAGTGTGTTCGGGGTGGTGGAGGTCACTGGATTAGCGTTGGCATCTTAATTAAGAGGTTGTAAACCTTATGGAAAAATGTTTCACAATTGGCTGAACTGCACATTTTAAAGATGCTTATTTGTCAGGCCACCAAAAGGTAGGAGAAACACTGACACTATATGTGAAACTTTGAAGTGAGGTTTTGATTCTCTCTTGACAGTCTAATTTGATTTTTTTAATGTGTGATTTTCAATTTAAACAGATTTTGGACACACCGTCCATTTCCTATTTGTCAATAAGCTGCTTCCTTCTTATGTGCACCACAGAGCGGCAAACTACTACTGCCAAGGAGGTTATGTTTTGTCCATTTGTTCGTCAGTCTGTTTGCAAGCAAGATACCTCAAAAAGTTCTCAATGGACTTTGATGACATTTTTAGGGAAAGTTGGTTATTGAATAAAGAACAGGTGAGTGGATTTTTGATCCACACAGATGTGGATCCTGGACTTGGCAGATTTCCACATTTTCAATAATAACTCAAAAGCTTTCGATGGATTTTCATCAAATTTTCTGTGAATGTTGGTAATGGAGCAAAAAGGAGGTGATTTGGTTTTGTGATGATCCAGAAGATAGGGCAGTTTTCTACATTTTGCTAAGAACTGAAAAAGTTTTCAGTGGATTTTGATGACACTTTAAGGTAAGGTTGGTCATGGCACAAGGAAGGACTGACAAGATGAGGGTGGTGATCCGAATCCAGATATATGACCAGGGTTTGTTTACATTGCTAGATAGGGCAGTTCTCCACGTTTTTGATAATATCTTGACTTACAATGTCAGAAATGCCTTGGCAGAGGTTTTTGCTCTTGATGCACTTTCAGTTTTTATTCAACATTGAGAAACATTATAGAGTGTGTGCTTTTACCTTGGCTTTTATCTTTTATACTTTATCTTTTATTCCCTATCTTCTCTTTTACGCTTCTTTTATTGTTATTATTCATAACTTATTTTATTTTTATTTTTATATATGCGTTTTTTACATTGTGTTCATTTTCATTCCATTACTGTTTTTCTTATCATTGCTGCTCTTAATATTATTAAAGAGTATGCATGATTATATTGTACCCTGTACAGCACTTTGGTCAACAGAGGTTATTTTTCAAACGTGCTCTACAAATAAACTTTGACTTGACTTGACTTTCATATTCGTCTCAGACTGAACTAATGCGGGCACACATAGGAAGCCTAGAACAAAGGTAACATCTATTTAGGCTTATTATGAAAATACCGAAGCATACAGCTTAAGAAAAACACAATCATTAATATAATGTCTTCACTGTTAGCTACACCCTCAGAGTGCAGGCCTTGAAAAACCAGTGATAGGTCTTGATACCTTACTGTCCATTCACAGTAGGCTGATTGGTCAGTGAAGAGATGCTCAGCAGTCATTTGCTGTGCTTCTCATTTAGACAGTAGGTGTTTTTTTATGATATGAGCTCAGGCCTTTTATTAATATCTTTGGTGTTGTACTTTTATTCAACAGACTTAGCTTCAGTGTTGGGCTCTCGTGTTACCATTAGAAAATCCACAATGTCCTAATGCTTTTGATTAATGCTAACTGAATGGACTGATGATCTCAAAGGCAGTATGTTGGTATGCTAAGGTCAGTTATTCATTAATACGACTGCAGGAGCAAAGGCTGCCCATGACTTTCTGACCAGGGGGTTGACCACAGACACCACTCACCCACCATCCCCATTGTTTCTGTTTAGTAGAAAGCCCTTGACAGAAGAGCGAAGGCATTTAAATGTGTATTATGAAAATAAATTCTTCTCTCAACATGGTTGTTGATTATTGCAGCCACATCACTTACCAGATTGCAAATAAATGATTAAAGTACTGCAACCTGGAAAGAGACATATTGTTCACAATCTTGGGCCTCATGGACGACTTAGCTTTTTTGTCAGCTTAATCAAAGCTTATGTCTTAATGCTACATTTTTTCTTCAATAAAAATGTAGTTTGTATGTGGTTAAAAGGAGTCAAAAGTCAATAACATTAAACTATATTTTGGAGAGCTGCACTGGGGTTGATCTCGGTATGACATTCACTGCAAACAAAATATAAAAAGTGACTCAAGGCTTATTCAAATAGAGTCGTCATATATTAAAGTATGTGGCCATTCTCATTGAGGTTTTGATGAATGACATTGTGGTGTTGTAAAGCAGTCTGCGTCTGTTCTCTGAGAGCTTTATGCAGTCCCTACATTTTAGCATTGAGCCCAAAATGAAGCCTATACTTCATTTTCTGCCCGTTTGCAGGGTTGACCTTTATCAATCTCTCTTGGCCCCCGTCTCTGCTGAAGTGGGCTTTGTGCCCGACTATGGATGAGCCTCTGAATCTCATTTAGCCTGTGTGATGATCTCCTTTTCTCCTCCTGCTGCGGTCTCCATGAACAAAGTTAATATTTTTGTTCAGAAATGCCAGCCGTACACTGCTCACTGACCCAGACGGCCCGTAATGTTTTTTTTTTAGTCCTTTTTTTTTTTCAGTATAGAGGTTATATCACTCAGAAGTCGTGATGTATTTGTTTTGTTTTGTGTTTTTTGAGTTTTTTTTATAAATATCACAGCTGTGTAAGAAATCGGTACAATAGTCATCCTCATTCTGTTTGAAAAATTCAGTATTAATGCAAGTCACAGAGTGATAACCATGAAGCATTGGGAGCATCATTATGTGGTTGCCATAATAGATGCCCTTTTCTGTGCCTGCTGTGTGTGTGTGTGTTTTTGGGAGGCTTCCAAAAAGAGGATTGACTATCTGAGGTATCGCACTGCAACCAAACAGCTGGCAGCCTGAGCAGAAGTGACTGTGCTTGTTTGAGTTATGTCGGGGGCTTTTGCCAGAGCATAAACAGAGCTGGACAATAAGCTGGAGAGCCTTTGTTTACTGTAATATATGTTTAATACAACATCTTTCTTCTAAATTCTGTTTCTTTACTTCAGTGTGCATTTATTTGTGTGAAGCTTCTCTCAAGAATAGAGCCTGTATATCAAGCTTTTGGTCACCCAGAGCCAAATTTTATGGGATTTCAGCTCTGTGCTCTTTGGCATGGGTCTGTGTCTGAGTGCATTTGCTCAGTGTTCAAAAACACATAGAGGAGTTAAGTCTCCCTCCTCACAGACCCATGCATTTGTTGACAAACAGAGGATAGTAAAGCCAACAGAGGTTATGAGACACAACAGAACCATGTTGACTGATAAGGAACAGTAATATTACCTGAATTACTGGAAAATATGACTCTGTTAGTGTCTTAAGCCCATTGTTTGTAACTCCTTGAATGTAGAGAGCACTTCGTGTTCAACTGTTCCCATGACATCTATTGTTGCTGATTTGACCCTCAAAACACCACAGGATCACCAGCACCCCTAGAGGTAACAGTTAACAAAAACTGAA